>JANQAP020000216.1:3395073-3430712 GCA_026874005.2 Erythroxylum coriaceum | reverse complement strand
TCTCATCTTGCATGTGCATGCATAAAATTTATAAAAACAATTTTTATAAAAATTAATATGGAATTTATATGCATGCATGTTCATCGCATTTCCCTAATTTCCTAGAACTTTATACATGCATCAATCTGAAACTAAATTCATAATAAAATAACAAATAACTTTCAATTGCATCTTCCTTTTATAAAAACATAAAATATCACCTTATAAACATTTTTATGAAAGAAAATCAGAAAAAATTTCTACAATTATTTTGAAATTTTCAAAATTAGCACATGCATTCAGTTTTCTAGAAATTCTCAGAAACCAACATATGAATGGTCTGGATATTAATTCGAAATAAAATAGCAAGTAACATTTAATTGCAATTTCCTTTAACAGAAACATAATATAACATCTTATAAATATTTCTGAGAAAGAAAATCAAAAAAATAATTTTTCTACATTTTACATGATTTAGTCCAAATCAACATGCATGTCAATCACAACCCAGCAAACACTTTGCACATGTTCAATACATCATCTAATACATGCATAAACTTGCTCTGATACCACTGTTGGATTTGCCATGGTTGCATGCATCATATGCATGCGTATGCAGTGGAAGTGTCAGAATATAATGACAACTCAAAAAAACATAATCATACATGCATACATAGACATATATATAAGAACATGAAATATAAAACTTTTTACCTTTTGTTTCTCCTCCTTTATTGTTTCTTCTCCTTGTTTGGGTTGTTGCAAATACTAAACCCTTCCTTGATCACCCAAGAACACGTAAAGAAAATAAAGAAACAATGTATAAGGGTGATTTGAGCACCAAACTAGATGAGTTATAGTAGATGCTCAAAATGATAGAAGATAGATCAAGAATCTTGTTGCATGCACTTTGATTCATGCAACAATTATATAAATTACAAGAACAAGGTTCTTAATACCTCTATCTCACTCTAGAACTCTTCTAGAGCTCTTATGCTCTCACTTGAGTGTACAAGAAGTGATAAAACCTTGTGTACATAAGTGAAGAACTCACTTATGTACCATTTCGTGCCCTCTGTCAAGATCTTGGCCAATGAGCCATGATCGTGGCCTTCTTAAAAAAAAATGGACTCGCCTTTGGCCATGATCATGGCCTACTTAAATTTGGTCATGCACACTATGTTTTTCATCTGATCTTTTATGCATGTGACCCTTAGGTTCCTGGTTATTTTAGGCACTTGAATTAACTCTTAATTTGTATCATGAACATCATTAATTCGATTTAAGATCAATATCAATTCATATATTAACGAATATGAAATTAATAAAAAATGCCTTTTCCTTCATAATCAAAATAAAGTTTGTACAAAAGTGCTAAAGGTGATTGCCTTTAGAGCACTACTCCAACAAGTAGAAGCGTCAAGACCTAGGTAAGTTTTAAAAATGATTGTGGATATTATTATAGAATGATTGACTTTCATTTTAATTCCTCACTTCAACTCTTCTATCATTTCCGTATACTTATTTGCCATTTAGCATTTAATATTGTTGTCTCATAATTATTTTGAAACATGTTTAACATTTAATACTTTGTAGAAATTGTTGTGATTGATGTCATTTATATGTATTTACATTTAGTAATGGAAGATTTGAACAATATGAACGATTCCAATGATTGTGTGGAAATAAATGAAAAAGATAAGGTATAGGATGATATCATAGAGATGTATTTAATCTCATTGATGGTTGAAGAAGTGAAGAAGAGAAATCGAATGACAACTACTTTTTTCAAATCTAGTTGGAAGAATATTAAGGCAGGTCTTCAAGCAAAATTCAATAAGGAGTATATTGGTGTTCAATTGAAGAATAAGTACAATGAATTAAGGGTTAGATTGAAGAATTTTAAGAATTTACTCAAAGAAACAGGAATCGGTTGCAACTCCTTTACTGGTGAAGTTAATGCTACAAATGCATGTTAGGAAAATCTATTTAAGGTAAAATATGTCTTTTTTATTAATATATCATAATATATATTATTTGTTCTCATGTTTTCTTTTCATTATTATAGGTGCATAAAATGACTCATAAATTTAAGAAAAAAGGATGTAAGTAGTTTTCAAACGTGTCATATTTTTTGAGATACTATTGCAACTAGTTTGCATGCACATCTATCAACTAAATCTCCATCATATAGTATAGAACAGGAAAATAGAAATGATGTTGGTAAAGATTGCTCGTATAATGAAAAAGGAGATCAAGTTATAAGTTCTCCATCTAAGAGAAAGAAATTTCTTAAGAATAAGAAGGCAAAGAAGACACATTCTAACATTGTAGAAGAGGTCTTGGTTATAATTGGTGAACGATAAAAAAGGAAGAATGCTTTACTTGAGAAAAAACTAAATGAAACATCATCCACTGTAGAGAATAAAAGAGTATAACATAATGATGGAATGTCTAAATTTCATAGATGAATTAGGTGTTGACAGTGCGCAATATGGAAAAGCTATGAAGGCTTTACATGATTCTTCACGTTATAGGGATATTTTTGTGAAGATGACAGATGCAAGGAAGTTGGATTGGATTATGTCACTTTAGTTATATTTTCATGTTATTGCATATCAAATTCTTATTAATTTGACACTTTTATATTAAGCAATATTCCATAGTTTGAACATTTTAAGTTTGTTTTTTGTATGAATGTTTGACTTAATGTTGAGTCTATATTTTGTATGAATATTTTGTCTATATTTGATTAAACCTTTTGACTGTATGTTTTATTAATTATTTAATGTTGGCATTGGAGATACTTGGATTCTTGATCAGATTTTGAATCAGATTCTAATGATGAACTAAAGAAGGTTATTATTATTTCTCTAGTTAGGGGAGATAACAAATATTTTCATTTACAAAGGCAACCATGTAGAACTTCTGCTCTACCAGATCATGATTGAATATTAGAACTTTTAAATGGGAATCCTATAAGGATTTATGAAAACTTAAGAATAAGAAAGAAAATCTTCTTGAGCTTATGTGATAAGTTGAAGAGTTTAGGAGGCTTAAAGGCAATAAGTCATTTAACTGTGGAGGAACAAGTAGCAATTTTCTTAATGACTATAAGGCATAGTGAGACAACTAGAGTCGATGTAAAAAGCTTTCAACATTCAACCTAGACAATTTTGAAGTACGTTCACAAAGTATTATATATAGTTAATCGTCTTGCAAAAAGAGTCATTACTCCACCATCCTTTACTAATACACCTTCTGAGATTCAACATAATTCAAAATTATTTCCATTTTCAGGTACATTCATATATTTAATTACTATTTTAATTATGTCTTTATGATTAATAATTATTTTAATATATATTTTAATTTTTAGGATTGTATATGAGCAATAGATAGTACACATATCGATGCACATGTTCCGATCGATGAACAAATATCATACAAGAGTACAAGAATTAATCCATCACAAAATATTATGTGTTGTTGCTCATTCAACATGCGTTTTACATATGTAACGGCTGGATAGGAAGGTACTGTAAATGACTCTCGAATTCTTATAAAAAGATTGACTAATCTAGTGATTCAATTTCCTATGCCTCCATAAGGTATTATATTATTTTAAATAAACATAGTAATTATGATTCATTTTTAATATCTTTTTGTTAATATTATGTTCTTTATATGTTAGATTAATTTTATTTGGTTGATTCAGGCTATACTAATATGCCTAGATTTCTTTTACCATACTAAGGTGAGAGATATTATTTGCGAGATTATAAAGAAAAAGGAAGATTTCAAGGTCCACAAGAATTGTTTAACTACAAGCATTCTTCATTGAGAAATGTTATTGAAAGATGTTTTGGCGTTTAAAGCAAGATTTCCTATACTTAAAAACATGCCAAGTTATGATATAAAGAAACAAAAATACATTGTTATTGCTTGTTGTATTATACACAATTATATTAGAATACATGGACAAAGAGATGAATTATTTGAAAATTATGTTGAAAATGAAGAACAAATTAAAGAAAGTGAAAATGAAAATGCAAGTTCTCAAGTGGAGTATAATATCACTTCGGCACAACTTTGAAGTATGTCTTGGAAGCAAAATAAAATTGCTAGATAAATATGGAATGATTATATTAGTTCTAATTGATTTATATTTCATTCTGTAAATGATAGTAAGACTATGTTTTGAAGAATTATAATATGATGAACATCTTTTATTGATTAGAATGACTTAATATAATTTTCTAATTTATAGAATTTTATTATATACAATTAATTTGTAACAAATTAATGATTTTAGTTATAATGAGAATTAATTAATTTAAAAACATAATATATTATATTAAAATTATTAACAAAATAGTATAATTACAAAAATAAAAATAGGAGATAAAACAAGAAATGTTTTTGCTTTTAATTTTTTATTACAAATCTCAACCAAACATGTTTTGTTTTCAATTTTTATATTAGAAATTTCAACCAAACATATTTTTGTTTTTTTAATAAAAAAGAACTAAAAACTAAAACTACAACAGAAAAATAAAATTGAAATCAAACGACCGCTTAGCAAATAGGAAAATAAAATTATTGAATGCTTTCTTATGGGAAGCAAAACAAAGGACTCCTAACACATCTATATTTTTGTTTTCATATTTTATTATTATTATTTCCAATAATTTTGATCAATTTAATTATCAAGGAGATGAAGCGGATTTAATTTATTTTCCATATTTTTTATATTTTACAAACTTTAGTTGTATCTTAATGTCACTTACATGCTCAAGATATCACCGAATTTTGCCAAACAAAACAAAAAATCCTCACTTAAAGGATAATAAATCTTTTCCACATTAATTTAACAAAATATAATTTATCCCTGATTTCTTAAAGAAATCAAATTCATCATTTAAACTTATATTGATTTAACAATATTTTCATTCAGTATTTCAAATTTTGTTATATTTTTTACGGGTAAGTTGTATTTTAAATTCGAAATATTACTTAATTATAGAATTAAAATTATATAATTATATCAATTAAATATGCAATTAAAATTATAAATCATGTCAATTAAATTCTCAAATTTTAAATTTTTTGTAAATATAATTAACCTTGTCGATGTGGAGCATTAAGTAATCAAACTTCACGTTAATATACACATGAATTATAATTAATTAAAAATAAAATTGCAAAAATATTGATTTAATTGCTACAAGTGGATTAAGTTTACTTGGATTCTCTTTTCCTTGTATCAGGTGATATGTCATGCAATATCTTCAAAATCTTGCTTTCAGTTTCTTTTTCCTTAATTCTAAAACTCTCCCTCATTCTCTTCATGTGTTTCTTTCAAGTAGGCACCAACAGATGAAAAATAGAATCTCTTCAAAAAACCCGCCAAGAAAGGTCACTGTAAAAACCAACTGATGTAGAGACAATTAATTAATTAATTAATTCATGTGTATATTAACATAAAATATAAGACCTAATTAATTAGGTGATGTTCTAAGATTTATTTGTAATAAATTAAAGTTTTAGATATTTAATTTGTAATAATTATAAAATTGAACAAAATTTAAACTTTAAAATATAATTTAGCCTATTCTCTGTTACTAAACATGTAATTGATTCAAAACTTATAAATTTAAAAAATAATAAAAATGGCAAGCTTCTCACTAGAAATTATCTCAGACGATGAAATTTAAAATTACCATTTTTGATCGTAATTAACTTGCCCCATCAACGGGACTTTCCGTTTTCTAAAACTTTGCCTATTATCATTGATCACCATTTGCATATTTGTACAAATTCAAATTTATTTGGAATTGAAGAAAATCCCTAAGAACATGAGGTAATCAACATTCTCTCTTCCTTGATTACCGAAATGTCATTTTAGGAGTGAATTTTTTAGAGGTAATCAACATTCTCTCTTCCTTCAAATTGTTGTTAATTGAGGCTACTTCTTTGATGCAGGGTATCCGAGATTTACTGCGTAGAGATTAGGATGTCCAGTTTCAACACGTCTATAGGGAAAGGAATCAAAGTGTCGACAGCCTGACTAATTTCGCCTTGCTAGCATGTCCAGGACTGCATGTGCTTCATGAACCTCCTACAAAAAATAAGACGCTTTTACAAAAGGATCTGCAAGGAGATTTACATCGCAGAGTTTTGCAATAGTGTTGTAGTTAATGTTTGTTTTCTTTCCTTTGTATAAAAAAAAAACCTAAATATAAGGTAAGGTAACACAACAACAAGACCAAGGGATCCTCCTGGTCCTGGTAGGAGCTAGCATTAAAACAACAATGAATATCAAAAATCTGTAGCAACTTGGAATTGCCTTGGGAATGTGCGCAATATTGGAGGGCTTGATATATACTCTGTTATTCAAGCTTTAATGATAATTCAATTGTGCGTAAAAAATTATTTTAGCTTATTTTGAAATTGTTTTATTTTTTTAGTAGTCTTTTAAGGGTATTTTTATGTTTTCATTATTAATTAATACCCTTATTGAAAATAGTAATCGCTTTTTCATAAATTTTCTTATCTTTTGTTTTTATAAAATTTTAAATAAGAATATAAATTATGTTTAATCAAAATTTAAATACATAATCCAGCGTTAGCGTTGTCCATGCTTGTTCCCTCAAGTTTGACATGCTATCCCATGACAAATTTAAGTGAATACGCATGGTACAGTATAATGACCAAAGGAGACGACTATAATCCCCTATACCCTTCATTTTCAATGTTTGTGATCATCGTTCAGTAGTTCTAATTGGGCAAGGTGCCTCCTCAAACTTAGCTATCATCCTACCCTGTTAGACTTAGACAAAACCATGTGCATCTAGTCCGGACCCCACCTAAAAATAAAACTCAGTAGATCATGTGAATATTACAGCATTAAGCCTTGTCTTTGGTCCCCGATGAAGTTGGACGCTCCCCTTATTGTCACAGTTCGTAATCGTCTTAATAGTTAATACAGTAGGGTCTCTTTAGTCTTATTCGTGAATCGTGACTATATAGCATACAGTACTACGACTATTACTGCTCTAATGTGGGGTCTTGTTTTCTCCAGTTTTGACTTTTGAGCTTCACCTTGAGATACTCGATCCATTCGATTAAATATTATTGGAGGGATAAATTGATAGATTGGGTCTTGACTGCAACACGACTTTAACTTGGACGGTACGTCACCAATTTTAAATGAGAGGTCATGAATTCAAGTCAGAGGTTCTCTCTCCTTCTCGCCACCCAAAAGTAAGAATTACACAACTAATCAATGAAGCGTATAAATGCCTTTAAAAGTATGGCATTACAATAGTATCTTTGTAAACGACTGTGGTGAAAGTTTGTCGTCAGTAATTTGAAAGGAACATTGTTATGCCATGGATTTGTCTAACCAAATGCATTTTCCTCGTTCACATACTAAGGGCGATTTTCTCAAATCTAAAATATTCAACGTCGAGAATTCAAAACAGTAAACTTGCAAACTCTATTGGAATGCTATCATATCAAAACGAACACTTAGCCCATTGGTGGCAGCAAAAGGGTTGGATTGTTTGACATTTTCTATAAAGTTAGATAATATTTAATTGCAATTTCTAATTTGCTAAAATTTATTAATTAAGTTACGTAATTTGATCTGGATAAAGATCATACAGTGATACAATAAATGATTTAAGTCAATAGGTTAAAATCTGAGAGAAAAATAGATCCCGATTAGTATGGACTAGACTCATATCAAACCTGTGATAGGAAAACTCTATATAGATGCTATATATAAATGTTAAGGTCTCTTGTAGTTGCTCATGTCATTCGTAAGTATTAGGATTCTCTAACCCGTTAAGAAAACTTACGTTATAAAAAAATTATAGAGAGACATTAATCGAGTCCCGGTGAGTAGCTCCTGTGAAAACGGAAGTGGATTAACGCTCATTTCGACTTCAAGAAACTCGTTTGAAGTTATAAAAAATTGAAATCAGGTATTTTTTACATTTTTTCTTTTATTTTCCTTTCACGCTTGATCCGGGGTACGTAACTAAGGTCTCGTTACGTATTATATGAATTTCATCTTTAAAATTAATAAATAAAATATAAAATAAACTCACATTTTTAATAAATTTAATTGAATTTTAAATAGAATCTGAAATTATAAAAAAATCAGAATATACTTAACTCAACTTATTATCAAACATAAATACCATTGTTTTTTATATTAATTCCATGTATTCTCTTATTGTTTGGTTGACTGGAATTTTAGTAACAGAGAAGGTACGAAATATATAAGGACTCTGCTACAGTTAATATATACATATATACTCGTGTTTCGGATGTTAAACTGATGAAATGGTAGGTAGCTATACGAAGTATAACTTTTCGGATGTTAACTGATGAAATGGTAGGTAGCTATGCGAAGTATAACTTCCGATTATAGTTAAACAAGGAGATCAGATTTTTGTATTAATTAATCATTTTTTTTATTTTATTAAACTTTATTCATATATTTATGTAGTAATAAAATTAAGTGACATAGAATCGAAACATCCTAACCAAAATGTATTGCTTCAACCCCAAGCACAAACACAACCCATTGTAGTTAAACGAGAATGCGATGCTCCAACCCCCAGCACAAGACAACCCAATGTAATTATGTAGATATACCTGACAAGGGCATAGAAAGGATATAATAGGGCTACAGAGGTCACCTCATTATCTTGTTTATTTAGTGGGACTACCAAATTAGAATTTGGTCCACATGAATAATTGCGCCACTAGTTCTCTTGCACGTAAGCATTGCCATACAGACTGTCGAGTCCTTTTCTTTCTTTTCTATTTTCTGTCTTATTCCAATTGCAAACTCATTGACGTTAATTGATTCCCATTTCAAATGAATTAGAGGAAAGGCATCTTTTGAACAAATTCACTGAAAAGGGATAGGATGTATATAACTGTTTAACATGTTGGGAGTAGTATAAATATGATATTGAAAGCTCCATGGCCTAAAGTCTTGTGGATATTTTATTTTTAATTAATAAAAAACTACACATGTTATGAATAAATTCCGCTATTACGGCGAAACGTTGGGTAACGAAAGGGTTGAAATATTTGGTTCTATTTATTGTTTTGCAATTTTTTATTTTCACTTTGTGATTTAGTTTTTATTTCTAATCAAAATAAAATTTTTTTGTTATTAATATTAATGTATTTACACATCTATTATTAATAATAATTAGTATTAAATATTAAATAAAATTTAAATATAAATAATTAGCTAAATATTTTTATTTGATTTCTTACACTTTATTGATAAATATTTATCATATTTTATTTAAAATATTTAATAAGTGAAGAGTGTAGTTATAGGCTAATGTCTATTTTGCTAATATATATTTCAATTTGTAATTCCAATTTTATTTGAAATTTATCCTTTTTTAGATATTTTAAATTTTAAACATAGCTATTATATAATTATTAAATATTTTAAAAATTATAATTACTAAAATGAATTAAATAATTTTAATTTTAATAGTAATTAATATTAAATAATTATATAATATATTTCACTAATAATAAATTATAAAAGAACAAAAGTAAAAGTAAAAGTAAAAGTAAAAATAATTTTATTGACTTTCATAAATCATCAAAACTTAGAAATTAAAATAAAATAAAATTTTGAAACAAATTAATATTTTTGCTCAATTTAAAAACAAAAAATTAGAAATTAGAAATCCAAAACTAATTGCTTTAACAGTATACCATTTTAGAAATATGCCGCTTGGGCCATTTTCACACGAGTCCAGAACTGCAGATAATCGCAGTCCAAGAAAAGTAAAATTTTCACTTCCCCGACCTCTTCACGAGAGCCCTTGAACCAGTTTAACGAATGTTCTTGCAGTACATTTACTAATTGATCACATTATGACATTACATATGCTACTCTCGAAAATAACTTTCAACTAGAATATTTTGTTTTGGTACTACAATTTGAACGTAAAAAGATAATATTACCATGTTACATGAGACATACTGAATATTAAAAAGATTTCCACAATGGCTATATGGAGATTAGAACTTAGAGAAATAACATTGATAAAATTATTGAAGTGTAAACTCACCTCTTCACTAAGGTTTGAAACTCAAATAAAAATTAATCTTCTAATTTAAATCAATTTTTTCTTTATATTTTATTACTCGATATTTATTTTCATTACTGAAGATACAAATTTTGTACTTAATTACAAAGTAGAATATGTCACAAAGTTAAGATTAAAAGTTTGTTTAATAATTTTATCATTTTCATTATAATACAATTTAAGTTCTAAAATTCAGAATGTCTTTTTTTTTTTAAAACAATGACCGAGGATAATGGAGCACTTCTTGCAATATCTCCAAAGACATCGCAAAATTGAACTGCGTGTGATATATGAACAATTACGTCAAGATGACATGCCCATTATCAGCAGATCTACTGCTACAAACCTAGGAAAATTTGTTGCAATATAAAGTTTCACGGTAAGACAAGGAAGAAAAGTAGAGTTAGAGTAAAACTTGATTTATTCTTTCAGTAGAGAAGAATATCTATATAGGCTATATTGGCAACTAATTGAGAAAAATTAGAATTGGTTCCTAAAACTTGTAAAGGAATTATGTGAATAACAAATTCCTATAAACCAGGATAGCTCTATATAGTAAGACAACTTTAGCATTATTGATTTTACTGAACATTACCTCTCTTAAACTGATATTTTGACAATCAGTTTACACATGAAAGTGCCCTCTCTCAAACTTGACAAACACCAAGTAATCTTCTAAATTTTAAAAATAACTGCAATTTGAGGAGTTTGGTAAAAATGTCGACAATATAGGGCTCGTTTAGTAAACAGCTAATAAGCTATTTTTTAGCTGATTGACCCAGATAAGCTAATTGACTTTATGAAAAAACTATTAAACTTGTTACTTTATGAGCTGGTTGGGTTGACTGATTCAATCCAACTAGCTGATTTTTTAGAAGCTCCTCCACAGGAGCATTTAGGGTAATCAACTGATAGCTTTTTAGTTTAATGTTGATTTTGCCCTCACTTTACTCTTTAATCTTGACTGTCTCATTTCTCATTTTCTCTATAATCTTCTTCCTTTCCTTGGCTCTTTCCTTGCATCACTTACACCTCTTGACTCTCACATCTCCACCAGATCACCAGTCGCCAGTTTACGAATCTATGTAGCTTGCATGAGAATCAGAACGGTGCTCGTAATGGAGTTCATAAGAAACTGGATCCTTGGAAGATAGGTAATCAACAAGGTAAATACCAGATCTTAGACAACATACTCAGAGAGTCGGATCTTAGATGACAGATCATACTCTTTTGTTTCTCTTTTCTTGTTTCCATTTTCCCTTCTATTTTACACCTTTCTTTCTTTTCGTTCAGATGTACATCACGCTTTTTTGGTGTTCGACAATTTCTAAAAATCTTTGTTCAATTTGTTTTGTAGCTTCTTCCAAGGGATTATTCATTCAGGTGTGTTTTCTATAAGCCCACTCTCGCAAGTTTAAGCTTTTTATTGTTCTTCTTCTTTTTCGATCTTGCTCACTGTAGAATTATTGATAGAACTATGCCCAAATGTTCTTATGGTCATTCGTTAAATCTCCCATGTCTATTTATAAAACATCATTTCTTTAAACATTCGTACTCTTATGAATATGTTGCTCAGACTGTCCTTGAGGGACTTTCTGCTTTAAGGGAACGGTTTCATCAGTTGAAGGTCTCTTGTTTTTTAATAACTACATCTTTTTGGTAAACATTTTCGTAAGAATCCTAAAGTTAACACCCTTTTCTTTTTCTCAAGCAAAAGAGTCTGATCTTCTTATGCAGAATAAGGCTCTTTATGGTGATAAAGATCAGTTATCAAAGGTGAGTTATGGAGATTGTCTAAACTCTAAGTTGCTGTCTTTGTTGAAAAGTTTGATATCTATAATCTTTAGAAGTGCATGAAAACCTTGAATGATGAATAAAAAACTAGGGCCAACATATGTACAATGTATGAAGTCTGTGCCCATGAGTGTCATCTTCCATATTGTGTGAAGAGCTATACCGTTTACATTAACTGGGGGCAAATGCCATTACATATTTTACCTGTGTGTTTGAGAATGAGAAAGTTTGGTGATTGCAAATGGATTTCCCATCTTCTTGCCCTGAAATATGTTTGGGCATGGTTACTGCATTTATATGGTAGCTGCCTGTGTTTGACACTATTTACTATTTATGTCTACTCCCAAAACTTTGACACACTGCTTTATAATTGTTGTGCCTCGTTAAATGCTGCTAAATGATCAACCTTACCAAAGCACACCTCTTGTACCCAGTCAAACCAGTCGTAGATCAACAATTAACTTCTCTAAAATAAATTGTTGTCACTGAATAGGGTTTAGATTCATGTATCTATTAACAAAGCATAAAGATTGAAAAAAGTTATGGCTCTATTTAAGAATACTTAAAGTTGTTCATTTAGTAAAATGTCTCATTTTCTTTATATTTTATTTATATATTTTTGTATTAACAAAGCATAAAGATTGAAAAAAGTTATGGCTCTATTTAAGAATACTTAAAGTTGTTCGTTTAGTAAAATGTCTCATTTTCTTCGTAGTTTATATCTTTTTTGTAATCTTGAGAATGCAACTAATAGATTAAGTTTCACCTTAATTTCGTGAAAGTGTTATGAAGTTTTGTAGAAGTTAGAATCTTCAAAAATTTGCATGATATAACTCATATGAGATCTTGAGTTATACACTACTATATGAATGGTATTTTTCTCAAAAAGTATCTTAGTGGAAAAGCTACTTGTTTTTGTAATCAGTTGCTCATCATAGCTTCCTACATCTTTAGGGATTATCTTCATTATTGTATCGACAAAAAAGGGAGACCAACAACATTTCATTTGGTATGCTATTTTTATACCATCTTGTTACTTGTTTCTTTTATGTTGCGTCTATGCTGATCCCAATTCTACTTTTGCTTAATCAATTTATGCAACAAATGATCCATCAGAAGGAGCTGTAATGCGTAGGGGACACTTCAAGATGACTTCAGTCGAACTCAGTCCCAAGGTATTTATGGATTATTATATTGTGATCACTGGTTAACCAATGTTAGCAGTTTGTTATTGACTAAGAAACCAATTATAGAGTTTTGTTTCGACATGTGTACAGCAACTGCCTTATTACATATTGAGCAGTGTATAATTTATCATAATTAAGTTGCAATTAGGCATTTTTATCATTGTTTCATCAATGTTTTCACTGAGAAGTAACTTTCAGAATTAGTTATCGTGAACTAAAACTAAAGGACACCTGTTTCTTATTTACAGTGGTTAAGTATCTTGATCAATGGTTTTTTCATGTATTAGAAAATAGCAGCATGCTTGTTCAGGTGTGTTTTTACTACCATCTACTCAACTGCTCAAATGATTCATTTTTGGTGGTTGTTTTGATGATTTTGCAAGTTAGGTTTGGGTAAAGTGGGAGCAGAAAAACCTATCCACTCACCTCAACCTAACATGTAACTTATCCTGCAATCTTTCCTTAGAACTATCTGTTGATTTAACGGAACATTTTTTGATAATATTCACAAGTTATCTAGTTGTAACTCTGTTGTAACTATCTGTCCATTATAATTATCTAGTTTATCCTGCAAACTATCTAGTTGTAACTATTTGTTGATTTAATAGAACATCAGTGCCTGCAGTTCCTTTTTGGGACCAGTCTGAAACTAAATATGAGATTTAATGAAAGTATATCTGAGATAGATTTAGTTTCATTAAATGAAGTCTGATAGTAGTTGAGATAAACATAGATTTGCTGTAGTCTTTACTATGTCAACGAAGTATGTTGTAGAAAGTTGCATTAATTTTGTGGGGGTTGTAGCTACTTTTTCCAGTCATTAGGTTCTTTGGAATCAACAAGTTGGGCAAAATACTTCACTTTCTCCCATATATAAAGTATAAACTGCTTTTATTTAGTGTTATTGCTTTTTCAAGAATTATGTCTTATTATTCTCGCAAGCGTGACATAACATGCTATGTTTTGTGGCCTGTTTTTGTTGCACTAATCATGTATAGTCTTTACAGTTGTAAAGACTATTCGTCCCTGAACAGTTGTTAGTCACCATTGTTAGTTGTTCTTATTCATCATCATTAGTTGTTCCTTGCCAGTAGTTTTCATTAGGTTGTGTGGCTTATGTTATTTGGTATGTTGTAGAAATAGAATGAATATCGATGAATGGATTGAGCCAGAGAATTGTGATTTTAATAGTAGCTATAGGAGATCGAAAAAAGAAATAAAAAGCAAAGAAGAAAAAAGTGCTTATGTGTTGAGTTTTAATAGTTTTATAATGTTTGTAATCATAACCTTTCTTTATAAATTTATGTTTCTAAAATGCTATAGAAATGTTGTACCATTATTACGTTTTTGTAACATAATTACAAAAATGTTATAAATTTATATTTTTGAAATGCTATAAAAATTTATGTTTGTTTATATTTATCATTTTCTAATATTATTTAATTATTTAATAGTTCTTTTGTTACCAAAATGAAGTAGTATTTTCTTAAATTATTATATAATCACTCTGCTAAATTTAGTCTTCAAGAAAGATATAAAACAAAGTTATATATTTCTACTACTTGTTCTTGAAAGGTTTGTCTTTACATAATACATATGATGAATAGAAATCTCAAATAAGTATCGTATATACCAAATTTTAGTGATCTATTCATAAGCATGGTAAACATTCTATAACAAGAATGTATTAAGGAGAAAAATTGTATCAAGAGGTAACCTAAGTAGATATGCCATCAAGAGAGATTCATAGTGTGGGCTTGTCTAGTGCCAAATAATGGATTATAAAGAAACTCATGATCTATGCTCTTGAACTTTAGGGAATGAGCCAAGTGATTAGTGTATATCAGTTATCCTTAATTTCTGTTGGCATACCTTATTGATGGAATTTTACAAAATTAAGATTCATTTTGCAAATAGTTTATTCTTCTCCAAATCTTGTTAAGATGGTTTCGTAATCATGCATTAAAACTTGATTATTTAGTATTTACAAAGTTATATTTATCTTTTTCTAATATTATTTAATTATTTAATTGTTGTTTTGTTACCAAAATGTAGTAGTATTTTCTTAAATTATTATATATAACCAAACAGTAATTTAATAGAAAAATATTTAATAAATTGTTTATTCACGGTAAATATGCAATTCTAAAAGGAAATGTTCGCATTAAATTTTTTTTATTTTAACGCACACTCTTGTTTCTGAAATGCTATCTTAAACTTGTCAAATTTAGTGAACAAAAAAGTATCATTATTTTTTATAATGGTCTTATTAATTTAGAATTCTCTCCTATCATTCCACTAAGCCTAACTTGCAACCATTTTGTTTTATCCTTAACTCTCTTTTTTTATTTTCATGTTTAAGAACGTTTTCTTTAGATTTTTTATTCTTCTCCAAATCTTCTTAAGATGGTTTCGTAATCATGCATTAAAAATTTATTATTTATTATTTAATATTTATAAATTTATATTTATCTTTTTCTAATATCATTTAATTATTTAATTGTTCTTTTGTTGGAATAGTCTAATTCAAGTTAGTGAAACTAATTGCAAATTGATTAACTAGCATATAATCTTTTTCATCTTATATGATTAGATGGCATCATCCCAAAAAGGAAACAAAGGAGGAAGTCAAGGGGGGAATGATATAGGCAGGATTCGTTGGACAAAAGAAACTCTTCTTATCTATTGGGACATTTGTAACCAACATATTGAAAGGAGTAAGGGAAAACATGGTGGAGTTATTTGTCAAAGGTTACTATGGAAGAAGGTGGAGGAAGAGTTTCACAAATCAACCAACTTACCATGGGATAAAACTAAGCTTAAGAATAAGTTTGATTGGATGAGAAATATATGAAGTCTTTGGAAACAGTTGAAAGGGAAAGAAATGGGATTAGGATAGTATTATGAGAAAGGAACAATTGCTGCTAGTGAGGAGTGGAGGACTTTGAAGATTAAGGATATCTCTTTTTTCCCAATTTAAGTTATTTTCCTTCCTCTAATGCTAAATAGTTAGTTAAATATAAGTTATTTAATTTTTTGAAGGAGAACATCAATTTTAAAACATTTAAAGAGGATTGGCTTGCACCTGAGCTTGAATGTAAGTTGGATAAACTTTTTGGATGTTTGGCCTGAGGAGAGATTATGTTTTGTGCACTTATGTTGACATTGTGTGTTTTAAGACATTATGAACTTGGTTAGCTTATTTTATTATATTATGTTATCTTGATGGTAATCTATAATTTTATTACGTGCTATATTATTTATTTCTTTTTATTTAGATATATAAGTGTCTTGTTTATTTATAATATAATTTTACTTATTGATCTGTAGGTATGGATGATAATGTTATGTAAATTATGTAACTTCTGCAAATGAAGCAATTTTTGGACAATGAGAATGAGTTTTGGGATTTGGTGGCTTATGTAACGGGTTGCACGAGTGTGTCTTTTTTTAACCACATATAAAAGGAACTATGCATAACTTTCTATCAAACAGGAGAACTATGGATGAATGAATTATTGAATGGTTATGAAAAACAGTGTTTTAATACATTTAGGATGAATCAAAGCACATTTCGTCAATTATGTATAGTTTTGAAAAATAATTATAGTTTGAGACCTTAGAATAGGATGTCTATTTTGAAGAAAGTCAGTTTATTTGCGTATGTCCTAAGTAAAGGTTCCTCTAATAGAGATACCCAAGAGCGCTTTCAACATTCTGGTGAAACTGTGAGTAGAGTTTTTAAAGAAGTGTCGACTGCTATGGATGGATTTTGAAGGGATATATTTATACCAAAAGATCCCGAATTCAAGGACATTCTACCACAAATTACCAATGATGCTAGATATATGCCACATTTTAAGGTAATTAAATATGTTCTTCCTCCCCCTTCATTATATTTTCCATTGAAAATGTTGTTTTATCATCTTATGATTATTATTTTATATTAGGATTGCATTGGAGCTATTGATGGTACACATATAGTGGTAGTTGTTGCAGAGGATCAAATGAGATATAGAGGACGGAAAGGAATAACAACAACAAATGTATTGGTAGTATGTGACTTTAACTTACTATTTACATATGTTTTAGCAGGTTGGGAGGGATTAGCACAGGAATCTCATATTTTCCTTGATACAATCGGTAATCCGAGACTTAAATTTACAAAACTATCTATAGGTAATTTTAAGATTTATAGGATTTACTATTCATGATTTAGACTTTTTATGATATCATTTATACTAATGATATTGCTTCTATGGAAACTTAAGTAAATATTACTTGGTTGACAAAAGCCATCCGGAAAGAGAAGGATATTTGACAGCTTACCCAAAGACAAGGTATCATCAATTAGAGTTTCGTGTTGCAAATCCAAGAGAATCTTGAGAAGTTTTTAATCGAGCTAATTCATCATTGAGAAGTTGTATTGAGAGGGTTTTCAGTGTTCTTAAAGCTCGATGGAAGATATTGGAGAAAATGCCTAAGTATTCATTAATGGATCAAAATAGAATAATTTGTGCAGCTTTTGCGTTGCACAACTATATTAGAAGTACAATTGACGACCCGACTTTTAATATCATAGATTAAGATCCTGAATTTATAGCTCCAGATGTATTTCAAGATGTTGAAGTTAACTCTACACAAGAAGACACTGAAGAACAGAGAACTCGGGAGATGACAACTATTCGTGATAATATTGCTTTTAGTTTAATGGCAGTTAGATGTCGTTCTTAAATTGTTATAAACCTTTGTTTTAAATGATGGTGTTCATTTCTTTTACTCTATTTGAATTGTATTGTTAAACTTCATTTGGATTGTTATATTTTATGTTTAGATGTATCATCATCATCATCATTATTATTATGATTATGATTATTATGATTATGATTATGATGATGATGATGATTATTATTATTATTATTATAATGATGATGATGATGATGACGACGATGATGATGATTATTATTATTATTATTATAGGTTCTATATTTTTATTAGAGTTATAAACTTAATTTTTGTAGAATTAAATATCCAAAATCTAAATTCTTATAAGAATATTCAACGAAATACTAAATTATATAATATTCATACCCTTATAATTTTTTTAAAGTCATGTCCTTATAAGTCATTTTACACATAAACAGCTAATTTTACCAAACATCTCTAATAAACAACTAATGCAATCCGCTGGTCAAATAAGCTAATATAATCAGCTATTAGCTAACAGTTAATTGCCAAACAAGGCCATAATCTTCACTTTTGCTGAAAATGATACTAATCACTCCTTCATTGATGAGATCTCGTAAATAATGTTATTTCATATCTATATGCTTGTTTCTTCTATGCATAATTGGGTTTTTGCTAGTTTTATTGCTTGAGTTATTACCACAATAAATTGTAGTAGGTTCCTTTTGGTTCAAATGTAAGTCTTCAATAATTTTCTTTAATCAAATAGCTTGATAAGCATATGAAATTGTTGCGAAAATTTAACTCCAATAGATGATAAAGTAACAATTGTTTGCTTCTTAAATGACCGTAAAAGAGCTCTTGAACCTAGTATAAAAACATAACCTGAAGTGCTTTTTCTATCATTTTGATCTCTAATGTAATCGCTATCAGTAAATCTGATTAAATATGACCTTATGCCCTTCTTATATAATAGCTTGTAATCTTTAGTTCCTATAAATACCAAAGGATTCTCTTGGCAGTTAAGAGATGCTTCTATATTGGATTCTCCATGTACTTACTGATCATACTTACAAAGTGCATAATATCAGGTCTTGTTGTAGTTAAATATATCAAACTACCCATAATTTGTTTATAAAGTGTGTTGTCCACCTTCTTCTCTTCATGATCCTTGTTTAACTTCAATCCAAACACTGGTGTCCCTATATGATTACATTCTTTCATTTGAAATATGTCCAAGATTTCCCATGTATACTTCTTTTAGGATATTGATATTCTAACATTATATTGAACTACCTTGAGACTAAGAAAATAATGCATCATACCAAAATCAGATATTTCAAATTCAACCATCATAAACCTTTTAAACTTTTCAAACATGAGAGCATCATTTCCAACAAATATAAGATCATCTACATATAAGCAAACAATAAGCATTTTCCCTTCATTTTCTTTTTTAACGAAAAGTGTGCGCTCATATGGACACTTATGAAAAACCATATTTTCAAAAATAAGTCTCAATGTGAATATACCAAACACATAGGACTTGTTTTAGTACATAAAGAGCTTTCTTTAATTTATACACTTTGTGCTTATCACCCTTCTTAATATAACCAGGTTGTTAATTGATAAGAGTTTTGGCGTTACTATTGCACTTATCAATCAAATTGTATCATGTCGTGTAAGTGGAGCAAACACTAATTTATAATCGTCTCTAAATTCTTGTTTATACCTTTTGGCCACAAGTTTCGCCTTGTGCTAATCAACTTCTCCATTTTCTCTTAGTTTTATCTTCTAAACCCACATCACACCAATTATTTTATGACCCTTTACAAGATCATAAAGCTCCCAAGTATTATTTTTGTCAATGGTTGCAATCTTCACATCCATACCATTTCTCCATTTTAATTCTTTGACAACATCTTCAAAATTTATGGGGTCATCATCAGAAAATAGAGCAAAATGAGTGAGTGGATCATCAGACTAATTAATTTTGGTTACCTCGTAATCTGACATCTATATTGGTCTCTTTTTATGGCATTGAGGTTTTCCTCTTCTAGTGTGGGAGTTGGAGTTTGTAATGTTTCATTTTCCTCTAGTTGCTGCTTTTCATCTTCAACATCCATTGGAATATGTTATTGAACTCCATTTGTATTGCACGACCAAGTTACATCTTTTTCAAGTATCATATTATAGCTAATAACAATTTTCTTAGTGTTGGGATTATATAATTTATAGGCTTTTAACTTATCACTAACACCAAGAAAAACACAAATTTCTCTTTTGTCATCTAGTTTATACACTAAAAATAATAAGTGATTAAGACTTGGCTTTCTTCCACTCTATGCTTCCTCTAGAGTCATATTTTTAATAGCAAACGTAGGACTTCTGTTTAGTGTATGAGCCCTCCAATTGACTGCTTCAGGCTATAAACTTCTTAGAACTCCACTCTTTGTCAAATTGCTTCTCATTATGTTAAAGATTGTTCAATTCTTCCTTTTAAAAACACCGTTTTGATGGGGCAAGTATGTTGCTGTAAGTTGCCTCTTGATTCCATAGTTATCACAAATATTTGCAAATTCTTCCAACTTGTACTCTCTTCCCCAATCAGTTCGAAGTATTTTTATCGAGTTGTGAACTTCTTTCTAAACAAACATTTTACATTTTTTAAAAACTGTAAAGGCTTCAAATTTCTCCAACAAAAAATATACCCATATTTTTTTTTCAATGAAATCATTAGTGAAGGTGATTAAATATCTTTTACCTCTATTAGAACAAAGTTTTGTTGGCCCACAAAAATCATAATAAACTAGCTCCAATACAACCTTTGCTCTTCAGGAGTTGCTTTCGGAAATGGATTGCAATATTGTTTACTGATTGTGCTGACTTTACAAACACTAGAAGGAGCTATTATTTGAGGAAGACCAGTCATCATGCACTTATATTGTAGTGTTCTTAGTCCACCAAAATTTTGATGCCTATATCAAAAGTGTTGTAGTAATGTTGCATCATTTAATTTTGCTGAAAATTATAAATGATTAGTTTTGTATAGAAAAAGTGGAAATATACGATTTGTTGTCATATTGACTTGAGCGATTAAGCATAACTTTTATCTCAAATTCGACTTACTCCTCCTTTGATAAAAATTTCATATCCCTTTTCTTGAAGCTGGGCAATATTAAGTAGGTTTGTTTTTAATTCTGGAATGAACATAACATTAGAGATAGTTTGATCAACACTTCCCTTAGTTTGAATTGTTACATTTCCTTTTCTTATAACATAAATTTTGTAATTATTACCAAAATTTACTTTATTAGGATACAACTCATCTAAGTTGAAGAATGTTGAGTTGTCACCATATATATGATCGATGCAACCTGAGTCTAGGTACCACAAGTTTTTGTTAGATGTATCCTCTATTATGACAAACCTTTTAGCAAGGATACTTCTTCATATTCTTCCTTTTCTATAGAATGAGATTTTTCACTATTTCTTTTAGACATATTGGTTTGACATTCTAGCTGGTAATAGCTATATTAATGATACGTGTAACACTTAAATTGGATTTATCAAATGACTTTGATTTTTGATTGTAGCCTTGTCGTCATCCTCTTCGTTGATATTGATTATTATGGTATTCTTGTTGACATTTTTTATCATTGTTGCCTCCCGAAGCCCTTTTTTGATCATTATCTTTTGTTCGTCTGACATTGCTACTACTCAATCTAGTACTTCGTATGAGACAACTTGCCAATATTCTTTTAATCTCAAGAAAATTTCCATTAGCATACTTCATTGATCATAATGATCTTCAAAGCAAGGAATTGCATATTGGACAAAGTTTTTAGTTGCCATAGGAATTTATTTATGAAAAGAAGATTGTTGCTTCTGTTCTAGCCATGTTCAGTGTCTCTGATACAACTGTTGCAATATAAAGTTTCATAGTAAGACAAGGAAGAGAAGTAGAGTTAGAATAAAACTTGATTTATTCATTCAACAAATAATCCTATATACAAGCTGCACATACAATAGATAAAAGAAAGAAATTAGCAACTAATTGAGCAAAACCAGAATTGATTCCTAAAAACTTTAAACGGAATTATATGAATAACAAATTCCTATATACTAGGAGAGTTGAATAAGAAATTCCTATAGAGTAAAACAGCTTGAGCATAATTGATTTTACTCAACAAAATTTGATGTCACACGAGCCTCTTACTTGAAAGTTGAAATTATGTTTATATTTGAGGACCTTAACCAAGATGAGTAGAATTCTGTTTGCTTATTCTTTGATAAGGATTGTGCAACTCTTGGAAATTTGTTGGAACCTTGTAACAGTGTAATACTCTTAGTAATCTCTTATGGGATAAGTTATGGGGTATTCTTTTCATGGATGTAAATAAGCTATATGAACCATCTGAAGCTATTGATCAACAGCATATTAGGTCAAACCTTGCTCCTGAATATCTAATTTGTGACATTAAGGTTGAATCCCAACTACTTGGAAAATTTCAGAGTTGTAATAAACAGTTGTATCTATCCTTTTAATCTGCTGGAAACATTATATTTCAAAACCAATATTCAACACTCAACCAAGTTACATTAGAGATTTTATTTAAGAACTTAACTAATATAATTTAAATATAGAATAATTAATTAGATTAGAAATATTTTTTTAAAAATAAGCCATATGAGTCCTATTATGTCACATGACTGTGGAGTTCATAAATTGATTTTTAACAAAGAATAAAAAGTGTCATATCTATGATGACTTGACACTTAACCGATGAGAATTTAAGCTTGTTTAATTTTCCATTCACTTAAAATTTATTTTGAACGTTTTGAAAATATTATAATTGAAATTAAACACTTTAAAACATTATGGTTTAAGTTATATTATGATAAAAGTAATTAATTTAACATACACTTTTAGCCATTAGGTTAATAATGATTATAATGAAACAATTTTCACTTTTAATAAATTTTATGGCTTGGTTCTTTAATTTTAGTATTGTTTGAAGGTCGTTTAATTGAGTTTTACCTGTATGTCTTATTTATATTTGTAAAAGTCACTTGATTTGTTCTCACATAAGGTTTTTAATAGAATGAAATGATTTATAATGAAATAGAATAAAAATGGATGTAATATTAGAAAATTATTATTTGCTAAGGATGGAAGAGTTCATAATGTAATATAGTGAAATATCGTTTGGAAGAAGAGTTTATAACGTAATATAGTGAAAAGATGGTTATCATTTTACATTCCATCCTAAACCCTCCAAATCAGAGGTTTATCATTTTTTACTGTTTATGATGAAATGAGATGTAATATGAAATTCTCATCTTTCATCTCATTCCATTCTATTATAAACCCTCCTTTCAAACAATAGAATAATATTACATTCCATTTTATTTTATTAATAAACCCCCAACCAAAAATAACCTTAATAGATTTGATGTATATTTGACAAAATTTTAAGATATCTTCAATTTTAGAAATATTTCTGAGTCTTAATAAAATTCTAAAATAGTTTTTAATTTAAATTATCTTCCTTAAAATGGGGTGAGGCCCTCTATTTATAAAAATTTTAAGTGTTTATTGACATTATAAATCACATATCATTTTATAAGTGAATATCAAATTCTTGTTTTGGTAATATTTACTAAATAAAGTTAAATAAAAATAAATTAAAAGCACTCATTATTCTGTAATTGATCTACTTCTATAATAGGTGAAGAATAAATTTACCTTATGAACACTAAATTTGAGGATTCATGAAAATTACAAATAAGGTAATGGAGAGCATGACATAGAGCCAAAAACAATTTGAGGATAAATGAGAACCAAAAGACTACAAAGGTATAGGAAACAATCATGCTGATACTAAACGACGTGCCGTACATGTGATGTAATAAATATTAGGGTACGTTGCCCAAACAGTATTGGTGGACCTTTCAGTTTCTTTTCGCTGTCTCTCTCTCTCTCTCTCCCGGTAAATTGGCTAATAAATGCATAAAGAAACAAAAGCTTCTTTGGAGCATGATTAGTGGATGTGTGGTCCTCTCACACCGTTTTGGATTGATATAAAAAGGGCCTACAGCCCAATCAAGTAAAAGTACCAAATTTGTCTCTTTTTCTCTCTGAAGCTAAAGCGACAGTGTCTGATTGATCCGGATGGGTGTCTCCCAGGCCCCAGTCCATGTCAGTAATGCCCAGGTACTCTCTGTCTATCTGAAAAATTCTTCATTCTTTTCTTTAAAAATCTGTGATAATATCTTTTTCTTATGTGTTAAATATATTTTTAAATAAAATAACATTTTTAGATTTGGTTCATTTTAATGAAAGAACTAGAACTTCAAAAGGAAAACTTAAATTAGAAAAGCATGGGCAACTTTGGATCCGTGAGCCCTCCACATTATTGACATGTATGGTTTAGCAATCATGCTGGCCCCCGTAATGAAAAGGTCGATGGGATATTCTTTTTGTTGAAGGCCAGTGGCTCACCAATTATTAGTAGAATAATAGTTTGTTGCTTCCACCCCTTGTTATTCTCTCTCTACCCCGTTAGCCTGTAATGTTCCTTTTCTTTTCCCTTCATACTTTTGTGGTTTTTTATTAAATAGTGAAGCTCATTATACTCTTTGGCCTTATTAATTTGTTGAAAGAAAAATAAGAACGACAAGAATAATTATAGTGAGATGATGTCTAAAAGGTACATACCAAAAGAAAATTTGGTGTATGTATCGCAACTTATAACATATCATGGACTAAAATTAGTATCAAGTGAAAGCCTTTCTTGAGTTGAGCTTATTAATTGCAATCTTATCAGGAAATGGTTGTGGGTGCGAGAAGTTACGTTCTTACTCCCTTCTACTAGAATTGCATCAATCAATCCACAATGGACATTTTTTATCACTGAGAGCCGAAACGATTGGTGGAGCCTAAAGATCCTCCATAGGGTTGGTACTGCAGGCCTCACTTAGATGGGTAGGGCTGGTGAGGAGCAACATGTCTTAGCATAACACTTTCCCAAGTTATAATCACACCCATATTTTCAAAGCTACCCGTCTATTTCACTATCTTCATCTAACAACAGTTATTTAGGTTTGTATCATCTAGTGATTCGTATGCATCATTAATGGCACTACACCGGATTGAAAAATCGGAGTGCGTTTGGCATATTGAAGGAAAACGATCAATTTGCCTTATTGTTCTTACTCTTTATGCTATTATCAATTTGATCAAATTAAACAACAGTCAATGAAATACCAGAACATGATGTTGAAATCCAGACTCATAATCTCTATTAATGTATAATTATCAATAAAAGACAAGAGTTTCACATCCAGTAGTAACGCAAATAGTGATAAGAAACCTTAACCTTGTGAGTATATAAGGCCTTGAGGACTCCCCAGAAATTCCAAAAAAGTCTGGTACTGCTACAGTCTTTGAGGTACATATGTTCTCTAGGGGATACAATAATATAGACAATCATTTCATTTGTATCTTCTCCGATTGTCTGTCTCCAACACGCAAGCACATATATAATGTTTAAATATAAAATGGAAACTTATTAAATAGTCAAGTCGATTTGTTATAACAATTTTTATCACTTTTTTGCTAACACAAGGTTACGCTAATCCAGTAAGGCGTTATAAAGAGAAGGATTAAGACAAAAATAGAGCTGAAAACATATATATTTTCTTGTAATGTATTCATGTTCACTTGCCAAACATATTCTTAGAAAATATAACGATTTTTTTAATAGAAAATGACACTGTTTCCCGTAAAAGTAAGGATATGTTTGGTTTTATTCTCGTTAACAGCTTAAAAGTGCTTTCCATAATTTTGCATATTTAGTTTCAATGACAAGATTGTCGTGGACTTGTACTCCGATTGCGAGTTGCTTCCGGAGTATGACATGTAACCTAATAATAAACTGCAGAAGTTGAAAAGCACCCTACTGATGTTGAAATTTTGGAACGTTATATTTGTCCTTGACAGGAAGTTTACTTAATTCACACATGGTGGGCGATGGTTCAATTCATCAAAATAAGTTGTAGAATGTTAGATAATTAGACAGGAGTTGTTGCCACAGTTAAAGGAGGCCATGGAGACTTTGCCTTTTTAGCGTCACCACTAGCCCACTCCTATTTATTACCAGTGTACGTACCAATCAATTAGTCACTCTGTATGACTCACATTAATTACTGTTATAGTCCAAAACGTCTCCATCTTTCTCTGTGATGTCTTAGGAGAGTTGGTATCAAATTCAATGACCATTCCAGCGTACTCTGTGACCATAACTCTTGTCTAGTCCAAACTCACTAGATCGCACCACGTCCGGTTTACAATATATTTGTAATAGGAGAAACTAGTGATCCTTGAATTTGAGAAGATACCTATTGGATTCTTCAAAATTGCATTCTTTATTTTGTAAAAGGGAATAATTTGTCTATAAAGTTGATGCTTTATCGACCCCAACCATCCTCGATCTTTTCACCAAAATAGTGGAAGCTCCTTTAGGATGTGGTCACGTGGAAGAAGAGGACTTGTTGAAAGCATGAGTTTGGCTTAACTTTTTTTTTCCCAGATGAAAAATAAAGACGGCTAGCTAGTGGGAATTTTTCTACTTCTTAATTCCTATAAATGTAGATGCTAGCTAGGGTTAGGGCTATACTCATTTAGACTTACCCACACAAAGTTTATAGGAGGGTATAGTATATACAACCTGTTTCTTCTGTCTCAATCAAAATATAAGCTCCCTTTTGCCACTTCCGCGTTTGGACGATCAACCTGAACACTTATAACAATCTCCTGCTTCCATTTCCGTTATTCCCACCCACACAAACACAAGATTAGGGTTTCTTAAGATGATGAAAAAGAGCCAAGTTGTACTAAAAAAAGACGGGTCTGGAAGAACATCAACAACTTCATCTTCTGTGATGAGAAGCGTTCGATATGGTGAGTGTCAGAAGAATCATGCAGCAAACATCGGAGGATATGCGGTGGATGGCTGCAGAGAGTTCATGGCAAGTGGAGAGGAGGGTACTACTGGTGCTCTTCTCTGCGCAGCTTGTGGGTGTCACAGGAGCTTCCATAGAAGAGAAGTGGAAACGGAAGTGGTCTGTGAGTATTCTCCGCCTAATTCTAGCCGTCGATAGAATTTGGTGAAACTTAATTGCTTGTTCTTGAAGGAAAGAAAGAAAAACACAAAATTAGTTTCCAGGCGTACTGTTCTCTTTGAAATGCGTTCAAGATGTGTATGGATATGAATCTTTTAGTTATTCAATTCTCAAGAAAGATCAAATATTTCTCTTTTACAATCCTTCTTATTTCTCATCATGCTATTGATTAAGTCGTCACTGCTTTACCAGAATATTGCAGGTACCAGAAAGCGTTTAAGATGAGTCTATCTTCGGTTTAATTTGTCAATAAAGTTAAAAATCATCAATATGTACGCATATAAAGATGAAAATCTGGGATTGTCCTTGATGAGCTAAAACATTTAGCTTTTGTCAAAATCTTAGGATCACCAACTATACGATTGATTGAAGTTCTAAACTCATCCTATCCTTAAGTTTTGAAGGAAACCAAAACTTTCTTAATTGTTTCCAATAGCAGTCCATTCCTATATGAGGTATTAGCTCTGATGCTAATATAAGTTGTTCGATTCTCAATAGCCATGATATAACTGATTAACAAGATAATTTTCATGCATGGAGAGTCAGAAGCCTTCAAATCACTATAAAATCGTATGCTTTTTACCAGAGAACAAAATAAGATTGGAGATGTTATTGGAAAGCGTAGTTGTATATAACTAAGAATACTCCTCACTCGATCAAAGGTTAAAGCTTTGACAGCTAGATATCTGTTGACAGCTATGTATCTTCCTTCAGCTTAAAAATTGAAGTGGAAAGGTGCTCTTCATTTTTTGTGAACTTTCTTAATTTGCCCTGCAGCTAGTGTTGTCTCGAACTTGCATGTTCATATATAATGAATATATTTAAACGCCAATGAGCTTGTAGCTTTAATGGCAGACCCCTTTTCCCTAAAGTTATAGCACATTTAGCTCCATACATAATTAAGTATATAATATATATGTTTGTTTTTTGTGGAATCCATACATTGATGGGCATGTATTCTCTTTCTTTCTTTCTTTCTTTCTTTCTTTCTTTCCATGAAATCTGGGCCACTAGATGGGTTAAGTGTATTTTCACGATAAACTAGTTTATCCGGTTAAATTTGCAGTATCTGGAATAAAAAATTCCAACGGCCCAATCATCCAGATCCAATCACTTTATCGCCAGTAGTACGTTCAATAGCTAACTTAAAGATCACAAAAGCTTAAACAACAGAATTTATAATGTCGAGAAAGTGACCCTTCCTCTCTGTTCTTGGGCATTGCTTTGCTAGAAAAAGAACAAAGAATAATTAAAATGACAACGAAAACGAAACATAGATGATGGAGTTGAAGTGGAAACAGTGCATTCTTTCTTGTTCCTATATATAGATGCGTCCTTTATTGTATAAGTTATTGCCTCGGGATGAAAAATGTACAATTTTTTTGAATGATTTTAAATAGAAGATGGCAGACTATATATATTGCCAATTGCCATTGCGCATAATATTTGTAAATTGTTCTTATGTAGTTCATGTAGATGCAGTTATCTGCTAAATAACAATCGTGGCAATTCCCATAATCACAATAATACAGTGGTAATATCAAACTGTGTCACAATGTATTTTGAAGAGTTCAATCAGAGTCCCAAAGTTCATCATTTCAATTAGATTTACGTATTTGATAATGAATTGAGTAAGGTTCTAAATATAGAATTAATGCGATGATACTGAAGTAGGAGTGACTTAGAAACTATCAAGATGAGTGGAGATTGCTTTGAGCTGAAGGAAGTTCAGCATGCCGTTAGTTAGTTAAGAAGTTTTTGAATTTCTGTTAATGACTGTTGTTAGTTACGTGTGTATAAAGATACCGAATGGTATAATCATTGTATCAATCTCACATTCAATAACAAGTTCCAGATTAAATCAAATCACGTGTGCTCTCTTTACTTCTCTTATGCTTTATTATTTTCTTACTGAAAGTTCTTTATTTTTTCTTGAAACTTAGTTCATCAATTCTCCACTGGAATTGATCAAGTAACGTACATGCTCGATAGATAACACCAACAAATCTGGTATCAAAGCTTCTTTCTTGAGGGACCTGTGAGTAAGTGAGTTTTCTTGAAGGTTCGAGGTTGGTGATTCCCTTTGGAAGAGCTGTGATTTAGAGAAGTTCATTAGAGATGGCTGAGAACTTATCTCAAGGCCTGCAGCCTCCAGTGTTCAATGGTGAAGGATATGCAATCTGGGCGATCAAGATGGAAGCTTTTCTGCAAGGACAGGATGTTTGGGAACTTGTTGAAGATGACTACATGCATGGTTGAAATACCTCTAGATGATGCATCGATTCCTCAACTAAGGTGGTTGAGGGAAAGAATCACCAAGAAAGCTAGAGCTAGATCATGCTTATATCAGGCCATGACTCCCTCCATTTTTACAAGAATTATGAAGTTGGATTCTGCAAAGAAAATCTGGGATTTCTTGAAGAAGGAATACCAAGGAGATGATAGAGTTAAATATATGAAAGTGCTTAAATTTACGAGGGAGTTTGACAGGCTGCAGATGAAAGATGATGAATCCGTTAAATCCTATGCTAAAAAGCTTGGACAGTTGGCAGATCAGATTAGACTACTGGATGTGGAGTTCAATGATGATAGGATAGTCCAGAAGCTGCTGATCTCTGTTCGAGAGAAGTATAAAGCAACTACTGCTTCTCTGAAAAATTCGAAAGACATGGCCGGCATCAAGTTGGATGAGGTAGTGAGTGCTTCGCAAGCATAGGAACAAAATCATTTGATGAGGAAGGGTGATGCTACAGAAGGTACTTATAAGGCATTCACAAAGAATGGCAATAAGGAGAAGACCAAGAAGAAGTGATCGAAGGGAGGCTCCAAGTCACAGAAAAATCACAACCAGCAGAAAGAAACATCCAAGAATCAGTCTAGAGATAAGAATGCAAAGTATAATCCTTATCCTCATTGTGGTAAGTCAAAACATTTGGCTTATAGATGTTGGAAGAGACCAGATGTAATTTTCAGGAAGTGTAATCAGAAGGGGCATATGGAAGCAATATGTAAAAGTCAGTCTGGAAATCAGGCTGGACATTTTTCTGCTAAAGCTCAAGTTACAGAAGAGGATGAATAGCCCTTTATGGTCACATGTGATCTGATGGAGACACCCTCTTCAGAATGGATCATGGACAGTGGTTGTACCAGCCACATGTCTTCCAATCTTGGTATGTTTAAGCAATTGGACAGATCAATTTATGCAAATGTAAGACTTGGAGATGGATAGTGTATTTCTGTGGAAGGAAAGGGGATGGTCGAGATATGCACTAAGGAAGGAGTCAAGATTATTTCAAATGTTCTTTATGTGCCTAAGATATATCACAATCTTCCCAGTGTATCACAACTTATTGGGAAAGGGTTCAAAGTATTTTTTGAAAATGATGAATGTAGTTCTCATAGTTAAAGTCAGAAATAAAAGCTTTTCTCTGAAGATGGAGGATTTGAAGCAGCTAGCACTAGTCAGTAATGAATAGCAGTTAGATCTTTGGCATAAGAGACTGGGACATTTTTATTTGAGAGGTCTTGAAGAAATGGCTAGAAAGAAGTTGGTAGATGATCTTCCTGCAAAGTTGAATGCTGGATTTCAATGTACTACTTGCTTTAAAGGCAAGCAAGCTCGACTTCCTTTCCCAAAATCATCCTGGAGAGCCAGTGAACTGCTGTAATTGGTCCACAGGGATGTGTGTGGTCCAATGTCTGAAGAATCCTTGAGTGGTAGTGGGTATTTTCTGTTAATGATTGATGATTATTCAAGATATGCTTGGCTTTATAGTTTCAAAAGTAAAGAGGAAGTTATTGACATCTTCAAGAACTTTAAGAGTCTTGTAGAAAACTAATGGGGCAAAAAAATCAAAACTGTAAGAACTGATAATGGAAGTGAGTTTATTGTAGAAAGTTTGAGTTTCTGTGTAGAGAAGCAGGCATCAAGCATCAGTTGATAACTCCCTACACACCTTAGTAAAATGGAGTGGTGGAGAGAAGAAACAGAACCATAATGGAGAAGGTGAGATGCATGCTCGAGGAGAAAGGTCTTCCCAAGAAGTTCTAGGCTAAAGCAGCAAGTACAACCTGTTTTCTCCTAAATAGATTGTACACTAGAGCACTTGAAGGAAAGACTCCTCATGAGATATGGTATGGTGTGAAGCCTAAGCTCAGGAATCTCAAGATCTTTGGGAGTTTATGCTATTCCCATATTCCTTAAGTCAGAAGAGGAAAATTGGACAACAAGAGTGAGCCTGCTATCTTTGTTGGATATTCAAAAGTTTCCAAGGGATACAGACTTTATTTTCCTAATTCAAACAGAGTCAAAATAAGTAGAGATGTTTATTTTCTAGAAAATGAACAATGGGATTGGAATGAGAAGAAATAAGGACAAGGTAGCACTTCATTGAAGGATAGTGAGGAACCAATTAATTTCAACAGTGGTATGGATCTCAATGATCCCTTCACGTTTGATGATGATGCTCCAGCTAATGACAATGGTGTAGAACCTCCAAAAGAGGATATTGATCATGTTTCTGTGAGAGAAACAAGAACATTGGCAGATATATGTGAGAGAAGTCATGCTGCAATTTATGAGCCCTCTCATGTACAGGAGGCTCTAAGTGATGAGAAATGGAAGGCTGTAATAGAGGAGGAGCTGGAGATGATCCATAAAAACAGAACCTGGACACTTGTTGAAAGAACAAGTAAGAGAAAAGTGCTTGGTCTTAAATTGGTATTCAAGCTGAAATTAAAACCAGATGGCTCTGTCAGTAGATATAAAGCACGATTGGTGGTGAAGGGGTATGCATAAATTGAAGGTGTGGATTTTTGTGCGACCTTTGCTCCAGTTGCAAAACTTGAAACAATAAGATTGATTCTGGCAGTAGCAGTTGAGAAAGAGTGGGAGGTGCACCAAATGGATGCCAAATTTGCTTTCTTGAATGGAAAACTATAGGAGGAGATTTATGTAGATTAACCAAAAGACTTCACTGTCAAAGGACAAGAGGATAAAGTGTATAAGCTGAACAAAGCATTATATGGATTGAAGCAAGTACCAAGATGTTGGTACTCAAAGATAGACACTTTCCTGCTGCAAATCTATTTCCAAAGGAGTAGCAGTGAACCCACAGTTTATGTTAGAGTTAAGGAAGGTGATGTAGCTATGGTTTCTGTTTACGTAGATGATTTGCTTTTGATTGGGAGCTCAAGTGTGCAGATCAAAAGCTTGAAGCTTTAGTTCAATAGCACATTTGAAATGACATACCTTGGTCTCATGAATTACTTTCTGGGAATGGAGATATCTCAAAGGAAGGTGCAAATCTTTCTTAGCCAGAAGAAGTATATTGGTGATGTGCTGAAAAGGTTTCGAATGGATCAATGTAAGCCAGTCTCAACTCCTCCGTGTCCTAAAGAAAATTTGATGCAGAAGGTAGTAGATGAAGAAGTTGACAGCAAAAGGTATAGGAGTATGATTGGTTGCCTTATATACATAGTAGCTACCAGACCTAATGTGCAATTTACTGTGAGTGTGCTCTCACATTATATGAACAATCTAGGAAAATTGCATCTATAAAGAGAGTTCTAAGGTACCTTAAAGGTACACAGAATTATGGCCTGCTCTATGAGAAGACAGGAGATTGTGAATTGAAATGCTATGTGGATAGTGACTGGGGTGGTTCTTTAGTTGACATGAAGAGCACCTCTGGTTTTTGCTTTACCTTGGGATCAGCTTGTTTTTCATGGAGTTCAAAGAAGCAAGAAGTGGTGGCATTATCCACTGGAGAAGCTGAGCTAGCTGCAGCCACTTCTGCACCTAAACAAGCTGTGTGGATCAGAAAATTACTATAGGATCTGAAGGTGACAGTGCAAAATGCTACAATTATCTATGTAGATAATCAGGCAGCCATTATCATCTCTGCAAATCTAGTATTCCATAGAAGGACCAAGCATTTTAAACTCAGATATTATTACTTGAGGGATGCACAGTAGGATGGTGAAGTGAAGTTGAAATATATACAGACAGAGGAGCAAATGGCAGACTTGTTTACAAAAGCATTTTATGTCTCAAGGTTGGAATATCTTAGAGACTTGATTAGAGTGAAAGAATCTGAGTCAAGGAGGAGAATAAAGTAGGAGTGACTTAGAAATTATCAAGATGAGTGGAGATTGCTTGGAGTTGAAGGAAGTTCAGCATGCCGTTAGTTAGTTAAGAAGTTTATGAATCCTGTTAATAACAATTGTTAGTTACGTGTGTATAAAGATACCGAATGGTATAATCATTGTATATCACTCTCACATTCAATAACAAGTTCCAAATTACTTTTCTTTACTTCTCTTCTGCTTTATTATTTTCCTACTAAAAGTTCTTTATTTGTTCTTGAAAATTAGTTCATCAATTCCCTATTGGAATTGATCAAGTAACGTACATGCTCGATAGATAACGCCAACAGATACATAAATGTGGTAATGTGGTTAGAGCTGCTGGCAGACAATGGAAATGCTTAAAGAAGGAGAATATCGTATGTTTCAACGCCATTTATGGAGTTGCCAAGCATGGAATCATTACAGACAAGAGTGGTGGCTGCATGATAAGAAAGCTAAAAGCTTTAATAAATATTCTTATTGCCAAGCATGATTAGATTGATGGCACATTCGTAAAGTTATCTACTTTTAATGCCTGAGTCGGATATGTCCTCCTAAATCTAACCTAATTTATTGTATCATCCTTCTTCCATGTTCTTCTCAATTTATTGGTCTTTATATATAGATCTTTAGCAAGTTGGAAGGCGCAAACGCCGTCCTGATTCCTGATTCCTGCCTCCTGCAATCTTATTTAAACCAACATATATATACATACACCCAAATAAAGAAATACTTGATGTTTAGAGTACGAGAGACATATATATAACCAACCCCATCAATATCGATATGTCCATTGCCAAGATATCGACTACAACCAATAGCAGGTTGAATTTAAACTTAGGCTATTTCAAGGGAATATTGGTCATGAGAAATCACAATCCTCTTTGCTGGTTATTTGATTTTGCAAGGAATTGGGAGGGGCCGCCACACGTAGACCTTTAGCTCGATCGACCAATATTAAATGTGATTAGCTAGCTACGTTAGTGGGTTCCATTAGGCCACTCTAGTCCAATAAAGCCCCACAACCTAACCAATGCTGCCAATGAAACAAATGGTAAAAGGAGTTGTATGTGAGAGTTGTTTGTGATAAGAGAAGGGGATAGACTTCAACCCAAACTCACCTTCGTTTGATTATACTTTCTACACATATCAATCTCTCATCAGGCCCTTCATTAGTTCTGGTGTCCAACTTTTTATTTTGGTACATAGAAAAAGTATGACAGCTTCAATTCAAACCCTGGGCGAAGAGAGGGCTTCACTCCATGTTACATAATAAGTTGTCTATATGACTGTAGGTATTAGTTCTCTGAATTTTCCTTGAGCTTATAGACTATTTCAACGTCAGAGTGGATTTCAGACCTATACTACCCTATTTTTGTTTTGCACATGCTTTTGTTCACTCTTTTAAGTCCACAGATGGTCAGGGCCTGCCCCTGCTTAGGGCCCATAAAAAAAAGGGCCTTTGGTTATGCAGATCCATCTTTTATTTACAGTTAGAAGTTCAAAACGACAGTGATACTAGAGTCCACTTGTAAAGAGTCAATCAATTATAAACCAGAAAGGATTAAAACCCAATATGGGAAAATCTTGGCTAATAACATTAGCATCCATTCATGTACCTCTGGTCATGTCACCATTCACAAGTCAACAAAAGGGGCCCTTGCATTTTTACAACTCATTTTGAACAAGTTAACTTATAACATTATCATTTACCCCTAACGTTAACTTATGATACTTATAAATACTTTTGAAGAATTTAGGTGTATTTTTACCCTCTAATTTTTTTATTTTTATCAACATATGCATTTAAGGTACTCCAACTTAAAAATTGGCAGCAAAACATTTTCATGATTTTGTCTTCTAAGTTTTGAGTGTAATTTAAAGGTAAAGTAAAGTTTCTAATTTTTAATGTATTTTTAGCTTGTTAAATATTTGAATATGTTATAATTAATTTGTAATTTGTCATTAACGTGGACATTATGTTAGCATTTTAAATCATAACATTAAAATTAAATGATATTTTATTTATTTGTATTTCTCCTTTTTTATTTTTAGATTTCTTATTATTTATAAAAATAATTAAATATTAATAAATAATATAATTTTTGTAATTGTAATTTTTATTATACTTTGCCATAAGTCATGTAATAATTGTTGGATTTGTGTTCTTGTAGAATTCACATAAGTTTACTAATAATAATTTCACAACAACTTTTTCTCATGATAATGTGTCAGATGTGGATTTAGATGATCTTTTTTCTGAATTAAAAATGTTGCAAATGATTTTGTCAAATGAGTTAATGTCATCAGTTGAAATTTTAAAATTTGTTAAAGCTACAGATTATTATCCAAATGTTTCAATTGCTTATCGAATTCTATTGACTAAACCTGTGACTGTAGCTTCAACTGAGAGAAGTTTTTCAAAGTTAAAATTATTGAAAACCTACTTAACATCATCAATGTCACAAGAAAGGCTAAATGGTTTAGCTATGTTATGTATTGAGAAGGATATGTTGGATAATATTGATCTTGATAA
>JANQAP020000216.1:3382204-3393397 GCA_026874005.2 Erythroxylum coriaceum | reverse complement strand
TTATTATTATTATTATTATTATTATTATTATTATTATTATTATAATTATTATATACTAGTAATCAAATAATTATGTTTAAATTTTAGTTATTCCAAAAGTCTTATAATACATATACATTAACATATAATTAAATATACTTAACTCTTAACTTTCAAAAATATAACTCATAATCATTCATATACTTAACTCAATTCCATCATACTTATTTTTATTCTGAAGATAGTTAAATGTTTCCCTTACTTCTAAGAGATTACAATAGAGTTAAAGATATCTTCAAACATTAAAGTCATTTATTTTCAAACACCTCCTTATATATGCCTTTAATTACTACAAGCAAACTTCTTAATACTTCAAATGTATCAAATTTTAGGGCTTTATTAAGAATATCTACAATTTGATCTTAAGATTTCACATAATTGAGTTGCATCACTATTGAACAAAATGAAATATGTTATATGCTTGCTGCATTTATAAAATAGGAGGTTTTTGGATGAGACAATGATCAATTATCAACAAAACTTTAGTAGGCTTTCCTTTGTTCAAAATAAAGTTATTTCATCAAATTTCTTGACTAAATTACTTGAATCATATAAGAATTAACAACTATATATTATACTTCACAAATTGACATAATAACAATTGGTTGCTTCTTCAAGATCCAAGTAAAAGTTGTATTGTCCAATTAAAATATGAGGCCAATAGTACTCCTTCAGTTGCTAATATCGTCAGCCTAATCACTATTATTAAAACCTCTAAGTTTGAAACTATTAAAGGCTAACTAATATAAACCAAAATTAATAGTGCCCTTGATGTATTGTAAAATCCTTCTTGCAACTTTCAGATGGATTGATATTGGAATCTCCATAAAGCAACTAACTAGTTAACTTTAAAAAACATATTATACTTTGTATAAGTTAAATATCTCAAACTTCTAATTAAGCTCTAGTGCATTGTTAAATCCATCATTTAGCCTTTATCATATTTGGATAGGATAAATGTGTGATTTGCACCTCATTATTTCACAAAAATTCTAAGAAAGTTTGTACCATTATTTCTATTACCACTTTGCACCCTAACAATAGTAAAATAATATTCAATGCATCCCAAAGTTACTAAAAAGAATATTCACTACACCCTGAAAGTAGTAACAGAGATAAAGATAGGGGCTTATTTAGATTTGTTATGAAACATTAAGGTGAAAATCATATCTTTGGCGAGCATTTAAAGAGATAATTTAAAGATCACACAAATGCCTAATAGGTCCAAATCGCCTAGTTATAACATGACATAGGCTAAATTTATAACTCATATACTAAAAATTGCCAGAAACATAACTTAGTTAGGATTTAAGGTAATACCAGTACCATTTAAAAATGTTAAGGCGTGATATAATACCATAGATAAGGTAGGGACTAACAGTACCATTTTAAGAAATGTTAAAAGATAATTTGTACTTGTTGAGCCAAGGGAGGTTCCAATTGATGTTTTAATGATAACAAAACAAAATTACTACTAATGTTTTTATTATTTTGATGAAAAGAAATATTGTAAGAAAATGAATCCATAAACTCAAGAAGATAGTGTATGAAGTTGATAAGAGAAGTTGAAGTTTGCAATTGATGAAATGAAGATCAAAATAAGAACAAAAGGATCTTAGGGCTCATCAAGGTCATTTCATATGTTTTATTACTATTTGCAAGATCACTTTGTTAATTTGAAGATCTAAAAGGTTCATCATGCATAATCATTTCATCTTACTTCATTACATGGGTCTTTACATTCATCATAAGGTATTGAAGCTTTTGATTTTAATATAAAAACCTCTTGATCTTTCAAATAATCTTTGAGAACATTTTGAGAAGTTTTTTAATCATATTTGGATTAAACAAGTTATTTGGCATTTAAAGTTATTAAAATCTATTTTTAGGTTGATTGGTTGACTTATACAGGTTAATAATCGACTAATATAAGTTAAAGTTGTCAAATTTGAAGTATTCAGAGTTTGACACTGATTGATGCATTGGTTAACTTGTATGTCATATTGGTTGACTAGTATCTTAAAGAAATAGTTTTCTAAAAGAAAGGACTTCAAAGATGGGAAAAGTGATTTAAAATATAAATACTCTAACATTATTTACTTCATATGTAGAAAACTCAACATATAAAGACAAAATGTCCTTAACTCAATGACAATGAGAAGTTTGGAAGAAATTATAAGAAGGATAAGAAAAAAGCATTCAAATCATCAACTTGCGATGATGTAAGTGAATCTGAAAGCGAGCATTCAAAAGAAGATATATCTCATATGTTCTTTATCACTATGGATAATGATAAGGTAACATCCAACCCAAATTATTGAATGATAGTGATGATGATATGACATATGATAAATTAGTTGGAAGTCTAGAAATCATGAGTAAGAAAAAGAAGAAATTATATTTAAAACTCAAGGAAGTTCAAAAATAATAGATGAATGCATAAATAAGAATGAAAAATAAAAAGTGAATTACATACCATTAAAGCATAAAAAATGTGATTATTATTAACAATCATGACTTATATACATTAAGGTGTGAGAATGAAAAATTAAAAAAGGAAATTGATGCTCTCAAAGATTCTTATCTAAATTCACTAGAGGGAGTGAAAAACTAGAAAATATGTTAGGAGCTCAAAAGACTTCCAATGATAGGCATGAAATTGGATATAAATGTGAAAGTATTTGAAACACTAAAACTATCTTTGTCAAAGGAAAATATTTACATAATGAATAATCGTTGCCTATAATGACAAATAAGCATAAAGCATCTGCATCTAAACATATACATGCATAAGACATATTCACTAGGCCTCAACCTTGAGCAAACATCATGCTTTCATATATGGCTCACAAACTAAGCATATAGTTTAGTACTCTTAAGGGAAGAATATGCATAATTTCCATGATAACATGCAAACCCTATAAAAGTATACATTAAGCTTTCATTTATAGTAGATATCATATATATAATCATGGTAAAACTTTTCACCATTGCAAGAGACCATACAACATATTTAATGTCCAAAGAAAACTACACCATTATGTACACACACAGAGAATTCTAAGCAATGCATTATGCATCATTGTTACTCATTTAACATAGTATGTCATTTTAATGGTAAGTTTGGACATGTTGATAGATTTTGCTTTGTAAAAAAAAGGATGGTATGCAAACCCTTGAAAGTGTGGGTTAAAAAGAAGAAGAAATGTAACAATCAAGGAACTAAGCTTATTTGGGTTCCTAAAACACATTGATTACCTTGGTTTGTAGAACTATTAGAAAAAAAATGGCATATACTAGAGATAGTAATTATTGAATTGAGTATTATTAAGGAGGGTATGCATTTTATTATGATGAACTTAACCTTGTTACCTCAAAGAAAGTCTTGAAGATGTTGTTCTAAGATATGGAGAATTTAACCATAAAGATTTTTTTCAAAAGAGAAAATTGTTAAACTAAGTGAGAGAAATGAGAAGCATGAGAAGCTTCTAATGACTTGTAAACTCAGGAAGAATTTTCATTCAAATCTCGCATAAGTAATTTTCAATGTGAGGTAATTATTAGTTCATGATATAGAAATGTGTGACAACTTGCATTTATGTGTCAATTTGAGTATAAATCCTTAGTGATGAATGATTGGGTTTGAATTATGAATAAATTGTTTTTCAAAGTACCTAGAATTAGATATTATTGTACAAAATGAGGAAAATAAGTTAGAATTTATATTAATTAAGCAATATTTTTTTGAAATCATTAACTAAGGATAATGTTTTCTTAAGTGACTTCATATGTTTAAAGTTTATTTTAAAGTTTTATATAATTATTGATTAATATTACTATGATCTATTAAGTGTTTTGATGTTTAAATTTAAGTTTTGAGACTGTTCTTTAGCCTTTCAGAACATATTGGTTGATTAACGTCTTAGTGTGGTTAACTAATGTAACCGAAAATCTTATTTTCTACATGTTTAATGATTTCGTTCTTGTTTGATCGAAGCTCTAGTCACCTAATTACTCACACTGTTAACCATTGTCTTTAAATCGTCGATTTATGTTCTTTTTCTAAAAAGAAATTTCATAGTTTTTTTAATTAAGAAATTTTATAGTTCCATTAAGTTTGTGAGAGGATTTGTTGGGTGAATGATCGACCACAAGGCTATAATGGTTGACTAATGTTGAACAATGGTCGACCAATGTCTCTTTTAGGGAAGACAATTGAGTTATAGTGAGCTTTTGACATATTTTATCGATATATAAAGATTGACCACAACCTTTTAGTGGTCGACTAGTGTCCTTAAGTGGTCGATCAGTACATATGATGTAAATCCCCCTTCCTTTGCCTTCCTTTTGTTTTCTCTTTTTCTTGTTTAAGGCTTCTCAAAACCATAGATAACTTATATCTTTGAAAAACACCATACTCCATTGCAAATAGCTACCCTCTTTAATTTTTCCTTTTTTTTATTAAAGATCTTTATAATTTACATTCTTTTTGTATAAACCCCTAACTTAGGCTTGCTTGACAATATTAATGTTTTTTATATAAATTATAGGATTTGTCTTATTTGTCATTATAGAATTTCAAATTTGATTACTTTATTCTATCATTATTTTGGAATAATAGTACTTAATAAATTATACATTCTTTTGTGAAATTGATTATTGGATATTACAATTTTGCTTTTATTTAAAATTCCACCATCTAATTATATCAAAACTTACCCTTAGTGCTTTAATTGAATCTTTCGACTTAGGCATAATACCAAAATTAAGATTTTCAAATTAACATAATTAGGGATGTCTCTATCAAAGTTAACTTTTGTTTTAACTTTTTAAATATTCATTAGCAATCTTTAGTGAGAAAGTTTGACAATCTTGATCAAATCCATCTTTTTAACCAAGTCAGTTTTACACATCACACTTTATATTTTGTATTTTCAGTTAATGGATTTTTTTTTGATGATTCCAAAAAAGAGGAAGAAATTTGGTGATATTAGATTTAGGAGGAGTAATAACATTCAAAGGGAGTGATGCAATTTAGGGGGAGTGATTATTTTATCATGTTTTTTATCTCTTACACTTTATATGATGAGTTTGAGTAAATTTATGTTATCTTCATATTGAATTATGTTTTACGCATAAATTAAGGGGAAGTTAGTCACTTTATAGTTATTTATTTGCTTACTATTTTTATATTTATTCATGTGTTTAATTTTATTATCATTGCACTTTAATATCATAAGTGTTTTTTCATCATCGAAAGGGGGAGATTGATGAACCAAGGGAGGTTACAATTGATTTTTTGATGATAAAAAAAATATAATTACTATTAATTTGTTTATTATTTTGATAAAAAGAAATATCAGAACAAAATGAAGCCATAAACTTAAGAAGATAATGTATGAAGTTTATAAAGAGAAGTTGAAGTTTGCAACTAATGAGATGAAGATCAAAAGAAGAATAAAAGATCAAGGTGCATTAAGGTCATTTCACATTTTGTATTATTATTTGTAAGCTTACTTTGTCAATTTGATGATCTAAAAAGCTCACCATGTATAATCATTTCATCTTACTTTATTGCATAAGCCTGTATATCCATCAAGAGGCATTGAAGCTTTAGATTTTAATATAAAAACTTCTTGATCTTTCAAATAATCTTTAAGGAATATTTTGAGAAGTGTTTCAATAATATTTGATTGATTGATTTATTTTACTTTATTTATTAGATATGTATGCACATCCATTTATAATTTTGTAAGATCTTTATGACACATTGCATATAGGTTTATCGGAAATAGCCTCTTTATTAGGTAGGAGTAAAGTTGCGTACTATCAGACCTCCCCAGATCCCACGCCTCAGCGGGACTTCAACTGGGTGTTGATGATGATGGTGTTTTAATAATATTTGAAATAAACAAATTATTTTTGAGCTTTTAAAGTTGTTAAAATCAAATTTTTAGGTTAATTAGTTAATCTATATAGGTTACTGGTCGACTAATATAAGTAAAAGCTATTAAATTTGAAGTTTCTAAAGTTTGCTATAACACTGGTTGATGCACTGGTTGACTAGTCTGTATATTGAATGACCAGTATCCTTTATTGGTTGTAATTTTCCAATGATTGATTAGTATGCTATATTGGTTGACAAGTATGTCAAATATAATCATTCTAACAGCTAGTTATTGGCTCCAATTGCTAGTTTGGGTCCTAAAATATTATAAATAGTTGTTTTCTCATTGATTTTAGTATCAAGAAGGTTTTGGGTATTGTATACACACATTTTAAGGAGCTTTTCAATTATTTGAACATCATTATGTCATATTTGTATGAGTGAGTCATCTTGGAGTTATCAAGTGGATAATTGAGATATTTTTAAATTATAATTTTTTATTAGAATGTTGAATATTGTACTTAGGGATGATCCAAGTGGCATTGAGGTTCTTCTTCACCGTAGAAGAAGATTATAAGAACTCTTTATCAAGAAAGATCGTATAAAAGTTATTCTTTGCATTGAAAGAAGAATTATAATGAAATTCTAAGAAGATTCTTGGGAGTGGATGTAGGCAAGGGTTATTTGTTGAACCATTATAAATGAATTTGCATTATCTCTTCTGTATCCTCTTTAAATTATTATTCAATTAGTTAACTAATTTACGTTAAGTAATTGTCTCATTCTTTTTTTTTGATGAAAGGTAAATAAATTGAATCAAAATAAATGTACACGGTCTATTGGGCATACCCCGACCAAGGTCTGTAACCCAATCAACAATGTCACCTATACAGTCAAAAAATCAAAAAGTAATCAATGCATTGGGATATAGTCTATACAAGATCTTGTACATTACAGTTTTTATCTTATACATTACATCACAGCTCGTAAAGGAAGTAAAGTCTAATTGGATAGCATTTCTTGTCTTCCATACCATATACATGGTACAAATCAGTGCCAATCTTGCTGCTTTGCTTCGTAGATGCGCTCCAGTGTAATCTTTCCAGATCCACTTTATGACACTAGGCAACGTGGACATGGTGCGGGTCAATCCCAGCCAACCCCGAATGGCTCTCTAAACTTCACCTGTGGAAGAACACTTAAAGAAAAGATGGTCAACAATTTCCAATTCAGCATTACACAATCTACATGTTCGATTTATCTCCAAGAATAACAAGTTATCCTTTGTTGGAAGTCTATTGTGTAGACTAAGCCATGCAAGGAAGGAGAATTTTGGTGGAATGTATTGTTTCCAAATAAATGACAACCATGGTCTTCTAGAGTATTTGATCTGCAGTAGCTCATAAAATTTCTGTGAAGAGAGGGTTCCATTAATGCATAATGTCTGCATCCCATATTCTACCTCCCTACGGCCACCCAATTTGTCTACCAATATATTTCGGATCTGTGCAAGTCTCTTCATTAGGGGTGAGTCTCGGGTTTGAGATTCCCAATCCCACATTGATGATCCCTTCAAGTATATTTCATGAATCCATCTTACCTATAAATAATCAGCTTTGGCATGAATATTCCACAACACTTTAGACAATAGAGTCGAATTTCATAATTTATAGTTTTTCAAACCCAATCCACCCTCCTCTTTGGGTACATAAATATTTTCCCATGCCACCTTAAATTGTTTGTCACCCTATAAGAACAACTTACATATGGAGGTTATTCTCTCAAGGATAGTAGGTGGGATGGGGAATGCCTGGAGCCAAAAAGATAGTACTCCTTGAATGATAGAATTAACCAATTCAATTCTACCCGTATATAAAAGGGTCTTCCCATTCCATTCATTTATAAAAGCCTCTACAGATTTCATTATTACTGAGAATTGGGCCACTGAGACCTTTAAAGGTGCCAAAGGGACCCCTAAATATTGAACAGGGAACTCACCTATTGGATACTCGACCATCTACAAAATTTCATCTTTATCCCGTCTATAGACTCTAGCTAAATAAACATTGGATTTTGGGGGGTTGACCCTTAGCCTTGCCACTTCTTTCAATTCAGTCAAAGCATCCACTAGAACATGAATAGAGTCAAAATCACTTCTAGAGAATAACATAAGATCATCCACAAATGCAAAATGTGTGATATCAATTTTTTGAAATTTCGGATGGAAGTTGAAATGGGATTTAGCAGTTCTCACTTTTAGCAATCGGGAGAGGTACTCCAAACAAAGGTGCAAAAGGGTTAGTGACATAGGATCACCCTGTCTTAATCCCCGTCTACACTTGAACATACCATGTAATATGCCATTAATTGAGATCGAGTAAGATGTAGTTGTTACATACTCCATAATCCATCGGACAAATGTAAAACGGAAGCCCAACCCTTTCTTCATGTCTTTGAGAAAATCCCAAGAAACCGTGTCATAAGCTTTTGTGATATCAATTTTGAGCATACACCAAGGGGAAATACGTTTTCTAGTGTAACCCCGAACAAGTTCCTGCGTAAGAAAAATATTATCTAGCATCCTCCTCCCTGGCACAAAAGTGGCTTTTGCTGGATCAACAATTTTACCCACAACTAAAGCCATGCGTTCCATTAATACTTTAGTAATCACCTTATACACAACATTCAAACATGCTATTGGTCTAAAATCTGATACTCTCAGTTCTGTCTTCTTCTTTGGAATGTGAGTGATGATTATATGATTTAGTTGTTTAAGCATTCGACCTGTAGTGAAAAATTCCTTTACTGTTAGAATTATATCTGATCCAACAACATCCCAACTTTTCTTGAAGAAAGCAGATGTATATCCATCCGGCCTAGGGGCTTTTTCATTGCCTATGTCAAACATTGCCCTTTTGATCTCAACATCCATAATCGGGGCAATCAGTAATTCATTTGTCTCTACATCTAGCACCGAACCATTCCTAACCACATTGTTGTCTATGCTGTTCAGAGGGTTGAAGTGCCAAGAAGCTCCTTAACAACACAATCTACCACTTCTTCCAGTGAAGCAGTCATAGAGCCATCCTCCTTAATGAGATGAGAAATAGCATTTTGCATACCTCTCTTCCTAGCTACAGCATGGAAATATCTTGTACTTTTATCAGCCTCAATGAGATCTTTACACTTAGCCTTTTGTTGAAAGAATTATCCCTCTGCATCCAGCAAAAATCTAGCTTGCTTCCTCTTGATATTCACCTCATGTTTCAGCTCAACATCATCAGGCCTATTTAGAGAGGCCTTATACGCAAGCTGAAAGTTTTCTATTGCCTTCATAGCCTTATATGAAATGTGACCATAAGCTTCAGAATTGAGAGCCTTCAGAGGATACTTTAATTTTATGCAAAGAACAAATTAAGCTGTCCTAACTACTACCTTCTCCCAGCTACTAGAAAATATGTCCTGAAAGAGAGGGTGGTTAAGCCATATATTGAAGAATTTAAAGGGTTTATTACCTCTAGCTTCCATATGATTGAAGGCCACCACTATAGCATAGTGGTCCGAATCTGCCAACATATCTAGAAAATGAGTTGAATATGCATAACCTAAAGAAAACCATGTTTGATTAAGTAATATTCAATCCAATTTAGCCCATAGATGATTTTTATGCCAAGTGAAAAACTCCCCCTTAAATGGGACATCTTCTAGGCTAAGTGTCATATAGAAATCTAGTAGATCTTTGAGCAAATAAGCTGAAGGAGGCTAACATCCAATTCTTTCCCTAGCAGCACACACACAGTTAAAATCCCCCGTTATAATCCAGGGTACCACTGAATCCAATCCCAGCCCCATTAAGTGTTGCCATAGTTCTCTTCTTTTTGTTACACTATATAGCTCTCCCCTACATCAAGAACATGACAGTGATAGAAGACAGAATTCTAAACAATACACATTCTACCTCCTGCAATAGAGTCAAAATTGTGACAGAATTCCCAGCCTATAAATATGTTTTTCATTATTAATCTAAGACCATTAATAGCGAATTTGGTTTCAAGGAGATATGTAAGTTTACAATCGTGTTGTCTAATAAGATTGAAAACACTATTTTGTCTCGAGGCCTTATTCAGGCCTTGGACATTCCAGCATAACATCTTCATATAGCATGTGTGGAGGTCCTCTCACCTTCTGATTTTTTGGCAGTATCAGGAGTACCCTTACCCTTATCAGCTCTAGTAATACCAGCCTTCTCCTGAACCTTAGCACCTTCAGTTATTGTTCTATTGAGTTGTGTCGCCTGAGCTTTTCCTTTGTTTAAAGACTGTTAGGGTTACACCTTTTGCCATTCTCCATCACCGAGTTTTTTGGAATCTATCCGGGGCTTACTTACCTTTTGTAACTTATTACCAATCAGCTCCTCCCTAGTCAGATGATCAGTAGCATTCCCTTTAGTATGGAAAAGTTGTTCTCCCATCTTATCAGTATGAGTAACTCCCTCCTGGATTGTTGAAATTTTCCCTTGAAGTGAATGATTTATAGTACCCCTTGTCAGTTGTAACCCCTTCAGTATCTTTGTTGTTCTCCTCTTGTTGTTGTTTTTCTTGAGTTTTAGGAAGCTCACTCATTTCTACCCCCTCCTCTTGTATAGGTTGAGGCATATCAACATTATGCCCCTGAAGGGGTTGATCTGTAGTGCCCCTGTCAGCTGTAACCCTTTTGGTTTCTTTGGTGTTCTCCTTCTTCTGTTGCTTCTTTTGATTTCTAGACTTACACTCAAAGGGATTATACCCAAATTTCTTGCAAGAATAGCAGTAATCAGGGAAAGATTCATAGATAACCCATTGTGTATATCTCACCTCTCCAGGCAGCCTAACCTCAAAACTAGTAACAGGTTGCTTCGACACATTCACTTCCACCAATATCCTGACAAAACCAATTCGAGCTTTAGTACTAGTTACTCTATCCATGCAGATGGGTTTCCCAACCCTGGAACTAAGTTTTGATAATCCCCTGTCATTCCATAGTTCTAAAGGCACATTGGGAAATTGCAGCCAAATTGGAACTTCTATAAAGTCATTATATTCGAATGAAAATCCCTGTGATAACCTTTTAAGCAGCAATGGTTTTTCAAAAATTATATACGACCCCCTTACTAACACATTAGTTCTATCTTCTTCCGAATCAAACTGGAAAATAATCCAACCTTGACTATGTGGTAGGATTTTACATTTGACAGCCCATTTAGACATTAATCCTTCTAGTGCCTTCAT
>JANQAP020000216.1:3337274-3364113 GCA_026874005.2 Erythroxylum coriaceum | reverse complement strand
ATAATCCAACCTTGACTATGTGGTAGGATTTTACATTTGACAGCCCATTTAGACATTAATCCTTCTAGTGCCTTCATACTTGGAAACTTACCTGTAAAGCACCCAACTAAATAAAAGCCCCATGCTTGTTCAATAGGGATCACATCCTTTACTCCCATGATAACCTCCTCCTCCACCGCCAAGTATTAAAGTTGCATCTCCTGTTTGATTTCTCTATTATTACTAAACAAGCTTGCAAATGAAGGCTTCGTATACACTTTCTGTCTGTCAGTACAAGCTAAGTTAGGCATTTGTCATCAACCTTCTGTACACTCTCCTCTTGCTCTGAGCTTTCCTCTGAATAGGTGGAGTCGCTGCCATTATCCTCTAGATCCGTAGTATTATCATCAAAAGAAGAGGACTTATCAGCCTCTTACAAACATTAACACCATCTGAACACAACAGCCTCACCGCTTTCCTAACAGTCTGGGATACATTCACAGATGCCTAAGTACCCACCGCTTTACCTTGTATTACCATCTGCCTGAGACCCGACCTAATATCTCCTTCTCCCACTTTCAATTCCTTCAGAAGGTCTTTAGTAGCATGAGCACTAGTTTCCCTCATCGAATTACTCTACACATTAATCCCCTATGTCTCGCCACCTTTGACAGCAGGGGTAGTTGAAGGAGTCTCCCGAGAAGGCGATCCCACCACCTTCAACCCTAATACACAGTCGACCGTAATGTCTCTCCCTTTGTAAGGAGTTTTACGCCTTTTACCCATCCTACAAAACCCCCACCGAGTCTAGTAGTCTTCTTCTAAACAAACCAGATGTCAACCCCAGTGGTCTCGAATCTTATGAACAACCTGCAAATACAAACTAAGTGCACAACAAGACAAAGAAACCAGAAGAGTGAAGGAATTAATGTGTGGTGCTTAGGGGAAGAATCTCCTAAGGTGAGAGAGCTCACACAACCACACTAATTTATATTACTTGTTGTCAATTGAGTATTTTAGTTAGAAAATTTGTTGAAATTTTGTGAACTCCCAATTCACCCCACCTCTTGGGTGCCATCAGGGACTAACATTATCTTTTACCTATTTGGATAATTTGGTGCCATATTTTACTAGAGTTTTAATTAGGTGACAACCATTTATACGAAATTTCTTCAAAATTTCTTCTGTATAATCTCTTTAGGAGATAAAGATTTCATCCGCCATTTACTTCACTTATATCCCAAGATAATAGGACATAAGTCCTAAATCTGTCATCTCAAATTTATGGCTCATTGCTCTTTTGAATTCTTCAAACATCTTTAAATTATTGTTTGTATAAATTAGAACATTTATTGTTTCTTAAAAATGTTTGTTAATTTATAATTTTAAGCTCTTGGTGCTTACTTTAACCTACACAAAACTTTCTTTAATTTTAATACTTTGTCTCATATTCTTTCACTAAATATCTAGGAGGTTATTACACATAAACCTCCTTTTCAGATAACCACCAAGATTGATTTAACATCCATTTTAAAAATGTTTCACTTATTTCGAGTCCATGTGAGCTACTGGAGCCAAAAATTCATAATCAATCCTTTAGTGTTATACCTTTTCAGGTTTCGTTTTCTATCTTTGTAACTCTTTATTGAAAACCAATGGCATCATATCTATTAGGAAGAGCAGTGAATTCTCAAGTTTTATCATTTACAATTGCTTTTATTTCTTCATTCATATCTTACACTCCATCTTTCATTCTTAATAGCTTAACTAAATTTAATTGGCTCAATATTTGCAAAAAATCAAAACATTAGAATATTATCAATTCTCTTAGTTTTTCGATAAATATCATCATGACTTAAAACACTTAAGCCTTTTAGTTAAACTTCGTTTTTGAATCTCTAATTTCACTACCTGATGGTGATGATACGGGAAAGGTGACTTCTTATCTTTCTTCAATGTCATGTTCTTGCACTAAGAAAAGAAAAAAAGTCATAGGCTTCTCTTTAAACTTGTGAATTTGAAGTGGCTTCCTCATTAAAGTCTACATCTCTACTATATATCTTCTTAGTTTTTATCATACTCCTTTCCATATTAAGAGTCGTTCGATTCTTTCTTTCAACTACACTATTCTAATATGGTGATCTTGGAGTAGTTAGATATAAACAAATCTCAAGTTTATCATAAAAATCTTGAAACTCCTTAGAAGTGAAATAGATTCCCTTGTCTAATCCCAAGAATTAGATTTTTAATTCATTTTATTTTTATATAAGAGTTTTAAAATTATGAATATATTTGCAAGCTTTCAAAAATTTAAAGAAAGTATACCCATATTTTCTACTCAAAATCACCAATAAACAAAATAAAATACATAATCTTACTAAAAAGAACATGGAATAATAGGCCCACACTAATCAATATGAATTAATTGTAGTGGCCTTGAAACTCTTAATTAAGAATCCTTTTGAAATCTTTTTTGAGTTTGTTTCCTAAGAAAATATCTTTTACACAAATAATCTTACTAATTAATGGAGTCAAATTATTCACCATCTCATTGTTTTCCAGTATTTTAAGTCTACCAAACTTCATGCGCCTAAATCTTAAATGCCATAACTATGCATGATCTTTATAACACGAAATCAAACATTTAGTAGTATACTTTTGTATGGTTAACAAAAATAGGTTGATCTTTGCCATAGGGACTCTAGAAATCAAATTCCCTACATCATTCTTTAATAACAAGTTGCAATCGTTTGTGAAAAAGTTATTGCCTTTCATTAATAGTTGACCATACTTAAATATTACTCTTCATTTTACATCATCATAAATATTTGAAATGAATTGGTGACTTCCATTATTTAAACATATCAAGCTTTAAGAATAAGTCTGTATTGTCATACATATGATTACTAGCTCTAGTATCAAGATATCATATAATCTTAATTCTTTATTTTAAGTCCTTGTAAGTAGTCAAAATAGTTGTCTCCACCTAATCATTATTTTCTATTTATTTTGTATGAGAAAGATTAGCGTTTACACTATCATTGGCATCATTTTTGCATTTCAAATAGTAATGTCTAAATTTATGACAAGTATAGCATTTAAATTGAGACTTATACCTTTTTTTTATAGCATTGCTCTTCCTGGGTCATATCCTCTTGATGGGGTATATTAATAATTTCCATATCTATTTTGAGATAAAAATTAGGTAACTCTTCATTCTCTTCGACGAAATCAACCATCTCTATGACTTTCACCTCTGTAGCTTATATTTCTCTTTTCCTCCTTGTCTTTCAAATCGAGCATTGATTGTAACATGCTCTATAGGCTCTTTCTTCCTCATATTAAGCTTCTTTTTTTTAAGTTTCTAAATATCTATTTAGTTGTTTTAATCTTCATATGTTTTAAGATTTTTAATTCTTTAATGGTAGTCACCATATGATTAAATTTCTCACTAACTAATCTAAGGATTTTCTTTCAATCATCCTTAAATTAGTCACTTCTTGCGAGTTTTCACATTTGATTCATAAATTAATTTAAAAACTTTTTAGATTCTTTTATTTGAATAACTTTAAATTTACCTTGTGTGAGGTTAAACTTCTTTCCCTTTTTTTTATCTTTCCCTTTTTTTTGTCTTATAATTGCTTCCTTGTAGTAGCATTAGACACCTTGTTAAAGGTGTTCTCATCCAATGCTTGATGAATAACAAACAAGACCTTTGATCTTTCTTTTTAGTGATTTATAAAATATCCTTTTAGGCTTATGTGATAGAATTTATATCTTGTAAAAAATCGTAACTATTTTTTATAATACCCCATGCATAATATGTACTAAGTTGTGCTTCATATGAATGCACTAGCTGTTACACTTGTCTTTTGTAAGATTAAGGACTAAGAAAAGAATCAAGTTACTGTTCACAATCACTTTTAATATTAAGGCTCTAATATCACCTTATTGGGTATAAAAAAAAGGAATTAAAAAAAAGGGATCACAAGAAGAGGGAGGATTTAACAAAACATAATTTTATTATAACAACTCTATATTTGTGACCACTCCACTCTACAAGACCACATATATATAATAGTAATCAAACTATGCCTAGACTTTTGATATTCCAAACTTTTATCAAACACATATATTAACATATAATAAACATAATTAACTCTTAAATTTCAGAAATCATAACTTATAATCATTCATATACCTAACTTAGTTCATATGAACTTATCTTTATTCTTAATATATTTAAATGCTTTCTATATTTTTAAGATGATAGAGTTGATTAAATAAGTTAAGAGTTTACGTTCCCATATTCAATAATGAAAAGGACATCATAGATGGTAATGTACCTTTAATCTACCCTTATAATATAAGCTTGATTGTAATACAAGAGAAAAATATGATAGATAAGGCTTATTTGACTAAATAGCATCCCTAACATTGGTTATCCATTATCATTATTATTGGTTATTATTGTCAGCTTGATACCAAGTCCATTCCCATAGAGTGTCAACACTCTCCTATCCATCCATCAGGTTAATAAAGTATGTGAAAATTATATCAAAAATATTTAATCAAATTATTAGCAATTAAATGTTTGTTAGTAATAAAATATAGGATAAATGATGAAAGGGCTAACTAGACTTTAAAATGGTTCAGGCCTAATATCTTATAAGTTAAACCCTTTCTAGGACATTTTAGATTCTTATAAACATTGCTTATTGGCTTATTAGAAACAAAAATAAAATCTCACAGTTTGGTCGTATATACCGTTTTTTTGTAACACTTAGTTGAAAATTACCAATATGTAACATTATTATAATGGTTGTTAAACTAAGGGAGGTTCCAATCAATGTTTTGATGATAACAAAATATAATTTACTAATGAGTTTGTTATCTTGATGGGAAGCTTTATAAGAACAAGATGCAATCAAGTATAACTCGTGAAGATACTTCATGAAGATGATAAAAGAAACTATGAAGTTTCCAACTTACAAACTGAAGGTCAAGTCAAGAACAAAAGAATATCAATACATATCGAGGTTATTTTATATTTTGTAATATTAATTGTAATCTCACTTTATTATTTTAATAATCTTAAAGGCTCACTATGTATAAACATTTTATATCACTTTATTAAATGAGTCTTTTCATTCATGAAGAGGTATCAAAGTATTTATTTTAATACAAAAGCCTCTTAATCTTTCAAACGCTCTTTAGGGATCATTTTGAGTATTTTACAAAAAAATTAAGTTTGAGCATTTGTAGTTGTCAAAATCATGTTTTTAGGGAGATTGGTCAACTAATATAGGTTAATGGTTAACCAATATAAGCTGAAAGTATAATAAGTAAGTCTATTAACATATTAATCGATAAATAAAGTAGCGTGATTGACCAATGTCCCTTATAAGGACATATTGTCACCAAATATGTTTGAGTAGTTGACCAATATATTAAGCTGATAGACCAATTCTCTATAACTAATCATTGTAACAATTGATTTTTAGCTCGAACAGCTAGTTGGGGCCATAAAACTCTATAAATATATGTTTTCTTATTGGTTCTTGCATCAGAAAACATTTGGGTATCTTTTACATATATTTCTAAGTGTTTTTTAATCATTTAAGGATTAATTGTCTCATTTTAAATGAATGAGTCTTTTTGATATTAAAAGTGCATTATTTTGAGTTATAATGTTCCATTAAGGTTCTTATTTATTGTTTCTAAAGGTGTTTTAAGTGTCATTGATATTCCTCTTCACCATGGAGGATAAGGATGTCAATGGCCGCCCTCGGCCCGGCCTCAAACACGGTAGGCCAGGATGGGCCGGCTAGCGGCCCGGCCTGTGTTCGGCTCGTGGCCTGGTGGATCACGGGCGGGCCGAGCCAAACCCGGCTCGTCTATATTTTTTAATTAAAAAAACGACGTCGTTTTGGACAAAACGACACCGTTTTGTCTAGCTGCGCAGGCCGGGAGGGGCAGGGCAGGCCGGGCCTCCATTGCTATGCCTAATAGAGGAAGATTATAAAAGGTTACTCTTTATAAAAGTAAAGATTGTACAAAGGTTAATATTTGTCCTGAAAGAATAATTATAGTACAAATCCAAGAAGAGACTTGGCAGTGGATACAGGCAAGGGTTGTTTACCAAACCACTATGTTATTCCCTAATGGCACGAGGGTGAGGGTGAATTTGGTGTTTAAAAGTTTTAACAACTTTTCTAATAAATGTATGAACTGGGTGTTTAAAAGTTTCAAGAACTTTTCTAAAAAATATACTTAATTAACAATAATCAATGTAAATAAGGATGAAGAAATTGTCTAATATAATTAATTAAAGAATTGAGCAATAATTTAGAAATGATAGGGAAGTGAGAATGTAAATTGATTTATAGTGGTTTGGCAAATAACCTTACAAACATCCACTTCTAATACTATGCTTAGAATTCCATTATAATTCTTCTTTTAAGGCGAAGAATAACCTTTATATAATATTTCTTACTAAAGAGGAACCTTAATCTCACTTGGATCATCCCTAAGTATAATAATATATTCCCTAAAATAAATTTTACAACTAAAAGCTCCCCACTTTATCACTTGATAACTCTAAAATGGCTCACTAATGCAAATATGAGACAATGATGCTCAAGTGATTTAAACACACTTTGTTTTGTGTGTATATGACACCCAAAGCCTTCTTGAAGATAAAAATAATGATAAAGCACTTATTTATAGCGTTTTGAGACCCTTACTAGTCGTTAGAGCTAGTAATTAGTTGTTACAACAACTATATTTAGAGCGTTGGTCGACTAATATGTATTAAAGGCACCGGATTCACTAACCATTGAAATACTAATTGATCAATAGGCATATTGGTTGACCGTTATGGTACATTAGTTAACCAATACCTTAACCAATGTTATAGCAAGCTCACAATACATCAAATTTAATGACTTTAACTTATATTGATGGACCCCTGACCTACATAGGTCGACCAATCACCCGAAAAATACAATTTTAGCACCTTCAAATGCTTAAATTCAATTTGATTGATGCAATTATGAATTAAACCTCTTAAAATTTTTGCTTAAAAGATCAACATGTTTTTCCATTAAAATCAAAAGTTTTAATGCTTCTCGATGAATGTAAAGACTTATGCAATAAAGTGAAATGAAATATTTATACATAGTTAGTAAGCCTTTTAAGGTATCAAATTAACAAAGTGAGATTAGAGTTAATATTACAAATTAAAGAATGACCTTAATAAGCCTTGATCTTCTTTTGTTCTTTGCTTAATCTTTATTTTGATAGTTGTAAACTTTAACTTCTCTTTATAAACTTCATAATCTCAAGGGTCTTAGAAAGACCTATACCAATATTGAAATGGTAAAGGAGTTACTTACGTTACTTCCAAAGATGTGAAGCTAAAGTGACGGTCATAAAAAAAAACGAGAATCTAATAGCACTATCATTGAAGGAGCTTACTGGATCTCTCCTTGCATATGAAACAAGGCTCTAAGAGATGCAAGAGAAAATAACACTTCTAAAAAAAAGAATTTAGTGTTCAAAATCTTAAAAGAAGAATTGAGCAAAGAGGAAGAGACACCAACTAGTGAAAGTGATGAAGAAGATATTGCCTTAATCACTTGAAAATTCAAGAAATTTTTGATAAAAAAGAACTCCTAAAAAAGAAAGAACTTCAAAGGTGTTAAGATCCAAAATAAAAAGAAAATGAAAAATATGAGAGAGATGATATTATCAAAAAAACAATGAAAAATAACTGATAATGAAAAGATAAAGAGTGATTTGCATATTATCAAAGCATAGAAAATTGTGAACATTATTGATAATTAAGACTTAGATGCATTAAAACATAAGAATGAAACATTGAATAAGGAGGTTGATGCCTTCAAGAACTTATTATCCAATTTTACAAAGGAAAGTGAGAAACTTGAAAACATGCAAGGAGATTAAAAAAATGTTCAAATAGTAGGCATGGAATTGAATATAGTTATGAGAGTTTTTCAATATTAAAACTACTTTTGTGGAAGGAAAGCATTTGCATAATGAAGGAACTGTTGCCTAGAATAATAAATGAGTATGGAGCATCAACATTTAAGCATATGCATGCACGTGCCACATTCATTATGACTCATTTTAAGTATCATGTTTTTATGTATGACTCACAATCTAGGCATAGAATTCAACATTATTAAATAAAGAATAGGCACAACTTTTATACAAAAACACATCATAAAATGCAATCTCGCTCATACTCCATTAGGCCTCATATTAAGCATAATGTCATGACATGAGTTTTCACTCCTCATAAGCATCAATATAATCAAAGAAACATGCTTCATACATATAATTATGCTAGTTCTCTTCATTACCTAAAAAGAGCATTCAACTCATTTATCTAAGAGAGAAATGCTGATAACTCATATATATATAGAAGAATAAAGAGTGCATTCATACACTAAATCATAAGGTTCATCTTCGTACAACCAACCCATATTACTCATATAACATGGTATGCTATTTTTACAGTAAATATAGATATATTAACAAATTTTGTTCAAAAATCAAAGGTTAATAAGCAAACCCTCAAAGAAGTGGGTTGAAAAGAAGAAGGAGAATAATAACCAAAGATCTAAGCTCATTTGGGTACCTAAAACGTATTAATTGTTATTTTGTAGATATTTAAGAAAAGGAGGAACTAATTGTACTTAGATAATGATTGCTCAATGCATATAACTAGTGATGCATCCTAGTTTTCCACTCTCAGAAGCAAAGATGGAGGATTTATCATGTTTTGAGATAACATCAAGGGTAAGATAATTGGTGTTGACAAAGTTAGTAGGAAATATTACACTATTATTGATAATGTATTTTTATTTAAAAGATTGAAGTATAACTTATTGAGTCTGAGTTAACTCTGTGAAAAGGATACAAGCCATATTTTGATGGAAGATTATGCATTGTATCTAAGATAGTTGATTATTGAATTGCATTTTTGGGAAAAGAGAAGAAAAAATATATACAATTGATCTTGATTATTTCTCTAACCAAAATATGAATTACTTAATGTCCATTGGTATGGTGAAGATGCAAGGATTTGGAATAGGAGACTTGGACATGCTAGTGTAGGGCTTATCTCTAATCTCAACTTTATGCAACTTATCAATAGACCTCCAATGTAAATTTGAGAAAGATAAGATTATGGAGCTTGCCAAAATGGGAAAACAAACTAAAAGCTCATTCAATAACAAAAATTTAGTAACTTTCGCTAAATTTTAATTACTCATATGGATTTTTTTGAGCCAACTATAGTTGCTAGTTTAGTTGATATATTTTATGTTTAGATTTATATGGGTTTTATTTTTGGCCCAAAAATGATTGTTTTAAGGCATTTTTCAAACTTATCAAGAGGGTTCAAAATGAAAAGAAGCTCTATAGCATCTATTAAGAGTGACTATGGTAGGGAGTTTAATAATGAAAGGTTTGAAGTCTTTTGTGAAGATAATATTATCTTTCACGATTTTTATATTCCAATTACCATTAAAAAAAGAAATTATTGAAAAGGAAAGTAAGACATTGTAAGAAATAGCTAGAACTATGATAAATGAATATGGCCTTAGAGGTTATGGCTATTGCATATCACATTTTAAAGAAAGCCTATATAAGATTCTTTAGATAAAACTCCTTATAAGCTTTACTATAGGAAGAAGCCAAAATTTAGTAACTTCAAAATTTTTAGGTGTAAGTGCCACATTTTGAATATTAAAGATAACTTAGGGAATTTTTATTCCAAAGTGGATGAAGGATTTTTTCTTAGTTATTTCTTAACTAGAAAAGCATATAAAGGATTTAATAAAAGGAGTCTTATTATTGAAGAGTCTATTCATATTATCTTTCATAAATCTAACCCTTTTGTTTCCAAAAAAGATCTTTATGATGATGGTGTAACTGTATCCAATGAATTAGAGAAATTATCCCTCAAGGAAAATAAGGGGGATCAATAAAACACCTCATATGAACACTTTGTTGAACAGAGTAAGGGAAACAAAAAGGATGAGGAGTTTCCAAGAGATTGGAAGTTCAAGAAGAATCATCCTCAATAAGGCGTAACAACTTGATCTCTTCTTAAAGGTTTATCTCGTCTTACTTTCATTTCTTAAATTAAACCTAAGACTATAGAAAGAAACTCCTAATGATAAAAGTTGGGTTTTTGCTATGAATGAGGAGTTGAACCAATATGAGAGAAGTAATGTCTGAACTTTAAAATGATGATGATTTGATTGTGTATTGCTTATATCTTGAATTTTGGTTTGATGGATTATAATTAGTAATTTGGAGTTAATTGTTACAATTGAGAAATTGATGAATTAAAGTGTACATTTAGCCTAGGAAAAATGTCAAATGGTAAGACAAGTTGACACATCAAAAATTAGGATGACTAAGCCTATAAAATGAGTGACTTTTGGCATATAAAATTAAGTGAAAAATGGTATTAGTGATTAAATGACAAATGGCTTAAGATATTAGTGACATTTGGCATCCATATATGAAGACATGTAGATGACACCATTTGTATAACGTGTGTCCTTCTAAAACAAAGACACCTTGCGTCAAATGGCTTAAGCAAATGCAAAGTCATATTTCTCTCTAGTTGTTTCTTCTGCATGCTTTCTTCTTCTCCTCCCTCTCAGTACCGAAACACACAGATAACCGTCACAGCTTTGAAATTTTGTTTTAATTCTGTTCATCATCACTCCAAGATCCATACAAGATCCTGCACAAAGATAACTATAATCTATTATCATTTATTTTCCCTTACTGAAATCATTATAATCCCATCTTGTTCTTGGAATTGTGATTGCATGCACGGAAGGCCAGGTTAGCTTGATCACTGAGTAGGTATTTGAGCTGATCAAGAAGGTAAAATACTAATCTCCTGCGATATAAAATAATAAAACTTGATGATGACTGAAATAGGGATTCGATTGATTATGATATTGGTGTTAAATGAGTGCTACAAAATGATGCATGAATGATAGTTTCTGTTCTGTTTAGCATGCATGGAAAACAATATTTTATGAGCTATTAAATAAATGATTTTGAGCTAGAAATTGAGATGAAATTGATGAGGAATTAAGGTATAATGAATGGACTATTATAAAAGTATTTTAATTTGATATGAAATAGTTTCCTTTGAATCTGGAAAAAAAATTGGGGATGTTAGTGTATGTGTAAGAATGATTGTTAGTGACACAAATGAATAGAATTTAGAGAGCTTTAATGTAACTAAAATGGAAGCTATATTAACATGAATTGAAGTAGTTTTTGAGAGTATGAATTCTGAAAAAATTGAAGTGTTAATGATGATCCTAAGTAGATGAAATTTGTGGAGAATTGAGGGAAATTGGATAGTGCACAATCGGGGCACTCATCCCACGATCGTAGCCAAAGCTTTTAAATGAAAATTCAGTTTTGTGAATTCTTTGAACCAAATGAGATAAGTCACTCTACATTGGTGTATTTGGAATTGATTAAGGCTTGAAATGAACCTAGATTGTTGCTTGATTAATTCGTTAAAGGTTTGATAAGTTTAGGTTGATAATTGATGTCATTATTTAATGAATGGGTTGTCTTGATATCAATATATTTAAATTTGGAAATTTTCAGTTGTTAAAAGAATAAAGATGTTCTTATGAATGCAAATATGATCTAAAGGAAATGAGTAAGGTGTATTAGGTATGAATGAATGAGAATTGGAAAATTGTGTGAATATATATTGCCAGAAAAGGTTGATGAATGTATGATTGATGAATTTAGAGTAATCAAACTTACTTAAGGTATAAACCTGAATGTAAAGTGGTAATATACACGCTATAATAATTGAACGGTCAAGATTTATGATTAAGAATACATATCCGAAAAGGTTAATTGAGCATACATTGAACATGACACATATACATGTGCATGATTGTATATTCATATGATTGAACAAATTAGTGATTGTGAACTATGTGTGTATTGCTTGACTATAAACGCACAAGTTGATCGCCAATATCTAAACATTGCTAGATCATTCAGGCAATAGCTATTTTGGAGCATACTATGAGTTAACCTAGATATGTAAACTCAATTATATGTGTTTCTATTGAATTATATGTGTAATGTGGAATGTATGAATAACTGAATGATGAATGCTGGACTTAGATCTGAAGAATTTGATTTATGACATAAGCACATTGAATGAAAAGTACTAAAATCATAATATGTGAATTGATGCATCTCATTACATTCAAATGCATAATCAGATAAAGGAGTTGTGATTGGAGTATCCAATGCGTGAAAAAAAGCTTTAAGTTCAGGATTGTACACAAAGAGCCACAGGCTTAGATAATAATGAGCCCGATATCCACAACATATACGGGACAGTAAATTGGGTTGATAAGTGCTCGGTCACAACAAAGCAAAATAAGAATGGAGTCGCATGTGCATTTGCATATACAACTTTACATGTATTATATGAATGAATGAGATGATTTATTGGATTGTTTTGAAGTAGTGATATGAAATAATTGAATACATATTGTACTTATTGACGTATGATAAAATGTGATGTGATATTCAATGCTGGATAATGTGTTTTACTTGGTGAATTGGGTTATGTACTTGTCTTTATGTTCTGACTTGAGTGAGCACATCGATGATGGTTTACTCACTGAGTTCACAAACTCATCAAAATTGCAACATTGATTTTCAGGTTCAAGAGAGATCTAGCTTCTAAAGTGATTTAATAGAATTCTATAACGGTTATTTCGGGGACAAGAATGACTCAAAGGTCTGGTCGAATGATACCTGTGAAGTCTATATAAATGTCTTTTGTATTAGTATTCCATGTTATGACACACATTGTCTTTAGTGTGTAATTTTTGTACTATATGATGTACTGGGATTGAGTTCAAAACTGTTGTGTATGGTCTAATTGAATTTTGAATGTTAATGACATATGTGACTTATTATGATTGTAAAGGAAATAAGTATTTTGAATGCTTAAGTTATATTGATGCCTCAGACTATATTAATGTGATTGTTCTAACGTAACATTTCGATAGAGTATAATTTCAACTATCAGTGGATATGTTTGGGCATATACGCTATGGGAGTGGTACGTTATGATTTTGGTGTCAGAGCATGATTTGGCATCCTTAGAGACATATATAAGCATTTAAATATGACAATTAGTGGGAAGCTTGTAAAGTGATCACAATTATTATTTGTTATAGTTCATTTGCTATAAGAGATCGAGTCACAGAATCAATTGATCTTGAGTTTATAGGAGCCAATAAGGAGTCCCCAATACCTCAGTCTGAATAAATGCCTCAGAGAATTCCTAAGAGGAGAGAAAAGAGGTATGATAAACTTAGAAATCAAGGGGCTGTAAACTTCTATGAAAGTATAGACCCTTCCGAGGCAGAAGGTTAGCTGGAAAGAAGGGAAAGGGTGTTTGATTAGATGGACTGCGAGTCCTATGAAAGGTTAGACTATGCAGTCTCGTTACTACAAGGTTGGACTTATCAGTAGTGGAAGATTATTCTAGGTGGTTTTGTCCAACTTTGTAGACTGATGTGGGAAGACTTTCTGAAGGCCTTCAAGGAGAATTATATTCCAAGAAGATGAAAGAGTTTCTCGATCTAAAATAGGGAAATCTCACTGTAGTTGAGTATAAGGTGTGGTTTAATGAATTAATGGGCTATGCTACTACTCTGATTTTAACTAAAGAAGATAAGTGTAGGCAGTTTAAGGATGGATTGAATATGGAAATCAAGACAAGGTTGGCTATTACTAATTTAAACAGTTTCACTAAGTTGAGGGCTGCTTCGATTCGGATTAAGTAGTTATTGAAGGATGAACAAGGAGAGTATAGGCAGGAGTTTAGAATTAAGAGGCATGGTGAGTTTCAAGTTAACTCTGGCAAAAGATTTAGTAAATGTCAGAATAGATCATCACGATCACAAACTAGATCGAGGCAATTAGGGTTTAGCCTAAGAGGCAATTTTGTTCATGCTGGTAGTGGTAGAGGTCAGGCATTTAGAGGATAGGCATATAGAGGGCAAACATAACAGATGCCTAGTTGTGAGCATTGTGGAAAGAAACATGATGGAGAATGTTGGAAGATATCGAGAGTTTGCTTACACTGTGGCTTTTTTAAGCATTAGATTAGAGACTATCCCATAATATTGGGAACACAGTCTAGAGTGAAAAGATGACCAGTGACTAAAATAACTGTCCAGCAAAGTAGAGCCAGTGGAGCAGGACAAAGAGGCAGAGGTAGGGGTAAAACCAGTTTAGCAGATCTTAGTGTTAGGATTGAGGTGTGAAGTTACTAACTGCAATCCTAGGCCAGAATCTTTGTTATTACGAGGCAACAGGCACAAAATTCCCCATATGTTGTTGCAGGTATGTTACATTTCTTTCAATTTGAGGCATTTGCATTGTTTGATCTAGGATATACACATTCATTCATTACTCCACATCTAGCATCTAAACTGTATTGTGAGAGAGAGATGTTGAAATTTGGCTTAGAGGAGAGTACACCATGATTACCCACAGATAGGGAAACGAAATTCACTATTGACTTAGTTCTAGGTACTACTTCTATATTTATTCCTCTGTATATGATGACACTTGTGGAACTTAAGGAACTTAAGACTCAGTAGTAGGAGTTGTTGAATAAGGGTTTTATCAGACCCAGTGTATCCCTTGGAGAGCTCCATTTTTATGAGATTATGCATTGATTATAGGCAATTAAATCGGGTGACAGTAAAGCCGAGAATAGATAATTTCGATTAGTTATAAGGAGCTCAGGTGTTTACCAAACTGGATTTGAGGTAAAGGTATTATCAATTGAAAATAGCAGAAGTTGATGTACCAAAGAGCTCATTCAGAACCAGATATGGACACTCTGATTTTTTGGTGATGCCTTTTGGATTGATGAACACTCTAACAGCCTTTATGGCATTGATGAATAAAGTATTCCAACCTTATTTAGATCATTTTATGATTTATTCATAGATGATATTTTGGTGTACTCGAGGAGCAGAGAGGAACATTCTGAGCATTTAAAATTGGTCTTACAAATAATGAGCGCCAAGTTTAGTAAATGTGAATTTTGACTTAATCAAGTGATGTTCTTGGGCCATATAGTATCTGGATAGGGCATATAGGTAGACCCAAAGAAAGTTAAGGCAGTGAAGTAGTGGGAAGCACCTAGAAATGTGTATGAGATTCAGTGGTCTCTTGGGTTAGCAAGTTATTACAGGAGGTTCAACCCCTTTGATAAATCTTCTGAGAAAAAATGTACCTTTTCGATGGACTGATGAGTGTTAGAGTAGTTGAAACATCGATTAACTATGACACCTGTGTTAGCTATACCATCTGGATCTGGAGGATATGTTGTATATAGTGATGCTTCACACCAGGGATCAGGATGTGTTTTGATGTAGTATGGTAAAGTGATTGCATATGTTTCGAGACAATTAAGATCTCATAAGTTCAATTACCCAGTTCATAATTTAAAACTTGTTGCATTGGTGTTTGCTTTGAAAATTTGGAGACATTATTTATATGGTGAGATGTTTCAGATCTTTATAGATCATAAAAGTTTGAGATATTTGTTGAGTCAAAAAGAACTGAATATGAGATAAAGGAGGTGACTTAAGGATTATGATTGCACGATTGAATACCATCTAGGTAAAGCTAATGTTATAGGTGATGTATTAAGAAAGAAATCTAATAGCAGTGTGGCACAAATTCAAACATCGAGGTTACCAAACCTAGTTCAACTGAGAGCCCTGAATGTTGAGCTAAGTTTGAGATAGAATGTAGCATTGTTATCTACGTTGAAGCTTAGAACAATATTGCATGAAAGGATTAGGAAAGATCAAAGAAAAGACCTAGAATTGGTGAAAGATTGTAGAGAAGTTAAAACAGAATTCGAGTTCTGAGTTTGATTTGAGTGATGATACATTATGGTTAAAGCAGAGATTATGTGTACTGAATGTTGATGGTCTAAGAGAAGATATTTTAGAGGAAGCACACGTAGAAGCCTATGCTATGCATCATGGTACTACCAAGAAGTACAATACTCTGAAACAACATTTTTGACGGCCAGGAATGAAGAAACACGTGGCTAAGTATATTACCAAATATTTGACATGCTAATAAGTTAAGGCAGAGCATCAAGCTCCAATTGGGAAATTACAGTAATTACTTATTTCGAAGTGGAAATGGGAGAGAATTACAATGGATTTTATTATGGGTTTATTGAGAACTCTAAGACAACATGATGTTATATGGGTCATTATTGATAGATTAACTAAATAAGCTCATTTCTTACCTATTAGAGAAAATAACACAATGGATCAGTTAGCTCGGAGATATGTTAATGAAATAGTGAGGCTACATAGAGTCCTAGTGTCTATTGTATCAGACCGGGATCCCAAATTTACATCTAGATTTTGGGGCAGTTTATAGTCAGCATTAGTTATAAAGTTAAACTTTAATATAACATTTCATCCTCAGGCAGACGGACAGAGTGAAAGGACTATTCAGACTGTTGAGGATATGTTTAGAGCTTCTGTTTTGGAGTTTCAAGGAGCATGGGATGAATATGTAGCTCTTATTGAATTTGCATACAACAATCATTATCATGGTAATATTGGTATGGCTCTATATGAGGCATTATATGGCAGAAAGTTTCAATCGCCTTTGTATTGGGATAAAGAGGGCCTAAGGATTGTTGAAGGCCCAGAGTTGATCCAACATACCATTTATAAGGTAAAATTGATCCATAATAGAATTAAGGAAGCTCAAGACAAGCAAAAGAGTTATGCAGATCAACACTGGATGGATATGGAGGATCAAGTGGGAGATAAGGTATTTTTAAGAGTATCGCCTTGGCGAGGAGTGCTAAGGTTTGGTAAAAAGGGAAAGTTGAGCTCTAGATACATTGGTCCTTATAAGATTACTAAGAGAGTAAGACCATTAGCTTATAAATTAGCATTACCATCAGAGATGTATCAGATTCACAATGTGTCATGTTAGTATGTTCAGGAGATATCAATCAGATCTAACACATATATTACCGGCACAGGAGGTTGAGATTGCCTTGAATTTAAGTTATGCTGAGGAACCAATCAAAATAATTAGATACCAAACGAAACAGTTGAGAAATCGTGTAATTCCTTCAGTTAAAGTCCTTTGGAGGAATTATTCAAGAGAAGAAGCAACATAGGAGAGTGAGGGTTAATAGCCTTAAGGGGGAGAATTTTAATAGCCAGTTTCCAAAACTTACTGAGGGTTAGAATGTTAGACTTTTGAGTTATATTATTTTAGAATTAATGAGGTGCATTTCATTCACATGCATAACATAAGCATATACACATATGAATGTTGATTTAGAAAACATTGTAAAGATAGTATATGCACTCAATTGACATGTTCCAAGATATGAAAGGTTTAAAATGATGATGATTTGATCATGTATTGCTTATGTCTTGAATTTTGGTTTGATGGATTATAATTAGTAATTTGGAGTTAATTGTTACAATTAGGAAATTGATGAATTAAAATGTACATTTAGTTTAGGAAAAATGTGAAATGATAAAACAAGTTGACACATTGAAAATTAGGTTGACTAAGCCTATAAAATGAGTGACTTTTGGCATAGAAAATTAAGTGAAAAATGGCAGTAGTGATTGAGTGACAAATGGCCTAAGATATTGGTGACATTTGGTAGCCACATAAGAAGCCATGTAGCTTACTCCATTTGTATGACATATTTCCTTCTAAAACAAAGACACCTTGCACCAAATGGCTTAAGCAAATGCAGAGTCATGTTTCTCTCTAATTATTTCTTCTGCATGCTTTCTTCTTCTCCTCCCTCTCACTATCAAAACACACATATGATCCTCACAACTTTAGAATTTTGCTTTAATTCTATTCATCGTCACTCTAAGATCCTGCACAAAGATAGCTATAATATGTTATTATCTCTTTGCCTTTGTTAAAATCATTCCACTCCCATCTTGTTCTCGGAATTATGTTTGCATACATGGAAGGCTAGGTTAGCTTGATCATTGAGAAGGTATTTGAGCTGATCAAAAAGGTAAAATACTAATCTCTTGTGATATAAAATAATAAAACTTGATGATGACTGAATTGGGGATTGGATTGATTGTGATATTGGCGTTAAATGAGTGTTGGAAAATGATGCATGAATGGTAGTTTATGTTCTGCTTAGCATGCATGAAAAACAATAGTTTATGAGTTGTTAAATGAATGGTTTTAAGCTGAAAATTGAGATGAAATTGATGAGGAATTGAGGTATAATTAATGGATTGTTATGAAAGTGTTTTGAATTTGATAAGAAAGAGTTTTCTTTTGAATTTGGAAAAAAATTGGGGATGTTAGTGTATGTGTAAGAATGATTGGGAGTGATAAATGAATAGAATTTAGAAAGCTTTAATGTAAAAAATATGGAAGCCATATTAACATAAATTGAAGTAGCTTTTGAGAGTATGAATTTTGGAAAAATTGAAGTGTTAATGATGATCCTAAGTAGATGATATTCGTAAAGAGTTGAGGGAAATTGGATATTGCACAATCGGGGCACTCGTCTCACGATCGTGGTCAACACTTTTAAATGAAAATTTCAGTTTTGTGAATTTGTTGAACCAGATGAGGATAAGTCACTCTACATTGGTGTATTTGGACTTGATTAAGGCTTGAAATGAACCTAAATTATTACTTGATTAATTGGTTAAGGGTTTGATAAGTTTAGGTTGTTAATCGATGTCATTACTTAATGAATGGATTGTCTTAATATCATTATATTTAAATTTGGAAATTTTGAGTTGTTAAAGTAATAAAGGTGTTTTTATGAATGCAAATATGATCCAAAGGATATGGGTAAGGTGTATTAGGTATGAATGAATGAGAATTGAGAAATTGTGTGAATATATATTGCTAGAAAAGGTTGATAGATGTATGATTGATGAATTTAGAGTCATTAAACTTACTCAAGGTATAAACCTAAATGAAAAGTGGTAATATACAAGCTATAATAATTGAACGTTCAAGATTTATGATTAAGAATACATATCTGGAAACGTCAATTGAGCATGCATTGAACATGACACATATACATGTGTATGATTGTATATTCATATGATTGAACAAATTAGTTATTATGAACTATGTGTGTATTGCTTGACTATAGACGCACAAGTTGATTGCCAACATCCAGACATTGCCGGATCATCAAAGCAATATCTATTCTAGAGCGTACTATGAGTTAACCTAGATGTGTAAACTGAATTATATGTGCTTCTGTTGAATTGTATGTGTAATGTGGAATGTATGAATGATTGAATGATGAATGTCGGACTTAAATCTGAAGAATTTGATATATGACATGAGCATATTGAATGAAACTTATTGAAATCATAATATGTGAATCGATACATCTCATTACATTGAAATGTATGATCAGATAAAGGAGTTGTGACCGGAGTAGCCAATGTAAACTCAGGATTGTGCACAAAGAGTCGCAAGCTTAGATAACAATGAGCCCAGTATCCACAACGGATACGGGATAGTAAATTGGGTTGATAAGCACTTGATCATAACAAAGTAAAATAAGAATGGAGTCACATATGCATTTGTGTATACAACTTTACATGTATTACCTGAATGAATGAGATGATTTATTGGATTGTTTTGAAATAGTGATATGAAATAATTGAATACATGTTGTACTTGTTAACATATGATAAAATGTGATGTGATATTCATTGCTGGATAATATGTTATACTTAGTGAATTGGGTTATATAATTGTCTTTACGTTCTGACTTGAGTGAGCACATTGATGATGGTTCATTCACTGAGTTCGCAAACTCATCAAAATTGCAACATTGATTTTTAGGTTCAAGGGAGATCTTGCTTCTAAAGCGATCTAATAGAATTCTAGAATGGTTATTTTGGGGACAAGAATGACTTAAAGGTGTGGTCTGCTGATACATGTGAAGTCTAGATAGATATCTTTTGTATTAGCATTACATGTTATGACACACATTGTCTTTAATGTGTAATTTTTGTACTGTATGATGTACTGGAATTGAGTTCAAAACTGTTATGTATGGTCTACTTGAATTTGGAATGTTAGTGACATATATGACTTATTATGATTGTGAAGGAAATAAGTATTTGGAATGCTTAAGCTATAATGATGCCTTAGACTATATCAATGTGATTGTTCTTACGTACCATTTTTGTAAAGTATATTCTCGACTATCCATGGATATGTTCGGGCATATACTCTATAGGATTGGTATGTTACATCTTAGGCATTCCTATTCTTGAAAGAGTTACTCATTATAGTTGTTGTACCCAATATCAAGTTTGAACTTAATCTATAGTTAATAGAGTGAAAATCATCTTTAGGTACCAATGCAGAGGTCACTAAAAAACTCAAAGATGTTCATGGACTCAATGTTATTCCTTTATTCCATCATTTCTTTACTAATTATAATTTTGTTTCTTTCAGTGGTCACTTTCCTTTCTTAGGCCATGATGAACTTTAGTTCCTATCCAATATCACGCCTCTTAGTTTTCCTAAACATGGTGTATTTCCATCAAACTAAGAAAAAAAAAGCATTCCTTATACCCTAAAACTTAGTTTTATCTTCCAACATTTTCACATTCCTCACATTGAAGATGAGATTAATTTTAATTTCTTTTTTAACTTTACAACCCTCATTTGTATGTGTTACTAATTGGTTGATGGTTAAACGAAATAGCAATACCAGTGGCAACAACCCTAACCTTAACATCTTTAACTAATAAATGAGACTCTCCCATATGATATTGGTCCCAATGAGCCTCTCCTGAGTTATATTGTCAAGCTCTACTTATAGATAATTAGGCTATTGCCTTATGACTATGCCATGAGTCTCCACCTAATGCTCATTTGGAAGCTATTAAATATCAGCTTACTATATTGTAAGGCAAACTTGACTCTTTTTGAGACATAACGATACATCAACTTAATGACCTATATTGTTTACTTAAATTTCGCTTTCTTTCTTTAGTTAGTTAATTTTTGATGTTTTAAAAAAAGGGAAAGAGCAATTTAGTTATATTAGAGCAATTTCTTTTACTTGATATTTAATATATCTTTTATTATTGACATTTCACCTAATTGATTTTAAATATCTCTTTTTTATATTTAATTTTTTTAAAGCATGAATTTAGGGGAAGCTATTGATTATCTTGATATCGATAGTTACTTGTGTGCTTAATCTTATTACTACTCTTTAATATTATAAATATTTTATCATCATAAAAAGGAGGAGATTATTGAACTAAAGAAGGTTGCAATCAATGTTTTGACAATAGCAACACATAAATCCCACTAATGATTTTGTTATCTTGATAAGAAGTTTTATAAAAACAAGGTGAAATCAAACATAACCCAAGAAGATTATTTGTGAAGATGATAAAAGAAAAGATAAAGTTTGCTACTTACAAAGTGAAGATTCAGCCAAGAATAAAGGAAGATTAAGGTATATCAAGGTCATTTTATGTTTTGAAATGTTAATTGTAATATCACTTTGTTAAAAGCTTATCATGAATAACATTTCATATTATATCATTACATGCATTTTTTCATTCATCAAGAGGTATTAAAGTCTTTTTTAATAGAAAAGCCTCTTGATCTTCCAAATACACTTTATGGGATATTTTGAATATTTTTAAATTATAATGGCATTAAACAAATCAAGTTTAGGCATTTGAAGTTGTTAAAATTATGTTTGTGTAGAGATTGATCGACTAATATAGGCTAGTGATGAACTAATGTAAGCTGAAAGTGTAACATATGAGTTTGTTGACATATTGGTCAACCAATAAAGTGGTGTGGTTGACTAATGTCACTCCACGGAAAACATTAATTAACAAATATGTTTGAGCAGTTAACCAATGTATTAAAGACTAGTGAATTTGTGTAATCAATAGACACTGGTTAATTAATATATTACACTAGATGACTATTGATTTATAACTAGTCATTGTAACGACTAATTTTTGGCTCCAAAGACTAGTAAAGATCCTAAAATCCTGTAAGTACATGCTTTCCTATTGGTTATTGTATCAAGAAGCATTTTAGTGTTTTTTACATATATTTCTAAGTGTTTTTCAACCATTTGAGCATTCACTATCTCTTTTTGAGTGAGTGAGCCTTTTTTATTATCAAAGATAAAGTAAGTTATTTTGAATAGTAAGCTTCCATTTGAGTTCTCATTTATTGTATTTGGGGGTGTTCTAAGTGGCATTGAGGTTCCTCTTCACTTTAGAGGAAGATTGTAAAATGGTTACTCTTTTTCAAAGAAAATATTGTATAAAGGTTAATTTTTTACCTTGAAAGAAGAATCGTAGTGAAAATTCAAGAAGAGTTTTGGAAGTAAACATAGGTAAGGGTTATTTATTGAACCACTATAAATTGGTTTGTATTTCTCTTTACTTACTCTTTTACTCTATCACTGAAGTGTATTATTAAAATTTATTATTTTATTTCATGCCTTTCTCCTTTATAAATCATGATCATTAACATATTAAGTTAATGACCTTTACTTAAAAATTTATAAACACCCAATTTATCCACCTCTTAGGGGCCATTAGGGATTAATAATGATTATATATATTTTTAAATCCTTCTAAAATAATAGTTTTAATTATCTCTATGTCAAACCAATTCGATTATATTCAAGTCTTTTTCCTCTCTTCTAATTACACCTTTCAAGTCACTTTTGTTCATACTTCAAATAATTCTTTTCTTTGTAATCATTCACTACAACAAACGGATTATTTGGCGACGATTTCATTGGTGACGAAACTGTTTTCGTTGCAAAAACAGAACATATTGCGACAAAACAAAATAAATTGTCACTAAAACTTGTCGTTTACTGACGTAAAACTAAAGCGTCGCCGAAAGAAAAAAATTAACACCGAATAAAAATAATAGTCACAAAATGCTTAATATTTGGTGACGCTGAAACCATATCGTCACTAAATGTAGAACAATGGGTGACGTTTAACGCTATTTGTCGCTAAATACGTCACTTTAGTGACGAACCTTGTCAATCGTCACTAAATATGTTGTAGATTTCGCGAAGATATGTTTTAGCGTCACTAAAAGTCCATATTTGACGACCAAAATTCTGATTAGTCGTAAAAACTTTAACATTTGGCGATGATTTTTCCTAAGCGTCACTAAATGTCTAGTATTCAGCGACGATGTTTTGGTAATCGTCGCAAAATGTCTGACATACAGTGACGAATTATGTAAAATGTCATTGAATGCTTGTAATTGGTGACGATTTTATAAATCGTTGCTAAATGATTTACATTTGCAAAAATTTTAAAGCTAACATTTTTATAATCTATCATAGTTAATTAAGATATGTTTTATTCGACATTTTATTTGAATGTTTAAAATATATTATTAAAAAATAGTCAACATAATTTTAATTGTTAAATTGTAGTATCAATTAATCATTAGTATTTACAAAATTGATAAAATAAGTTATAAAAAAAGTTAATTAATTTTATGAATATAATAATATGATAAGCAGAAAATATAGTTATAGAATAATACAGTACGAAGTTTTTCCTAGAAGTTAACCAAATCATATAGTTATAGAACCAGAACAATAACAGTCCATATTCAATAGGTCGCAAGTTGACCTCTAAGTAGTAGATATGTTGTTTGACAAATTATTATAGATACAACAATAAATAAACTTTAAAGCTGAGTTCAGTTGATTGACTCGCTAACTGACAATGATATATTTATTTTTTTGGATTCCAAGTAACATGTAAGTCGGTAAAGGTAAATGAGTCCCCGATGTCTGGATTCCCCAGAAGGGTCCTTGCATGTTCGAACACACCAATTGAAATAGTAAAACTTGTTCCTTCAATTGTAGGGTTTTTCACACCCTCTGGTAATAGCTTTTCCGCTATAGCTAAATTTAGTACCTAAAACACAATCATTATAGAAGCTAGAAATTGTCATATTAGTAAACCATGAAATGAACTAAAATTGGAGTGACATCCGTGCATGAGCAGACGAAGTATTCAGAATTGATGAATTCTCCAAATCAACCGATTTTCCTTTACGGACTGTTGTGACATCGCTCCCGCCTTTATAGGCATATATGTCACCTTCGAGACTAGACGAAGCTTTAAACAAGCATGTAGTATAAACCATCAAATATGAATATATATAATAGCTTCATAAAAGGAAATGAGATGTACATAATAAGGAAAGTGACATAGTTCGGATGATACTAAAAACCTTGAAGCAAAAGATCCGCTATGGAAGGCAAACAACGATTTCTATAGAAACTGGAGATTTCTTTTTCAGTTTTGGTTTGCTCAGTAGGGACAATTTTGCCACATTCCTCCTAATAGTATGAATTAAGGCCATCCAAAACTAGTCTCCATGTCGACATTCCTTGATGAAATTAAACGTTAAATGTGGGTGGGAAGATATACATTAAAAAATAACAAAGATAGACAATAAATCATCTTCAAAACACAACTCGTACATCAAATGCATAATTAAGAACTAACAGTAAACACCTAGAGGGTTTTGGTGAATAATCACTATAAGCATGAAGTCACATAAGGAATAAGTACTAGACAATGCAACTTTTCTAAGATCAAATGCCCTAAATTAAGACAGTAACACACAAATGAGGTGCAGTCTACATAATTTGAGTTGTCTAAGAAAATACGCATGTGTTTCATAGGACTAAAGGAGAGCCCAAAGTCACATATGGCAAGCAAGATGCATTTACATAAGTTGTTTATTGTAGTTATTTGGAAGTAGTCTTAATTTATTTGCTACAATTTGTTGTATTTAGTCGACAATCGTCAGATGGAGCGACTAATAGATTGTTCGTTGCTAAAGGTCAGCGGTTCATAAATAATTTTAAATAAATTTATTTTCCTATTCTAAATAAAAAATAATTAGAATTACAAAATTAAGTGATTCATTTCAAAACTATTTGGAAATTAATAGGTTGACTGTTCAAATAAAATAACATTGTCTTTAAATTATACATTTTCATTAATATAATTTTAAAAAACTTATTTGAATAAATAAACATTTTTATTTTTTAATTAATATAATGAGACATTGTAATATAATTATAAAATTATTTATAACAAAATATATTTAAATATTAGTCATTCTGATCCCAAAAATTGAGAAAATGAAGAATAATTGCATATATAATTGAGAAGATTAAATTTTATATTTGTTATTGGTAATAGGAAAAACTAATATAAGAAAATACTTGGGTATTTGCGACGTTTATCAAAATTTGTAGCGAAATCATTAAGATTAGGCGACGATTTAGAAGATTAGTAGGGAAATGTATTATATTTGGTGACGATTTATATTTTTCGTAGCTAAAGATGTCCTTTTGTGATGAATATAGTATCGTCCCAAATAGTGCCCTATTAGAATAGGTGTAACTATGTCGTTTTTGCCTTATGCCAATCCTTTATGCGATGATTGTTATATACTGTAGCTAAATGTTTGGCTTTTAACGATGATTAATATTTTCATCACGGAATGTTGCAACGTTAAAAAAAATTTAAGTGGGACGATGTTGTCCAGCCAAATTCGTAAACTACCCGAAACCCTTCCCCCCTTTCTTCCTCATTTTTCCTACGATTTTCTCTGCTCTCTGATTTCGTCTTCTTCACTAAGTTTTTCATCTGTTGTTGTCGATTTGGAGTTTCATCAACGCTTGCGCTGTCTTGTTCATGACATTGGGTAAGTTTTGTTTCATTTTTTGTGCGTTTGGTTGTCACATTTGCAACACACGTACCGAATGTGTGTTTCGTTCTAATTTCTTCAATTTGTTGAGTTTTTTGTATGGATTGATGACTGTAATTGAGGGGTTTGTGTTGATTAGTTTTAAGGATAGTGAAGAAAGGGAATTGAAATGTTGAATACGTGTATTTGCTTGTGTTTTATGTTATGCTCACAATGTGTTCGATGAAAGTCCTCACTGAATTTCTAGATATATTAAACCTAATTTGTTGATGCTTTCTCTGCATAAATTCAACTTCAATTTTAATGTAGAAATTCAACTTCAATTCGAAATTGCCCAAATGCTATAGAATTGTTATAACTCTAAAACCGAAAATGCATAAAGTATAAACATATTTTACTTTATTATTATTTTATATTTATATTTTAACAATTATATATATGAACTAACACTACAAGAAAACTGTCATTTTGCGACGAAAATTATCGACGAAAAATACAAATATTCCGTTGGTATCGCATCTTACCGACAGACAAAAACGTCGGAGAATCGGCCGTAGTTAAATTTACCAACAGTACAAGAATTCACCGTCGGTAATTTTAGTGTTGGAAAATGATAAACTGTTGGTAAATATACTGAAAATGTACCGACCGTAACAAATGTTCGGTCCGTAAATTTGCCCACGGTTAAACATTTTCTGACGCTAAATTTACCGATGGAAGTTCTTTAACCGTAGGTAAATTTGGCTATGGAATGTTATTTTGTAGCGCCCCCTTACCGTAGCGTACACACTGGGACGCCCGGAGGTCATTTCGGTATATATCCTACGATAAGGGTGAGCTACGTTCGATCGTTACATTCACTTCATAAGGCATCATATCATTACTCACTTATAAAGCATCATAAGAAAATCACAATATTTTAAAACCAACTTTTTCCTCATTT
>JANQAP020000216.1:3315131-3330264 GCA_026874005.2 Erythroxylum coriaceum | reverse complement strand
GCATAATGTATATATTGTCTAAATATGAAAAATAAAATAAAAAGTTTAAATTGACTTGTTTGTACAGGGAATAATTATGATAACATTATCGTTGCTATATATTTTTAATAAATATAAATTGGTTCGTATTTTATATCTTTTATTTTTTATAAATATTTTTGTATAATTTATGGATAATTTCATCTTACAGTTTACTATAAATGATTATGTTATAATTTATAATTGAATTTTCAAAAATACAAATACAACATTTTGAAATTTTCTTAAAATAAAAAATTTTAAAAATAGATTAAACTACTGGGCCGATGGGTGGTTCGTGGGCCGGGCAGGCTGGCCGAGCCGAACCACAAGCCTGTCCATGGCCTGGTCGGCCTCGGCCCACCCTCAAGCTATGGGCTATTTTTGGCCCGCATGTGCCAGGGTACGAGTCGGGCCATTTCGGCTTGCCGGAGTCGTGGGACAGGCCCATTGACATTTTTTTAACCCGTTAACATGCCTAGGTAATCATTAGCCATGATTGTGTTGGTCAATAAGACTCTGACACCATAAAAACTAAAATTGAGCAAAGAGTGATAAAAGCTTCTCTGCTAATTTCATTTACTGCAGCATGGTCTTTTATATACACAACCGTGAAACAATCTCTACTGTCCATTTCTAACCCATTAACATCAATGGACAATAGAAAAGAATATGCTAGAAGCTCTTATCTGTACAAACTAGAAAAAAACAAATATTTTGTTAAAACATAGTTGTAAAAGATTCTAGAAACAACACTAACTATTTTGTCATGTACATGAGTTGCACCATATTATTATGAAGAAGCTTGAACTTGGGTTAATTTTGATTAGGTTTGCTTCGTATTGAATTCAAGGTTGGGTAAACTCTGTTCTCTAACACAGAAGTTAGATAAACACAAATAGAATTACCCCAACAGCGTAATTCAAAATTACTCCGGATAGACATATTCCAGGGAAAGCAATAATTGCATTGGATCAGTTCCATGAAAGGTCGGTGCAGAAATAATTGAAGACTCGGACAACTTCTACAATTATACAAGAGCATCTTATATTATATAGATATATATATATATATATTAGCAAGTGGGTATATGAGGGGCCCCTGGTCCGGGAGAAGATAAATGAAGTAGACAAGGGATATGGGCTTATTAAGCACATCACTTTGTGTCCTTTATGTCCATTTGATTGCGTCGTGTGCATGTGCGTGGTTTGCTACCCTCAAATGGGCGCACATGGCTCCTCCCCCAATTTCCCTTTCCCATCCAATCGTCATCTCCTAACAAACGTACATTTTTTAACCACCAACCCCCTTTGTGCTCTTTGTATCTTTTATACAAGTAGAACATTACACGTTTAGGACGGACTAGACAAGAATTGAGTTGAGTTCCTCCTATTTGGTTTTAACTTTTAGTATGTTCCTGTTTCATCTGTTATCCAATTTGCGTGGTCTTCCGTTATTTAGCATCCGCCCACGTAACTAAGTAGCGAACCGCAGGCCGTGGACTGTGTTTCTACAGATACTTGTATACCCTCAACCTATTATGTCGTGATGCATTCTCTTCTAAGCTTAAAGGTTAAGTTTTCCTAACAAATTTGAAATAAATTATGTTCTGTATACATTCTCTTCTAAGCTTAAAGGTTAAGTTTTCATAACAAATTTGAAATAAATTGTTTTAACGTTTTCAGTTTTTAAATCCTTAAACCAATCCTTAACATTAACTTCTGTTAATAAAACAACTCTTATTAAAATTAACTATGATACTAACATTAATGGGTTCATGGGGTCGTTGAAGCCCAGAATTAATAGGATGGAGGAAACAATGGATAACACTTCACTCCAATTTTATGAATAGAAAACTTGGGAACGTAATTGTAAGTATGGTCTGAACAAGAGCAACAGTAAGGGTAAAAGCCAATCTATTGGCCAACTGAGCCCCTCAAAAGTTTTCTATTTTTAGCCAGTAGAAGCTTTGCACTTACCACTAACTGGGCAGCATTTGGATCAAAATCTCTCCTCCTTTTGTACAGTTTCCTGCTTCCTGGGTCCTCAAGACTACTTGCTTTCCTGGTAAATGACAATGGCTAAGCTTGTCTGCTTCTTACTTCTAGCACTCCTTTGCATTTCCATGGTTGCAACTAAACTAAGGTACACCTGGCTACACTTATATGACCATTTCCTTTATTATGAACTCCCTTCACATAATTCCCTAGCCTCTAACAAGTAACCAACTCTATTTTGCAGGATATGGCAAGTGAAACCCAGTACCATCTAGACAGTGTAAGCTTTCTTCTCTTTCTGTCTGTTCTGTTCTGTACATTTCTTTATTAAGCGATGCTCTTGTTTTGTATGTAATCCTGCAAGTTTACCTGATTTCTACATAAATGTTTAAATTTTCAGGGTAACTATGGGCCTGGGAGTTTAAAGAGCTATCGTAAGCATCGAATCATCTATCTTTAGAGCTAACCCAGTTCTGTACTTTTACGTAGTGAACTTAAGTATTTGAATTCATTGGACTCGATCCGAATTTAATAAATTTTTTTTGGGTCAAAATATATTTAAGAAGATTTAGGTTCAAATTTAAATATTCATACTTGAGTTTAGATTTAAGCCTTAGGTTCCCGGATCTGGACCCGGCCCCAGTACCGGAAAGTTGCTACTCACAACCCAAGCCAAATGGAACCATCAGATTGATTACTTTTTTTCTTAATTTATATAGTGTGTTTTTGGGTGACACATTTACGATTTTGATGTGATGGAACAGAATGCCACTCACAATGTACAAGATGTAGCCAGACACAGTATCACAAGCCTTGCATGTTCTTCTGTCAGAAATGCTGCACAAAGTGCCTGTGTGTACCTCCTGGCTGCTACGGTAACAACAGTGTCTGCCCTTCAACAACTGGAAGACCAAGCGTGGAGGACCCAGATCACCAATTTCGACCAAATCAGTTATGCATTCTGTCTTTGGTGACCATAAAGAATTCGGTCCTTTTGGGTTTGTATGTTACGAACCTGCAAGCTTAGAGCGTGCTGACCACATTTATAATGGTGTTTCTTTTTCAATTTGATTCCATTTTAGAAATAACATATGAGAAATGATAATATTATTTCGAGATATTAAATTTTTAGTGCCACACGTATCAAAAAGCTAGAAAGTAAAGGTCGCCTAAAGAAAATAATAGACAAAAAGTGCATATTTAACCTTAAGATTTACATCTCCTTATAAAATTAATCCCGACGTTTCAAGTTGTACAAATTAAACTCTATTATTTGACAAACATTACAATTCAACCCTAAGTTAACAGAGAAATTGACGGCAATGTGATTTTGTCAATTTTTGGCCAGGTCAACAATAACCTGACATATGTTTATAATATTTTAATGTTGATGTGGGCACCATGCAATGGTAGTATGCGACTCGTGTATTTAAATTAAAATTTTAATTCAAATTAATATTAAAATATGGGAACCAATCAAATAATTTAACCCTAATGTTTGTAAACCTACAAATTAACTTAATTAATTAACCTATTAACTTATCAGATAATTTAACCCTAAATTTATTAACCTAACAAATTGACCTATTAACTTAACTAATCAAATTTAGTAATTAAACTAATTAAGTAACCTAACCTATTAACAAAAGCGAACTTGAATTCCTAACAGAAGCATATGTCGTGTAGAAGCTATTAAAAAATCCCAATCTTCATCGTCAATACTGTCCATCCTCACTTGTCACCAATCGTCCTATGATATTCATTGTTAATCACTGGCGAAGTTGTCACCATTTTAAAGTTTACAATGTTCATCTATTGTTGGTCACAATCGACTTCAACTTTACAGCGTCTTGAGTTTACTATTGTAAAGAGTTGTTTCAATTTTGTATCTTCTTGGCTACTTTCATGTCTTTTTTATTGCTTCTTATACATGACTTATATATATATATATCTACTTTTGGCTGTTTCATTTTTTGTATGTTTTTTGTTGTTTTCTTTTCATGTATTTTTTATTGTTTCTTATTAGTGTCTGATTCAATTTCTTATGTATGCAGTTTTGCACACTTCAACCTGATTTCATAGAATCTATCACACCATATGAAGGATCCAATCTAGTCATTATCGGTAATGGACACACCCTTCCTATTTCCTCTACCAATACCTTAACATCTCCCACTTTTTCCTGTAATCTTGATCTTAGAGATATATTAATTGTCTTTCATATTACTGCTAATCTTTTATCTGTTGCAAAATTTGTCATTGATAATTCCTACCATTGAATTTAATCCATTTAGTTATATTATGAAGGACCTCAAATCCAAGATCCCGCGAGCATAACAATCTCTACCTAATGAAGATTCCAATGCACTTCACCAATCCAATTACTATCACAGCTGACTCCATTTCAATAAACTTGTGGGAGCAAAGCTTTGGTTATCCATATCACTTTACATTATCTAGATTAGGTTCTGTTTTATAATTTAAAATGTTTACACTCCATGTACTTCCTGTTTATAAGGAAAAAGTGTTCATCTTTCTTTTCCTATCTTCTTGTATTTTTGTGAACCCTTACAACTAATTCATTGTGACATTTGGGGTTCCTCCCTATCTCTTTCCCACCTTGTTTATCGATATTTCATTATCTTTGTAGATGATTTTAGTTGCTTCACATGGATTTTTCCTCTAACCCATAAAAATCATGTCTTACTTCGCTTTTAAACCTTTAAAACCATTACTAAAAATTTATTCTCCACTACCATACAAACATTTCAATGTGATGCAGCTCTTAACCTCACAAAAGGTGCTTTTGCTCACTATCTTATTTCCTATGGAATCACTCTTCACATCTCATATCCCTATATACGCTAACAAAATGGCCTTATTGAACACAAAATTCGTCATATAACTGAAACTGGTTTCACTCTTCTTCGTAATGCCTCTCTTCAAAGTTTCTCTAGTACGAAGTATTTACCACTATTGTCTACCTTATCAACCTCCCACCCACTCTTGTTCTTCATCACAAATCTCCTCATGAGGTCCTCTACTATACTAAACCTAACCTTACTCACCTTCACATTTTTTATTGTGCCTGTTTTCCTTATTTGAGATCCACTCGTACAGACAAACTTACACCAAAATATGTACAATGAGTTTTCCTAGTTATACCTATAAAAGTTATCGATGCTTTGATCCCATCACCTCCAAGCTTTATATTTCCCATCATGTTCACTTCATTGAACATCTTTTTAACTACAAAAATTTACCTTTTTCATCCTCCCCCTCACCTTCCTCACCTCCTATTTCTTTACCTTTACCTCTTCTCCCTCTACTAATTACTTCGTCTTCCCCCTATCACAACCACATTACCTTCTCCTCCCCATCCCATTATCACAAGTACCTGAGACCACACTTATACCCCTCATCACTTTTCTGATTACATCACCTATACTGTCACCATCTCAAATACTTTTTTCGATCCTACATTCTTTACTCAAGCTAACAAATTTCCTCACTGGCACCAAGCCATGCTTAATGAGTTCAGTGCTCTCCATCATAATAATACATGGACTCTTATTCCTCCATCACCAAACAGAAACATTGTCTGTTGTAAATGGGTTTTTCACACTAAACAAAATCTTGATAGTTCTCTTAAGCATTATAAAGCTTGTCTTGTAGCCAAAGGTTATCATCAAACCATAGAAGTTTATTATATCATCACTTTCAGTCCTATTGTCTAGCCAACAACTATTTGCATCATCATTGCCCTGGCCATATTTCATAATTGGCCTATTCGCTAACTTGATGTTAATAATGCCTTTCTTCATAATTACTTACAAGAACCTGTTTACATGTCTCAACCTCCTGGCTTCACCGATCCCTACCATCCTCGCTATGTTTGCAGACTCCATAAAGCCTTATATGGTCTCAAACAAGCGGCTCGAGCATGGTTTCATCGCCTAAGTCAAAAACTCCTTGATCTTCATTTTAAACCCTCAAAGACCGATACCTTTTTCTTCTTTCATAAAACCAACTCTTAAACAACGTTTCTCTTAGTTTATATGGATGATATCTTAGTCAACGATTCTTCACCCTCCTTTATCATAAAACTTATCCATTATATCAACTCTGTTTTTTCTATAAAAGACTTAGGTCCACTTCATCACTTTCTTGGTATTGAAGCTCATACCACTTCTCAAGGCATTCTTCTCAACCAAACACAATACACCAAAGCTCTTCTTCTTCTAGCTGATTTTAATAAATCTAAACTAGTTCATACACCCATTACTCCATCTCTTCCCTTTTCCACAAATCATAGTGTTCCCCTTTTTGGTCCTTGCTGAATTTTGTAGCACTATTGATACACTTCAATATCTTTGTCTCACCTATCCTTACAGTCAATTTACTATCAATAAGGTATCCCAATTTTTACAGTGTCCTACTGACATTCACTGGTTTGCGATAAAACAGATTCTATGATATCTCCACTCCACACTTTCTCATAGCACTCATTTTACCAAATCTGTCAACCTTTCTTTAAAAGCCTATTATAATGCTGACTACACTAGTTTTCCTGATGATTAGCATTCTACGTCTGGTTATTGTTTCTTTATTAGGCCTAATCTTATTTATTGGAGTGCTAAGAAGCAACCGTTGTTGCTCAATCTAGTACTAAAGTTGAGTACTACAACATTGCTTTTGTCTTTGCAGAATTACGTTACTACCCTTCTTGATGAACTAGTTTTTACTACCCTTTTCCCAACCCTTTGGTGTGATAATCTTGGTGCTACATTTTTTGCCTCAAATCTATTTTTTCATGCATGTCCAAGCAAATTGAAATTGAATTTTATTTTGTTCGTGATCTCGTGGCCAGTAAAGTTTTATTCATTCGACACATTTCGCCTCTACTCAGATTGTTGATATTATAACCAAAGTTCTTTCTTATTCATTTTTCAATAACTCCGAGACAAGCTCACAATTTCCTCATACTGTGAGCTTGAGGGGGGTTGATAACATCTGAACAACTTAAATTTCATATATTATATCATTTCACATTATTCACATGTTCATATCCATTCTTTTGTAATTTTTATTTAATCTTATCATTTAGTTTAGATTGAATCAATGTTAAATTAATTCATCTTATCTCACTTAGTGCTATAAATATAGCACATAGTGTACAACAATTCACAACGTAAAATATGATACAAGTTCTTTATATTACATGCTCTTTCATCAATAATGACGTGACAATGGATAAAAGTTTACTCTACTTAGGGTATATTTTGTATGTTTTGAAAATGATAAGATTGTAATTGAATGCTCTGAAACGTTGTTGTTCAAGTTGTACTAGAATGAAAATAATAAGGTTTAAAAAGTACTTTTAACCATTAAATATTTAAATATATTATTTTTATAATTGGAAGATGCTTTTAAAAATTGATAATAAAAATTGACTTATAATAAGATACTATTTGTAAACAATTAACCATGTATCATTATATTAATTAAAGTTAAAAATACGTAATTGTTAGATTGATTCCTATCATGAAATTACCTCTTATTGATATCAGTTAGTTTGATAAGAAATTGAACGATGATTAAATGAGTTCATTCACAATAAAAAAAATTATATGCTAACTCAAAATCTACGATCATAAAGTTATAGATGTGGGACAACCCTAATACCATCACTTGTGAATCTGCACCAATCTAAATTTAAAATTAAGGAGGAAAAGAAAAATAAATCTAAAAACTAAAATGGATACCCTTTAAGACCCTAATTGAGACACCAGTCCCAAAAGCCATGCATTGACAAGTTACTCAGAGTTTGGCTTCTTTCCATTGCAAGGCCTATAAAGGCTAGTAGGTTTTCAATATAACCACGCCCGTATACAGGTCTAGCAAGTTGAGTTTTCTGACCATGCGTCACCTTGACATTTGGCTGAATATGCTATTGACATCAATTTTTCATTAGTTTAGACTTTATTCTCCTTAATTTTCAAGCTTGACATCAGTTACTAACTATTTTCAAACTTGAAATGGATTGCAAGTTAACATCGCCTTATTGTCAAGCAGAAAACAATGAAAAAGATTCCATTGTCAATCACTACATAAATTAATTACTTCATATTATTGTCCCGATATTGATTTTGGGTCTATTATGTATGATTAATCTTAGACAGAGTCAAAATTAAATGCTGACAACAATTAATATATGATCTATCAGGTGTCATAAAAGCTTGGAAGGGTCACACTTAAAACGTTAACATAATTATCACACTCCCAACAGTGATTCTTTTTCCCTATTAGTATACGTAATGAAAATTAGAAAGAGTCACACTTAAATGCTGACTTTACATGTGGCATTGTCATTTTCTTCGTGACCCAACCAAACTTTCTAAACCTTATATTATAATCAATTCCACAAATTTAGCCGGGTAAATGCATCATCACTAGGAGAGCAATAGATTGGGCATTTGCACGTTTGCTCATTTGCACGTCATGTCCTATACTTAATATTTATGTTTCTGGCATGCGATTTATTTACGGATCAATCATGTCGGTGTTTATCAATAAAACTTTTTAATTTCTCTTAAATATCTGTATAGGTGCAAAAACGTAAGACGGTTAATCCTAATATAATACCCTTTGGTATTATTAGTTAAGTGTTATTATTGAGCTCAGATCCTCTATCCAATTTTACCCAGTCTAATCCTATCCAATGTTTAAAACGACTTTGGAATTATTAGTTAATCTCTGTGGTAGGTGTTATTATTGAGTTCAGACCCTTTGTCCAATTTTATCCTGTCTAACCTTATCTAATGTCCAAAACGGCGTCGTTTTGACCATTGGATGTGAGTTTAGAGATTGTCCAACCTTGTCCAATTTCCAAAACAATGTCGTTTTGAACTTTGTGAAAGGTTGGATAGAATAAAATTAGACAGAAGATCCTAAATCATCGTTATTAACCAAATAAAAATCTATATTTTGTTTAGGATAGCATCGGTTCAATTTTGGCATTCCTCAAAACAGTCAAACACATGAAAATTGATATAAAGAATTCATTATGTATATTTGGTTAAAGTAAATACAATTATTGATTACTAATGCAAATTATATAAAAAATTACATTTAAATATCTATAATTAAATGAGCAGTAGAGTTTTAAGAGTTTTACAAGAATGACTAAAGTGTCAAAGTTCTAATAAGCTACATATGCTTGTTCGACCATTTTGGCTGATCATCTTCTCTTCTTTCAATTTAATAGATGAATTTTAAGGTATCGAGATTGTTGGAAGGTGTGGTGAGACCTTACCTCTTAAACTTGACAAGTCCCTTTATCTTGTGCTTGCTTTACAGGTCCACATTGTGCTCTAATGGCTCCAAGTAGCTTGAATTTGCCCTTTCTCAATGTTGTGAGTAGCTACCAGAGTTACTCTCTCTAATTCATACCCCAAATCTTAAGCCTTATGAATGATAGCTCAAAGAGATAAGAACATGAGGGAGAACTCAATGTTTTTGGGAGAGCCTTAAGTGTGGGAGGGAGAAGCTCCTTCAGGCATTCTCTCTTTTGAAACTTATGCAGAGAAATAGAAAAAAAAAAGATAAACATTCCCATAAGTAACCATTTACTTGTTAGCTTTGTCTTTCTTGTAAGACCAAGCTTACTTGTTCACTTTGGTTTTCTTGTGCCAATGTTATGCTTGAGAAATAACAACACATGCCTATTCGTAGCAACAAATGCTTAGTTCATATCTCTAATCCCTCTTTTCACAAAGAGCTATGCAAAATCTCATAATGTATTTGTATTCATGGTTACCATATAGACAACTCATTCCTATCGATAACTAATGTCTTTGTAATCTCCCGGGCAATGAGTCACAAATAGCTTGTATGATATCAAAATTATTTTTCCTTAGATACTCATGTCAATCCATGAAGTCTTGGTTGCTTTCCTAGTCATACCCCGCTAGACCGCATCATTCCTGACCCTTAGATAATATGCTAAAGTAGCAACACCAATTCCTGACTTTATGATATAGGTCAAAGCTCTAAAGGGTATAAAGGTGGACTAGATGTCCACAGAGCTCACACAATGATGAAGAAGGGACCTATTCATGACTCCCTTATTCGGTCATCTCAAGCACATACAGTATGAAGTTTATGCTATGGTAGAGCTCCCGGGATTTGTCTCGCTCTAAATAACATCATACGGAATACGACCCTATAACTCCAAAAAGTGACCGACTTAAGCCACCATAGACTCAAATCCGGCTTCATATAGGTTACATGGATACACTTTCCATATTTGACTAAACAAGTCTCATCTCAGCACTCAGCTAAGGTGACATTCATAATCCTTAATCACATCACAGTAATGAAGGAGATTGCCTATCATTTTTTACCTTGAAATACTTTGCCTTATCCCACTCATTATCATAGCATTGGGGCGATGTTCTCGTGTGAGATAGCAATATCAAGCCTGGTGACAATTTTTAGATATCTGCCATTTTTAATTAAACCTTAATTTACTATGCAAATTCACACAAGATTAAAATGAAAAACATATTTCGTTAATGCATAACTAAATGTACAAATACATCAAATCCTCATCCAAACTAAATCCCTAATGTACTTTTGAAAAGCATCTCTAGCAATGGGTTTAATAAAAGGATCAACTATTATATCTCTCGTAAAGACATGCTTTAGGATCGCATGTCCTTGTGCAATGATATCATGGATGAAGTGGTAAAGAGTATCTATATGCTTTGTCGTTCCATGATACTTCGGGTCCTTTGCATAGGTAATTGCAATTATGTTATCACAATAGATAACTGAGGCCTTATGAAGATGCCCAATAATGTTGAGGCTCCTAAAAAATCCCCTCAACCATATCGCCTCTTACACCACCGAGTTACATGCAAAATACTCGGACTCCATCGTGGACAATGACATGCACTGTTGTTTCTTGTTACACCAAGAAATGGCTCCTCCTCTAAGAATGAAAGCATACCCGATGTGGACTTTTGCTCATCTCTATCAGAAGATCCATCAGCATCGCTATATTTAACCAATTTGAGGCTCCAACATTGATAGCACAAAGCTATGTTAGCGGTTCCTCTTAGATATCTAAGTATTCTTTTGACTGCTGCCCAATGCGCAAGTCCAGGATTACTTTGATATCTACTAACTATCCCAACTGTAAAATATATGTTAGGTCAAGTACATAACATAGCGTATATTAGACTAGCCATTTTTTGTTTTTCTTCCTCTGTATTAGGACATTGATCTATATTTAGGTATGAGCCCTTCTCCATTAGAGTGTCAATAGGTTTGTAGTTATGCATATGGAAACTTTCTAAGATCCTATTAATATAGGTTTCTTAAGACAAACTCAGAAATCTTTTAGAATGATCCCTCGAGATCTTAACCCCGAGAACATAATCTGCTTCACCTATGTCCTTCATTTCAAAAGTAGAGGAAAACTACTTTTGAGTGGCAATGATCATCTTCATATCATTCCCAGCTATCAAAATATCATTTACATATAAGGAGAGTACAAGAAACACATCCTCTTGTCTTTTTATGTATACTCAATGGTCCTCTTCAATCATTGCAAAGCCTACCAATGTATTGACTTGATGAAATCTAAGATACCATTGCCTAGAAGATTGTTTCAGGCCATAAATGGAACGTCTCAAGCAACACATTTTGTGCTCTTATCCCTTTGCCCGAAACCCAATAGGTTGATCCATATAGATCTCTTCATTTATTTCTCCATTTTGAAATGTCATTTTAACATCCATTTGGAACAAATCCAAATCTATATGTGGCGAATAGACACAAATCTCACCACAGGAGAAAATGTCTCATCATAGTCCACACCCTCCTTTTGGGTGTAACCTTTTGCCACTAATCGGGCCTTATACTTATCAACTGATCCATCTGCCCTGCGCTTAACCTTCAAGACCCATTTGTTTCTAATGATTTTGCACCCAATAGGTAGATCGACTAAGTCCCACATATGGTTTTTAGCCATGGATTCCATCTCATCTTCCATTGCTACAATCCACTTACTTGAAATTGGTGAGTTCATTGCTTCTTTAAAAGAAGAAGGTTCATCAGCATCAACAGAAATGCTCAAGAAGGACCCACCTTCTATTTCAAAGTGTCTACACGGAACATTTCCGCGTTGGCTCCTATGTAATTCTGAAGACTAAGACTCACTGACCTCAATAGTCATCGGAATGGATTGTGAATCCAAATCCATTAAGGACACTTTGTCTTGATGTTCCTCTAACTCATAGAGCTCAAGACTTTGTTTGATCTCACCAATACTAGGGAAACTATCCTTCAAAAAATCCACACCTTGGGACTCAACCTTAGTGAGCCCTCCATGATGTTCACTATAAATCACATAGCCTTTAGAATGCTCACAATATCTAATAAACACTCATTTATTAGCTCTATGGCCTAACTTCCCAAACTTAATGGTAAATATAACCAGCAGATTCTCGTGGCCTTAGGCCTTCCAAATTAGGCTTATCTCCATTCCATAACTCATATGGAGTAGTCAAGGCAGACTTAGTGGGCACTCGGTTAAGGATGTATACTGTAATCACAAAGGCATCCCCCTAAAACTTAATCGGGAAGTTGGCTTGAGCCATCATCAACCTAACCATGTCCAACAGAATTCATTCCTTCTCCCTATAACCCCATTTTATTGAGGAGTTCTAGGGATCATTAACAATCGGTGTATTCCCTTATTCTTACAAAATTCTCTAAACTGATCAGAGAGATACTCTAGGCCTCTATCCGTATGAAGAGCCTTAATGCTCCTCTCTTTTTGATTCTTAACCTCAACTACAAAGCATTTGAAACAATACAAAGCTTCTGAGAAGTGAGGCAACATAAATACTAAGTCATATTGTGAGAAATCATCTATAGATGTGATAAATTAAGTTGCACCATTACGCGCTCTTACATTCATAGGTCCACAAATATCAAAGTGGATCAACTCTAAAGGATGCGAAGCCCTCTTAGCCTTACCAAAAGGTTTTCTACGAGCTTTCCCAACGAGATAAGGCTCACAAGTAGGAAGACTTACATTGGCGAGAGAGCCCAATAGCCCTCCTCTGACCAATCTTGACATTATATTTTGTCCAATATGTTCTAATCAAGCATGTCATTTAATAGACTCAGATTCAATATCAACAGAAGAAGAAGAAGCAACATGAGCAAAATATTTATGAGATTCAGATACATCTTCAAAGTCCATCATAAATAAACTATTACAAAAGTGCCCATGACCATAAAGGGTATCATCAAGATAAATATGGACAAACCATTCTTACAAACAAGAAAAGAAAAACCTAAGTCTACTAGTGTCAATACTGAAAGTAGATTAAATCGAATAGTAGGTACATGAAGCACATCATATAAGAGTAATTTGTGTCCACTACGCAATGTAAGTTGGTAGGTTCCTACACCAAGGACCCTCTCCTCTGCTCCATTTCCCATTGTTACAAAATGTTTACCCGTTGGTAATCGATGCTAATATGCAAATCTTGCATGCTATAGGTCATGTGTTTTATCGCTCCCGTATCTATAATCCAATCATGAAGAGAATGAGAAAAAAATGTATGTGTGCAAACAAAGGCACATACAAAAGAAGGTAAGTAAGGATAAACCTCACGGGGTTTAGTACACTCCTGAGCAAAGTGTCCCTTCTTTCTACGGTTGAAGCACATGAGTTTGGACTTATCCTTCTTGCCCCCGTGTTTGCCTTTACGATGTTTGGCGAATTACCCTTCTCGAGGCCTTTAGTTCTTAACTTTTCCCTTCTTGCATTTAGGGACATCACCCTTGCGCCCATTTTGTACAACTAATGCAACGACACTGCGATTTGTATTTCTACATTCTGCCTCAAGCTCCAAATGGCGGGAAATGTCATCAAAGATCTTAATAGCCTTGTTATGACTAAGCACTAACTTCACCTGTCCCCACGAGGACTTGAGAAGTGACTTAATGATAGCTAGAACCTGTTGCTTATCTGTGAGATCATAACATGTTGCCTTCATTTCTCTAATCAAAAAGGACATCACCCTAAGATGTTCAGTCATATTATGTTTAGGGTCCATCATGTATTGGTTGAACCTAAGCGTTAAGGCACCACTACAAGAAATTGAATTTTTATTAATAGTAAAATTTGTCACTAAAAGCAGTAATATTAATCACTATTATTAATAGTGTCCAATATTTGAAGTCGAAACCTCCCATCACAAATACCTCCGTCACTACTGCAATAATGACTACTTTAAGAAATAGTCACAATTATGCAACACTTTTGTGAAACAAATATTGACGCAAAAACTTATGAAATGTGTGACAAAATTATATGGTCACAAAAATGTTACATATTTATGACAAGTTTTGTCGTCACTAATAATATAAAGTAGTGAAGAATTAAGTCGTAACAGAACTGCATTGTATTGTGACAAAAGTGCCGACACTAAAACCTATGGAATATGTGACAACACTATATGGTAACAACAACTTTACATATTTATGACAAGTTTGTCAACACAAATAATATAAAGTAGGGACGAATTAAGTGGTAACAAAACTTAATTAAATTGTGACAAAAGTGCCGACACTAAAAAACCTATGGTTTGTGTGACAACAATATGTGATCACAAAAACTTTACATATTTATGACAAAAGTGTCAATGCAAATAATGTAAACTAATGACGAATAAAGTCGTAACAGTACTTAATCTTATTGTTACAACAATATCGCCACTAGAATAAGTATAAATAGTGACAAAATATTTGGCACTAATAATTTTGTTATTAGTGTACGTTACTTGTTGGTCACTAATATTTTAATAAAAAAGTGTCAACATCATTTCGTCACAAAAATGAAAATGGGTTCTTACAAAAAGTATTGTCACTAATATGTTTATTATTATCACAAATAAAACTATCAATTCATCATCGAAATTACATTAGTTATAAAAGAAATTTGCATCAGTGGCTATTTTGTCTAACAGATGTCGTCACAAGTATGAAAGTTATATGTTACAATAATGTTGTCACTAAATAAAGAATATATGTTA
>JANQAP020000216.1:3292391-3313036 GCA_026874005.2 Erythroxylum coriaceum | reverse complement strand
GTATACTTAACGAAATGTTGAATGTCGAACTTAGATCCAATGAATATGATACATGACTATGTGTAATGAATGAAAGTTATTGATTACATGTAATGAGAATTGATGCATTTCATCACATTATTATGCATGAACAGATAAAGGGGTTATGACCAAAGTGACTAGTAAAAAAGAGCTTAAAGCTCATAAATGTGCACAAAGAGCCACAGGCTCAGTTATTAATGAGCCCGGTATCTATAATAATTATGGGACATAATGTGAAATGAGCTCGGTATCCACAATGGATACAGGATATATAGTAAATAGGCACTCAGTCATAACAAAATAAAAATGAAAGTGGAGTCACATGTGCATTTGCATTTATATTCATACATGTATCATGTGAAAGATTGCAATGAATTATTGATTTGTGATGATATAGTGATTTGCAATATTTTTGTACATGTTGATGATATGAATGATTGAGATAAATGATCGAATTATTCTAAAATGAGTATATGAAATGTGTGAAGTTCATGACGTATTATTGAGATGAGGTATATTGTGAATTTGGTTTATATTTGTGATGTTTGTGTTTTGATATGAGTGAGCACATCAATGATAGTTCACTCACTGAGTTCGCAAACTCATCAAAATTACAACTCTGATTTTCAGGTACGAGGGAGACCTAGTTTCTAAGGCAAACTAGTAGTATCAATTTTGGGAAACAAGAATAGCTCAAAGGTCTGGTCAGCTGATATCTGAGGAGTTGTAGATTATGTTTATGTAGTTTCTCATTTCATGTAGAACATTTTGTAAAAGAGTAGTAAACACTCGGATGCTTTTGACAATGTAAATATATGGATTATGATATGTAGTGTCATAATGTAAATAATGTTTATCAATGAAATGGTAACAGTTGATCTTTTAACTACTTATGTTATGTATGATGCCATAATAAGTGAATGTGTTTGCTTTAACATGTCATTTTCATAGGATATGTTCTTGAATGTATATGTATGATTCCATAATAAGTGAATGTGTTTGCTCAACACGTCATTTTCATAGGATATGTTCTTGAATGTTCTCTAGATATTTGAGCATATGCTCTATGGTAATGGTGTGTCACATTAGATGGTCGAGCAACTCATGTCCATTGAGAAGGTATTGAACCTTCCTTTGCCAAATGTCATAGTTTCTACCATCAAGTTTCTTTCCTTTGGTTATCTCAATAATTGAACTCTTGGTTGCCATTTCACTACATCGTTGCACATGTTTAATTCACTACATGGGAATGTTTAACCCTTCTATTTCTCTGCATAAGTTAAAAAAGAGAGAGAATGCATGCAGGAGCTTCTCCCTCCCACACTTAAGGCTCTCTCAAAAACATTAAGTTCTCCCTCATATTCTTATCTCTTTGAGCTACCATTCACAAGACTTAGGATTTAGGGTGTGAATTAGAATGAGTGACTCTGGTAACTGCTCACAACATCGAGAAAGGGCAAATTCGAGCTACTTGGAGCCATTAGGCCCATTTTTTTAAACTATTACAATATTGTTTTGCATGAGATATGTATATGGATATATTCCTATCACATTATCTTTCCAATCGTATATTATATGCTCGAATCGGAGTTAAAATGAGTGAGAAACAATAGCCCAAAGTGAGCATCGTGGCTATGCAAAACTGGAATTTCTGGAAAATCTGGGTTTTCCACTACCACACAGCAACATCTCACACTAGCCTTGGGCTGCGTGGGGCCATCTAAAGGGTCATTTATTAAAATTTTTCAAATTTCGAGATATTTATTAACCTAATTTGAATTTTTACGTGATTACATAAGTGAAATAATTTTTGACTATTAACTTGAGTTTTCATGCTTGAATTGTGTATTATATTCATGAATTTATGATGCATTATCAATTAGTTAGCTCAACTCCCACTTACTTTATCAATTCGAAAATTTCGCAAACTTGCTAGTAATCATCAGTAACAACATAAGCAGTATTAAGCACCTATTTGTATTTAGCCTAATGATTAGTTAATTAAATTATGGGTAACACATCCACTAAATATAGCATCAACCAATCATGCATGCATTAATGAGTCTCACTCTAAGACTCCAATGATATTTTGGTTCTTAATGTCCAAAACAAAATTATATACTTTAGAATTAGTGTGAAAATTCATCCCCTTATAAAGCCTCAATATTAATGATACAAAACACTAATAATTACAATGCAAATTCTATTACATCATTCTAATAACAAATATTAAATGGAGATGTCACATCTTCTTCCTTGTATATAAAATTATTTTGGAAAACATAGGCACTAATTCAAAACATCAATGCATCTTCATTTAATTTATGTCCATTGGCGTTAATTAACAATTAGTCACATAGACAAATTTTCGAATTGATAATGCATCATAAATTCATGAATATAATACACTATTATCAAGCATTAAATCCCAAGTTAATAGCCAAAAAATTATTTCACTTATGTAAATAAGTAAAATTTCAAATTAGGCTAGCAAATAACTCAAATTTTGAAAAATTTTAATAAACGACTCTCTGGGGTGGCCCCATGCACCCCACACGCCCCCAAGGCCCGTATAAGACGTGACTGTATGGTTGCAAAAAACTCAAATTTTTCATAAATTTCAGTCTTTTATAGACACAATGCCCACTTCTAGCTATTACTTATCACTCAATTTAACTCCAATTCGAGCATATAATATACTGTTGGAAAGATAATGTGACAAGAAACATATCAATATACATATCTCATGCAAAACAGTATTGTAACAATTCAGAAAATGGGCCTAAACTTTCAGGAAACACATGTTGCAGATGAACATACCAATGTTGGAAGGTTTGGTGAGACCTTACCTTCCAAACTTAACAAATCCCTTTCTCTTGTGCTTGTTTTACAAGTCCACCTTGTGATCTAATAGTTTCAAGTAGCTCGAATTTGCCTTTTCTTGATGTTGTGAGCAACTACCAGAGTTACTCACTCTAATTCACATCCCAAATCCCAAGCCTTGCCAATGGTGGCTCAAAGAAATAAGAACATGAGGGAGAACTCAATGTTTTTGGGAGAGCATTAAATGGGGGAGGGAGAAGCTCGTGCATACATTCTCTCTTTTACAACTTATGCAGAGAAATTGAAAAAAATGGTTAGACATTCGCAAAAGTAACCAATTACACATTGTATTATTTTGCTACAAAGATTTATACTTGCATATATAAATACACACAGTTTAAAGAGGTAGGTAACCAATTACACATTGTATTATTTTGCTACAAAGATTTATACTTGCATATATAAATACACAGAGTTTAAAGTGGCACCTACCTCAACAATTTATTGCTGTTAACGATTTATAAATGCGGTGACAGTCAACTTGCTAAAAAAAACAGTATATGTTGGCAATCAAACGCGTAGCAGACTTTTCATTTATGTTTCCTCACTTCTTGTTCATCATCCAAATTTTTATTTTAGGTCGATTGTCACTGGAAAAATAAATAAAGTTTCTCTTTTTGGTACTTGTTAATTTTGTGTTATTAATTATTTCTCATTTTAAATGGGAACGAAATAAAAAATAGAAGTTGTTATATTTATGGCGTTTGGCCCTTTTAATTTATACAGTTTCTGTTATTGGGAATCCAGAAGGCAAGTGCAATGTTTTTTTTGTTTTTTAAATTAAGGCAAGTGCAATGTTGCTTCTGAAAAGAGTGAATCACCAAAAGTTAAATTGCAATAAAACAAAACACGTCTTGAAAGTCACAGTGAAGTTACAATGCAAGTAATCTGTATCTACTCTTACTTTTACTGATGTAACGAAACAACGTAGAGCTATGGTTTATAACTTCTTTTTCTATATATAAGCTATACTTTCGTTAGTTAACTTCAACAAGCTACAGCTACAACTACTGTGGCATCTAACAAAAAGTTTCACTTTTTTCTTTACGAAATCTTTTTGTTCAAAAGTCTTGATGTTTTTGTCTGTTCACTTGAATGATGCCTCCAAATGGGTACTTCTCAGTCTCTTTCAATTAACTCGTCTTCCTAGCTAATGGAATATCTGAAAACTAGTTAATCAGAAACTTTGTTTTTTAAGTTTCTCTCTTGAACCCAGGTCAGTTAATTCTGTATCTTGCATGTTTTACATGATAAGATCTTGCTTTGCTTGTTTTCTTGGTAAAATTTGGATCTTTTCTGGGTTTTATTCGTTATTTTTTGTGTGCTTTGAAATTGGTCCGGTCATGGCCAGCAAAGGAATTAGCTTCGTGGGCAGTGATCGCTGAGTATTCCTCTTCTTTTTCTTCACTTTGTTTGCAGATTGAGTTCTTTCCTTTATAATGAGCTGCAAGAAGAGATGACTGTGTTCCCCGTGAAAAGGTTTGCCAAATTCTTGAGGATACTTCTTTAATAAGCCTCAAAGAAGCGGGAAATTTTCCTTTTATTAGGTTGGTGGCAGAATTTATTTCGAGTCTTGAGCCTTTGTTGCGACTCCATTTTTGTGGCAGGTTATAATTTTTATTGAAAAATCAGCCTGAACTTGTTAATGTTAATTTGTTAATGAATGTCATGTGGACAATCAATCCCCACATTGATGCGTTGAGAAGTTGATGTTCCTTTCACTTTTCTATAAAACGGAAATTCTGCTGTACGGCCGTAACCATATTACATTAGGAAAGTCGCTTTAGGAGTGTTTCTTCTTTGATATTAGCATCTCCTTCAATTTGGTAAACTTTGCAAATTCAGAAGAGGGAATAAAAACCTAACCAAATTTGAGAAAGTGAATTTGTCCAAGTTCCATCAATGTCTGAAAAGAGCAAGCTGCCCTCCAGGCTTCCTTACTACTTAATTTCCATTTCTATGTTCATGTTGGTCCTTTCTTCTTTCTTCCTTCTTCACTTGGGCAATACTTTCATACCCGGCTCAATCTTGAGACAAATTATTGTTAATAGCACCTCTATGTATTTGAAACCCAATGTAAAAAATGAATCTTTCAAACTTCCATTCCTCTCTTCCATGTCAAGTAGAGAGGCGGATTGTTCAAATTTGAAATTGGGTGCTTCTGGACAGGAGAGAAAGAAGTTCTGTGACCCAAGTAAGGGTGTCTTACGGGTATACATGTATGATTTGCCTCCTGAATTTCATTTTGGATTGTTGGGTTGGAAGGGAAAGGGTAACCGAACATGGCCGGAGGTTGATAACCCAAGTCATATCCCACCATATCCTGGTGGGTTAAATTTGCAGCATAGTGTTGAGTACTGGCTGACTCTTGATCTGCTAGCATCCAATGCAGAAAATGTCATCAGGCCTTGCAGTGTGGTTAGAGTTGAGAATTCCAGTCAAGCAGATGTTATGTTTGTGCCATTTTTCTCATCACTAAGCTACAATAGGTTTTCTAAGATTCGTGGGAGGGAAAAAATGAGTCTTAACAAGATGCTGCAGAATAAATTGGTGCAATATGTGACAAGTCAGAATGAATGGAAGCGGTTTAAAGGGAAGGATCATCTTATCATAGCTCACCATCCAAATAGCATGTTAGATATAAGAGAAAAGCTTGGTTCTGCTATATTTGTGCTTGCAGATTTCGGACGATACCCTACTGAAACTGCAAATCTCGAGAAGGACATAATTGCTCCTTACAAGCATGTTGTGAGAACCATTCCAATTAAAGAATCAGCTCAGTTTGACCAGCGTCCAACATTGGTTTATTTCCAGGGAGCAATATATAGGAAAGATGTAAGTTTATCTTGGTATGTTATTCATCTATATTTTAGTTATTTAAGTGCATGCTAGGACTCTCAATGTGGAAATGTGGTATATCTTAGATTAGATAACAAGAAGTGTTTCTTATTATTTTTGATGTAATTCTCAAGCTGAATTTTGCTTTCTAACTGCTGTGTAATTCTACCGGCAGAAAGATATTAATTGAAATAGAATATACTAAATTAACCGTTGTAAATCTTCTGTGCCCTCTATCTCATTATGATGAAAAAGGATAAAAGGTGGTATATATGAATAGTGCATCTAAACACTTTTCTTCAGCCATATATAAACACTAATTACCTGCCCATGCTATGCCATGAAACTTTGTTCATATTTAATCATGATCTTTCTTAATGAAATTGTGGTTGTGAGGTCAAAATCTTAATTATGACTATGCAAGCTATAGTTTTAGAATGGATACATGCAATACATATCTTTGAAATGTTTTTTTTAATAATATTTTTCTTATTCAAATGCCTGTCTTATAATGTTATTGATCATTTCTTGTTTTAGTACCAGTGCAAAGTATGACAATTTTAATTGAAAAACTTTAGGATTTCATGCTTTTGAATAAATGATAGATATATTTTATTTTAAAAAATTATTAAAAACGATAAAATGATATTAGTTATTGTGTATTGTTTTATGTTATATTTCCTTAGTTTATTACTTGGTGACACTTTGGTATGATAGATTTAAATACAGTAATATAATTTTAAAGGTTTTAGAAAACAACTAAAAAGTTTCATTTATGCCTTATTGTTATAATAGCTAATTAAAGCTTTCTACTCTGTCATATATACATATATATATATATATATATATATATATATATACATATATACATATACACTCTTACATTTATATATATATTCATATTTTTATGCCATTCGTTATATGTTTGAGAGTATGGAGACAAACTTGTCAGATAATATTTTGCAGATTTTCTGCCAGGAGCACTTTGTTGTGCATGCTCTTAGAGGATGATAAGTAGAATACTGCATTTCCAAGTTCAATTGACGATATTTCCATTAGTCCTCAGTTTTTTATTTACCATCTCATTGTGATTAACAGCAAAAAGATGATACTCTTCAATGAAATTCTGTTATGCGTGTATTTTAGTTGAAGTTTATATTGGAATGATGGCCAAAACAGTCAACATTTCATTGCAAGCGTGCAATGCTCTCATAATGCATAGGCTATCCTCTTCAAGTTTTGATTCTTTGTGGTCATTATTTTACGCATTTGTTTCTCAGATAGCCTTTTGTAACTTCATTGACAAGTTGCATTTTCCCTAGGGAGGAGTTATCCGACAAGAACTATATTACCTTCTAAAAGATGACAAAGATGTACACTTTACATTTGGAAGTGTTCAAGGCCGTGGGATCAACAGCGCAGGCAAAGGGATGTCTTCATCCAAATTCTGCCTAAATATTGCTGGTGATACCCCTTCTTCAAATCGTCTATTCGACGCAATTGTTAGTCATTGTGTGCCTGTCATAATTAGTGACAACATTGAGCTACCTTTTGAAGATGTCTTAGACTACTCCAAATTCTGCATCTTTGTTCGGGCATCTGATGCTGGAAAAAAAGGATACCTTCTGAATCTTCTTCGTGGAATCAGTAGGGACAAGTGGACCAAGATGTGGGAAAGATTAAAAGAAATTGCTCCACATTTTGAATATCAGTATCCATCCCAAGCTGGTGATGCTGTGGATATGATATGGAGGGCATTATCCCTTAAGACATCTTCAGTACGATTAAACATTAACAGGAAAAACAGATACCGTAGAGCAGAGGTTTTCCTAACTGAAAGTCACTTAAAAGGTGAAGAATAGTTGGTCCCTCATCATGTGGTGAATATAACATTCAGCTATGCTGCAAGCTTCGGAACAGTAAACAAGCTCAGACTTGTTGATATCTATGGGGGCTTTTTGTTCCCTTTTACATTTTGTTCTCCTTGTTTTATTTGCATATCTTATCATAATATAAGAGAACATTCCGTTAAAAGGTTCTCTTCACATGTCAATGCAATGAACTGGGTGCAGAGCCTACACTTTCTTCTCCTTTCTTCATTAAATTGCTTGACATTTATATACAACCACAATCATTCATGCATAGAGGAGGAAGTCTTTAGAGAAGGAGACTTTAATAAGTACTTTTCTTCAAATGTATGCTTGTGACATGTAATAACTAGGCATACAAAATTACGTATACCTTCTGTTTGTGGTGGAAAAATTAGAAAAAGCACTATATCTACCTTGTATAGAGAGCCAGCATCATCTCTACAATGTGCTGGGCTATTGATTAACACCCAACAACTTAATATATATGGAGAAGAAGCTGGCTTCTAAATGGGTTTTTACCGAAGGTGGTTTACCTTAACAAATACCATTGACAAAAACAGAATGAAAGTAATGGGAACAGCCAAATTGAGGATCTGTAGATGTAGCAAAAACTACCAACCACATCATGCCTCCATTTTGCCACAGTTACAACCTAGAGCCATCACTTCCTTTGCTCTGAAAACTCCCTTGACAACGGCTTTAAACTCGTCAACTTCTGTTGTGAATGGGGTCTGACCCTTTTTTAACTGTTCGTTTGTTTGATTGAGTAGGATCATACATCATTGAAGGGGAGGGAGATAAGCTAATACTTGCATGCAAATCCTTCACAGCAGCAGCCTTTAACATACGTGAGTTTTGTGCTAATGGTAACATCCTCTGGTTCCATCTCAGAGCAAGATCTGTGCTTGTGAGGCTAGAAACTTTATGTGGCTGAAGAACTAAAGTCCCAATACAAAGAACAAGGACAATCCCTCTATAGAATGAAAAGGCCATGTTTGTTAGTATTGTAGAATGAAGAGAGAAAGACCTCTTCTTTGAAACAATGATACGAGATTGAGAAGTTTGTCTGATACTGCAATCTTCTTTATCACCGATGGCCTTATATATGTAGGAATAAGGCTGGCAGTTTATCTTTTATGGGATTTGTAATACTAAAGCTTGTAAAGCATAAGGAGGACCCAGAACATGTAGGGAAGTTAACAGATTCACCTCAATCATTGGCCTTACATACAAGCAATATTTATAAGGCTGTTTTAGAAGACACTGACAGGTTTGAACAAAAAGTTGTAGTTGGAACAATATCCTTGGGAAGATAAGTATCTTTTCATTTTTAGTGCCCCCTTCCCTATGTTTCCCTGCTCTTTTTTACCAGATCATGATCAAAGACAGGCACATTTCAGTTCCTGAACAAACTTCCCACATCGGCCTACCAAGTTGGCTGGCGTATCTCCTGTCTTGTACTTTCTCTAGATCTTAAGCTTATGGCTTAACCAGAATGAGCCCAGTTGGATTTGTCAGCTTAGATGATGCAGGGTGATAATCAAATATCTGATGAGCAATATCGATATTAAAATTCCATGAACATCGTCGTGCTTAGATACTAGGAGAAATGAAGCTTCAAAATAAACACTATTAGTTTCGTCAATTAATAACAAGATTAGAATATATCCTTATCTATCAGGCTAACAATTGCAGTTAGTACATGGATATAGAGAACTTGTATATCTTGCGCAAATGTCAGTGCGATGTTTGTTTTTAAATCAAGTGGCTTAGAAGCTAAAGGCAACATGTTATCGTTGGATAGCAGAAAGCCATGAAAAGTAGAGATGTTTGGGAGCTACTCAGCAAAAAAAAACACAAGCACTTGCTTTATTGTAATACCAACTTTAGAATTCCAAGCTCTTCTCTCCACACAACAGAAAACCAAGTCTTGTTTCCTGTTGGTAAATGGATTCCCTTTATGCTTTTCTTTCGATTGCCCGAACCTAAGCCTCTCCATTAAAAGTTTCAAAAGAAACAACCCATCCTAGCTTAGCTTCCAATATTGTACTTGGTTCCTACTCTCCAGCTTTGTTTTTTTCGCCCTTTCTATTTTGTTCCCTTGTTTACCCATGAATGCATACGGCATACCATCTACTAATATTAGATTTTTAATTATTAATATTGGAAACCAGCCTTCTCATGCTGCTTTTATGAGCTTATTGAGTTTATTGATTCAAGTAGCTCAAGCTCGCGGTCCTTTTTTATATCATGGATGATAAGTACTCTCGCCAAAGTTTGCATCTTAGTAAAGGGCGTGGTTTTGTCCCATCTTTCACGCTAAACCATAAGTTTCACTATTGCAATTGTTATATTTTATGTTCAGAAATGAAATTTTTCGCTATTTTTGAGAATATCTTTATTATTTAAAACTACTTAATGTTAATTTTTAAATTTTTAATAAATATTTATTAGATTATTTGAGGGACTAACGTGTTCATCACATAGGATAGAATTTATAATTATATTAAAATAACTTGACAAAAAAATTTAAAAAAAGAATAATATTATTAAGTAATATTTACCTCTTTTGCCCCCTTCATGAAATCAAGGGGTTTATGTTGCACGTTGCTTAGTTTATTGCCTAACCTGCCACATGACAACTGGAGGAGGAGATAATATGGAAAAATGAGAAAAGAGAGAGAGGGGCATGACGTTTCACACATTTTAGAAGGAAAGGCTTGGACTGGTCAATATACGCAGATGACAGGGCTCTCTCTTTTGAGCAAGCTATAGTAAAGTAAAAGACGAAAAATAAGAAATTCCAAGTATAGAGCGGTTGCTTTCAGAAACTATCGCATTTAACTCGGAAAACTATCCTTATTGGTTCTAATATAACATGAAAAATAAGGAAAATTTGACAGGTTGGTCTGTTTTCAGTAGCCCACTTAATCATATATATTATTTCATTCGCAGGCAGAACGTGTATTAAAAACGAGACTTGTGTCCTGAAATTATAAATCCCGTTGATACGTAAAGCCTGGAGTTGTATCCTGGAGCAGAACCTGCCAAACATACCCCCCAAGTATTCAAGTTTTTTGGTCCTATCAAGTTCTAGGGTACATGTGTCCCCAGTTCATAATATTCCATGATATAACTTAAGAGCTAAGGTTCCAAAAAGAGAGAGCTTTGATACAAGGGTAATCTCTTTTTTATTTCTTAAATCCTTCCTTACCACTCGACTGCTGGATAAAGATCAACCTATGATTCATTGTCCAGATACGTTGGAATTCAATTAAGCCACTTCTATTACACGTAAACAAAATGAGCTAAAGAGACACCAGCATACTCACAACTATAATATCAAACTTGGATGTTAGAAATTTTCCTTTTTTCATTATTATTTTACACACGACGCCGGAGCAACTAAAACCATGTGGTTGCGTGGATTATGGCTATAAGCACATAGCCAATGTAATGCATGCATGCATGAAATAACCTCGAATGTCTCAACATATCCAGGAGACCCTGCCAAGATTTGCATGTAGTACAATGGCAAATTTATGTACATACACAAGTACGAGGGGGAAATACCATGAAAAGTGAACAGGGCAAGAGGGAACAAGAAAGCAAAAATTTTGACTTGAGCGTTTTCAACAACAGCTCATGGTCCTAGTGTAAGTTTACCCACATCATTGCTGCACTGTCGAATCATTGAAGAGGTTCTTGATGGGGAATCGCTGCAGATCCAGTTGCCATTGTAAAGTTCAAGCCCCGGCATTGGCCTACCTGTAGCATGAATGCGACCTCGGTTGCAGTAAGTGCTGCAGCTTCCTGATTCAATAAAAATAGGAAGACAAAGATATAAACATGGATGTAATGTCCAACAATACGAACGGAAAAACTATATTTTTAATGGGGTGTCCAATTTCAACCTGTATTTGTCTTCTTCCCTGCACCATATATGTAACATGGGAACAGAAATCTAGCAGCCCCCAGAGCAAGAAAATCTGTCAGGAAGGAAATCACTATGTTAGGAATGCAAACCATTCAATTCCATGGCAAAAAACAGCATCATCACCTCTCTTACAGAGAAAACTGTTGAAGCATCATCATTGCCGTCCACATTGTTAAGGACATGGCATGCCTAAGGAGAAGTAGATCCATCGCAAGAGCATCAAGAGACCAGAACCAGAAAAGAAAACAAGAAGATCATTCCAAAATCTTACGACTGAAAACAGCAAATATATTTCTTGTGCATTATAAACATGGGAAACCATACAAAATTGTGGAATATATCTGAATGATATCAATCAAAATAGACGGTGCCCCTGAGTAGCAAGGAAACAAAAACCACAGAGAAAAATAATTTGTTCATTCTAATCCTTTGCATCTCTGGTGAGTAAAAGAGAGGTGAATAGCAGGGAAGGAAAGATTGATACAGGAATGAGGAAAAGAAAATAAGCATCTATACCGACAAAGGCCAGTATAGCATCAAAATAGGAAGTTTGTAAGCATCATTCAGCTACTAGAGCTATGATATTTGACATTGAATTGTGCTTACAATTAGGGTCACAGAGCGACAAAATGATGCTTCATTAGCATTCGTATCAGCGTACTCATCATACTCTCCCTCCAGGAAACGGAGTTCAGCTGCTGCCATTGCCAAAATTTGATGATCATGCAAATCCAAGGGAGTTCCAGCAATGGTCCAACCCTCACTGCAGAGAGGAAAGTGAGAAATTAGACAATGAGTAATTACAGATGGTCAAAAGACATGTCAATGTTTGTTCTGTCACAATATCAAACTGCCAATCATTGTCATACGGAGACATAGTCACCAATTTAACAGCCACAGGTAACATTTCAAGAATTGAACTATACATCCATAAGCACAACCTGACAAGATACATATGCCAAGTAGTCCAATTACAACGCAACAAGCTTCAAGGATTAAACAAGCAATGCAAACTTTTGTTCAAGCCCAAATCACAAGTAAGTACATAAGGAGGCTGAATCATCCATGGAGGAACACTAAGGCACGCCCAAGCTTGTGACTTTATTAGAGGAGGTGTTGGAAGAGGCTAGTACTTAGCCATTTTTAGGAAACAAGCTCAAGTCTTGTTTGGGGCACATTTTTTATAATTTGAGCTTGTTATTTATTATCTCTTATTTTAGGCCCAAGGACTTGTTTATGGGTTGTTCTTTTAATTAGTAGCATGTGCTTTCATTAAAAGTCACATGATTTAGATTTTTTTTTAGCTTAGTTTGTTATGAACCAAGCGTGTGGGCCTATTAAAGTTGCTTAAAAGGCCCATACGCCTCTCTTTGTGTGTTTGGGTTATTTTGAGACTTATTTAATTTTTATAGGAGTGTTTTAATGTGTTTAGCTCATTCCTAAAAGGACTTGGATCAAATTGTGTTCAATGGGCTAAATTCTCCTAGATTTGTTAGGATTAGCCTAGTTTTCATTAAATGGGCTTGCAAACCTATTCTCATTAGGGTTAGGACTTGGTCAAGAGTATTTATACCTTATTATATCCTTGTAACTCTAGATTGGATGATTAATAAAAATTTCAGAATTGAATTCTTCAAGTGAGATGTGAATGCCTTCATGATTACTCCAAGAAATTGATTTGCATCAATAAGTAAGTATTTGCAACGTAAATTGATTTCTGATTTCTTCGGGATTGGGTCTCAGGCTTATGATTTGGGGTTTAATCTAGCATGTTCTTATAATAGAAAGATTGGGGTTTTGATTCAATAGGATTAGGGGGTTTCAAAAATCTTGTTTTTTTGAGATTTTTCGTATCATCTTGGTATCACAGTTTTAGCTTAATTCTGTTGAACTCATACATATCTTTATTATGTTTTCCTTATTTGTTTCTTAAAAAAAATTGAACAATAGAAAAAAACGTGAACAGTAGGAAAAAACGTGTACAGTAGGGAAAAAAAGGTGAACAGTAGTAGAAAAAATGTGAACAATAGCAGAAAAAAAGTGATCAGTAGCAGAAAAAAACGTGAACAATAGCAGAAAAAATGTGAACAGTAACAAAACAAAAATCTTCAAGATTGATCTTTTTTTAACAAGAACGAGTCTTTCCATTCAAAAACATATCAAGATTTGCTTTCTTGAATCTTTTATGCTATTCTTGGGAATTCATATTAGGCAATTAACTCTTTTTGCATGAAACTTAGGTTAAAACTTCTAATTAGCCTATTTTTATGCAAAAGCCATTGAAAGCACGTTGAGTTGCCTACTTTATTGAGTAGTTTTCAAATTTGTTTTTTGAGCTCTTGGTTTTTTTTTGTTGAGTTTTACAATATATTGAGTGTTTTTCTTTGATTCTTAGTTTACTTTCTTATTGATGTGTAAAGCGTGAATTAGCATACTATTTTATTTCTATCCGTGCATTACTTTGCTTCTAGAATTATTCTTATTTCGTTTCTTGTTAGGATTTACTTGTTCTTTCCAATTAATTAGTGTTGCTTGTTGTTTGCTTAGTTTTATTGAATTGGTTTCTGAAAAGTAACTTTAAAGACATCACTTGAGAGGTAAAAGGTAAGAGGGTGAGCTCATATAGTGAAAAGCCATTAATATTGTGTGAAAACACGAGTGTACAATCTGATTTGAGGGAAACACGTGAAGGAGTGATTGTGAGGTCCTTTCTAACATTTTCTTGCAGGTTTACACCATGTTTAAGATAAATGATAAGGATGGTGATGGTGATGGGAAGTCTAGTGAAGGAAAAGGAAGCGACAATGAACAACAAAATAAGACTTTCTTTACTTTAACAGCTATGCACAATCAGTTTCTAAGGATAGAAAACATGTTTAGAGATGTCAGTGACAAGTTTGAAAGACAAGATAGATTGATCAGAGCTTTGCAAGAGTTTTCAATTAATAATGCACCAAGAAAAATAGCTTCAACTACATCTCGAAATCCCCAAAACTATGAAGAAGAAGTTGTTGGTTATGAAGAAGATGATGAGAGGGGGTGGTATGAAGTTCGAAACTATAGAAGAGGAGGAAGAGGAGATAGAAGCCGAAATAGGGGAGGTCATAGGGGAATAACGTCATAAGTCAATCGGCTATTTCTAAATGCTTCGATTAACGAGCTTGTGAAAAAATAGTTGATTAGGTTGAATCAGCCAACCCAACCAGCTTTTAACCAAACAAATAATCAGCTTTTTAATATGGATCAAATAGCTAATTTAAGTCAAATAGTTAGAAAATAGCTTATCCTCTTTTTAACAAACAAGGCCAAAAAGAAAACAAGCTTTGGACACTATTGAATTTGGATTAAGATTGAAAAAAATAATGGTCTATACAGTAGGGTAAAAATAAAAATGATCCTTCGCTTGTCCATGTCTGCAATATGAAATAATATTATTTACTTATAAATATGTAACATGAAAATTTACTTTAAATTTATCATTACCAAATAAAGAAAAATACTATCTGCATTTTTTCAATTATTTTAGTTGGAAATACATATGAAGGAAAGGAAGACACTACATTTAGTTTATCCATTTGTTTACAAGCCTTTTTGTTTAAATCAACCTTTCTTTAATATTTAACTTGATGAAATTGACATAGAACTTCTCCTTCAATACATATGTATAAAAAAAGGGATAACAACTTCTAAAATGCCAAAGTTTTTGAAATTTTTTCAATTCATTGCCAAAGACTTTTAACTTTTTCAATTCAGTAACTAACTTTTTTTAACTTTAACAACTTAGTACAATGTTAATTATGTTAGTATTTTGTCAATTTGGTTAAAGGAATCATTTTTATTTATGATATGTGGCCTTCCACATGAAAAATTAATAGGAAACTATGTTTGTTTCTCTTTTGTTTTTCTATTCCTTCTTGCGGTTTTGATAAAAAATGAAACATGATGTTAAAATACATTTAGTTGTTTCTATTATCATCTGCTGTTTCTAAAAATTAAAAGACCACAATAGATTCACGAAAACAAAAATTAGACGTTTTTCTAATTTTTCACAACAGGTTTTTGTTTTCGGTTTTACTTTCTCTTCTTTTAAACTTCCTCCATTATAAAAACTCTCATCTCTCTCTTACATCTCATACTCATCTCTTCTTTCTGTCCTACTTCATTCTCTTAAATCCCTAACTCATCTCTTCTCTCTCTCTTGGTTTTCTGGTTTGTGTTTCTGCATTTTTGGTTTGTGTTTCTGGTTTTCTAGTTTGAGTTTCTACATTTCTGGTTTTTTGGTTTGCATTTCTGCATTTATGGCTTTCTAGTTTGCGTTTTTGCATTTTTGGTTTTCTGGTTTGCGTTTCTGTGTTTTTGATTTTCCAGTTTGCGTTTATGCATTTCCAAGTGTTCCTCTACATTTTTTTGTTTGTTGTTTTTCGTAGACTGGATACAAAATTTATTGGCCAATAAATCCCATTTAAGCACGTGATGAGAAGTCCAGTCAGTTTCAAGGTCACAACTTCTACTATTGGTTTCAAGTCAATTTCTAAACATATTTGTGTTTTTAGGTTTTTATTACAAATCTCAATCAAACATGTTTTTATTTTCAATTTTTATATTACAAATCTCAATCAAACAAGTTTTTGTTTTCTTAATAAAAAACAAAAACCAAAAACTGAAAATAAAAACTAAAAACCACAATAGAAAAACAAAAATAGAACCAAACGACTCCTAAGCATTTATGTCGACTAATGTACCCAATCCATAACCCATACCCATAACCCATTTTATTTTAAAATAACCACATCATCTTCATCCTCCACCTCTCATCTCCTCTCCTCTTCTCTATGTTGTTGTTTGAGAAGCACGATTTTTTTGTTTCTTCTCTACTTTGAATCTATGATTGGAAGCCCCATTTTCTTCGTTCTTTCAATGCTAGGCATTATGGATTTAACATTATGGTTTGAAACTTTACAAATTAGGTACATTTTTTTCCCTTTTTGTTGGTTGTTCATTTTTTTATTAAGTGTTTTATGGTGTTTTGTTGATTTTGTGTGCATCGGGTTTACATATGTACATCGAGTTAAAATTGTAAGCACACATCTCTTATGAGCATTTCATTAAACAACTTGTATGTGTCTATCTCCAACCCTTTGTTTGATTACATTTGATGGCACTTGTTCACTTGCTTGTGTTTTTGGGCCCCTCTTACCATTGTCACATATCCTATTTTATCCCTATTAAGGCTAGCCTCTTTATAACATATAAGGTCGTAAGTGTTTTAAAATTAAATGTGCTTCTACTTTTATAATCTTAACTCCAGTGATCTTATCCTTAGTATGTTTTTAGTGGTAAAGTGAAACCTCTTCATTAAGAATGGTATTAGGTTAGGGCTCAAGCTTGACTTGAAATCTTAGTCAGAGGCCCAAGCTCGAAGCTCATGACATGAGTTAAACCCTAATTAAACTTTGAGCAATCAGAAGCCTGATTAGGCACTAGGGAAGGTTTGAAGCTCAAGTGAGAAAATACATAATAAAATCTAAGTTTTCAAATTGGAAAAAAATTAAAAAAAACAATTAAAGAAGCCAGAGATTAGAGTTGAGCTAAATAGGTAGAGGAATAATATGAAGTTTTCTTTACAATATGCATAAACTACATAAGTAAAGATTTAAATCTTCATTTGAAAAAAAACCAAATCGATCACATGAAAAAATAGTAAATCAAGAAGTAAAACTTAAGGAAAACAAATTAATAATAGAGAAAAAAGCTAGCTAATCGTTATAATTAGGATAATCGATAGTTTGTATCACTTCATCGACGTATAGAAAAATTATTATGTAAATTATACATGATTACATAATAATTTTATTAGATAAATATTAAATATGATGATTGATAAATAAATATATTTTCGTCATTGAAAGAATGGTCTTCGTACCTGTATCATCATAAAAAAAACAAAATAAGATAATATGATATATAATATATGATTGTTAAAATTGTTAAGGAAAAAACATATAAAAATAGAGCTTATCTTGAATATTTTCATTAACTAAACAATTTCAGGCACACATCAAGGACTTCACAGTCTTAGGATAAATCCGACTACAATAAGGACCCACTATCTGACCATTATTACTAAAAGTAGACTTCGAAGCAATAATATATATTAGAATTGCTAAGAAGTCTTGTGCAATTATTTGTATGATTGGATAATCACCTCTATATGACTTTTACCATATTTATATGCTGAATTGCATCTTATTAATTAAGGTCACAATACTTACCTCTAAGTTGTTGTCTTATTCCATGACAATACTTACCTCTAAATACTATAAGAAGTCCTAACTATTTTTTCCTTGATGAATTCTTCAAATACAAAACTCAAACCTTCATAAGTTATACTAAAAATAGATAAAGATGAAGTTGATATTGATACTGAAATTGAACTACTGTGATCCTAGTCTGTGTCCATTCTTAATTGATAATCATTAAACAAATCATACCAAAATTGTTTGATAATATCAACATATACTTGAACCCGATCATCATATAACTTTTAATAATAAAATAAATCCCCTCTATCTTATATCTCGAGTTTATAATAGTACTAATATTTTATAATAGACTAATAAGAATCAAATTTCTATCATTTGCTCTATCATAGTTTAGATCACCTCATTGTAATCAAAATTTTAATTAGATAATGCTTGTTTGATCTCGCACAAGCAACTAAAGCAAATGTGCAAAGTTGAGTATTTTATTCTTGAGAACAACTCGTTAACATTATAAACTACCACCAACTTTGCATACATTTTTTATCCAACTCTCATTTATCTTCTATTAACAAGCAAGTATATTGAGAATCTCTTTGTCTCAACCTAATAAACACATTAATATACTTGGTTGTCGGCTCAGCAGCTTGCATGTTGAATTCATCTAGTTAGATAATCCAAAACTAACTTCTTTGTGCAAGAAATGCATAATTGTCATGTAGTTTGCTAAAAATTTTCAATTTTTTTGAGTGTCGCCCCCTAATATACTACGCTATTATGACTTACCTCTACCCATTCTTTTATTACTTCCAGTCATCCTTTATTATCAAATTCATGATATATGAGAAATAACACATAAGAAATAAACTCCCATCTATCATCTCATAATGGAAACAGGTAGTAAAAAACCAAATATCAATATAAGTTTAGTAATAGAGCACGTAAAGAGACTTTTAGAACTTCTGAGTTACAACAATTAAATAATGAGTTGCAATAAAAGTAAGCTAGCTCAAATTCAATCACTATCAACCACTAGATACTTAAATTTTAAAATAGAAGATAATTAAATAACATTTAAGTAAGCGATAACCAGTCATGTCAACTTATACCGTATTATACATAAGAAATGGATCAAAATGGAATAACAAAATGAGAGAGGGAGCCTAGCATTCCTAAATAGAGAGTTCAACAATTATTAGAGGCATCTTATTGGTTTTTATAGAAAGAATCAAGTTATATGTCAGAGAAATTTATATGCATCACAAGTTCAACAAAAAATAACATTAAGCTTCCTCTGGCCCTTTTAGTTACTAATTACAATCCATCCCAAACCTAGGTTCATTTAGAAAAAGATCAAAGGATTTGCCATTTAGACCATGATTGAATCTACCATAAATGTTGAAAAAAAAACTTTTTTCAACAATAAGGAACTCTAAAATAAAAAAAGAAAGATAAAAGATGGAAGTTTTTTTACCATTGTCTGAGTGAGATGTTATTGTCCTTAAGCTTCAGACAGAGGAATGTTTCTAGTGATTGATTTGAAACTTGATAAGAGATTTGCCAAATTGACAGTAAGCTAAGGAGGAAGCTCATAATGTTAAGATTTATAATTACCTAATTGAGAGAGAGGTAAGCGGTGGCTAGGGAGTAAGAGATGTTGGGAAAATTAGGTTCTTGTGCACAGTGAAATAATCACAAAATTTATTTGTTTGATTTCTCGAAAGCTAAGATTACTTAAATTCTATAAAATGATTAACAATTAGCTACAATAAAGCATGAATCTTAATTTGTACCTTATTCCTAAACCTGATTATATTCTTGTCGTATCGTTTGAACAGTTTTTAAAACTGACTCATCCCAACCATCATAACCACACAATTGTTTTACCTCTAATGGTATCCACAAAATGAGTTGAGAGAACTCTGCAGCTGTTGCAGAAAGGGTTAGGCAAGGGGTATTAGTACTATTAGAGCTTAAGCTTATCTATAATAGATTTTGGACATTTTGATAATTTAATTGAAATTAGAAAATTACAAATAATTATAATTAAATACCAATTATGCCCAAATAAGATCTAATATCTCATATTGATCCTTATTTATTGAATATCTCATATTTAATTATAAAATTTCTCAAATTTTACAATAAAGTCTAACTTGATTAAAATACATTTGCTCTCCCCTTTTTGGTATAACTCATTAGATTTTTAAATATATTGGTAATGGATATAAATTATAACCCTAAATCATATTTATGATTAGATAAATTAAACTCCTTTAATTTATTTTTAATTCTCTAATTAAACAATTTATATCTATAGGATCAAGATTGGCATCTAGCAATACTTTATGTCCACACAAATATTTAAGAATGTCGAAGTAGAATTAATTAACCTTTACGTGCATGATTATTCCGTATAATTCGATTCTTTTATTAGATAATGTTCCAATTAGATATAATGTAACATCCCGTTCCTATATTAAGGGTTAGAGTCTGGAATACCGTAAATGAGAAATAAAAGTGAGAGAAGCGAAAATGTATTTCATGCTCATGCATTATATGACATGCACATACATGTGAATATTGAACTTTCGCACATTAAAGTATAAAAATGTGGATCATTGGTTGTTTTAGGAATGGATTGGATTGGGTATAGAAGTTAAAGAAAAGGCAAGTATAGTGTCTTGAAAAGGAAAGAACTATGATGAAAGTTTAGAGATAAAATGATAATGGTGTTTAAAGTGGCTGGAATATGTTGGCTGTAACATTTTCCACTGGATATGATTCTGTAAATTAGCCATAACTTGTTCTGTAGATATCCAAATGAGATGATTT
>JANQAP020000216.1:3235862-3249347 GCA_026874005.2 Erythroxylum coriaceum | reverse complement strand
ATAATCCATATCATATATTTTACAATCATCAAACAAAGCATTCAATTATAAATCATGCTCAGCAAATCACAACAAAGCACACAACAATATGGCTCGAGAGAATCCTATAAAACAGAATGGCAAAATCGAAGTTTACACTATGAACATAATGAGTCCATTTTCAGAGCTCATGTGCCACAAGCGGGCAGCCGAGAGAAGACTTTAGGTCAACGTGCACGTGACGAACGAAATGGTATCTCTCTTGCCCACATAAGCAAATTTTCGATGCTTACATATTTCATATCATATTCATATTTTTATGTTTCTTAAATTTTCTGTTTTTCATTAACATCAAAGTAGTAGAATTCTTGCAAAGCAAACATGAGATTAAATTCACAGAACATATTTCCCATATTCATAATGATAAAAAGGCAAGCATTTAGGTACATATATAAGCAAATAATTCAACTGATCAACATAACAACTATAAACATATTACCCACCTATTTACTTATAACTTCAAACTCAAGCTTGTCTTTTCTCTTATTCTCGCCTTCGATATTCTTGATTCCCTTCAAAAAAACATATTTTTCATTCAAACAACATATACGAATAGAACTTCCATAAAGCTCTATTATCCAAAAATAAGCTTAGACTTATTCTACTTTTAGTTTATCTAAGCTAGAAGAGCTAAGATCTAGTCAAAAGTTCATAAAAATCTAAGAACATAAATCTCTTGTTCCTCTTCTTTCTCTCTTCATTTTCAGCACATAAAAACCTAGTTTCTCTGCTTTCTTATTCTATCAAAACAAGAAGAATAAATAATGGATTTCCTAAAACTCAGCTGAACCTTCTTCTTCCACTTCTTATCTCCTTTATCTTTCTTTCCTTCTTCTTCTTTTCTAGTTTAGTTTCTGCTTATCTTCTTCTACTTCTTTCTACATTTTTCTTCTTTCCTTCTTTCTTATTTTACACGACTTTTTCTCTTTTTCCCTAACCTTTCAAACACGCCTCTCCCTTTTTTTCTTGTTGTTACACGACTCTCTTCTTCTTTCTCTAGTTTCTTCTTTTCTTTCTTTCTTAACCTCATAAACACGTCTCTTTCTTTCTTATTATTATTATTTTCCAGCACTTCACTCACGCACCCTTCATTTATTCTTCTCTTATTAATCTAAAACAAACTCTAATCTTCCAAACTTACCCTTTCATATTTACTCTAATACCTTCTAACTCCTTAACCTAATTCTAATACTTCCATTTAATCCATACAACCATATGTAATAAAAAAATATTCATAAACTTCATAAATTTCTAATTCAAAATTTCTGATTTTTACTCATGACTAAACGCCAACAATTTCTCATTTAATAATTCTAACTTCTAAGAAAACTTCGAGGTCTAATAATGCTCTCCAAAGGAGTGTTGGTGGTTATGGTGGTCTGTGATATAGTGATTTATCTAGAGGTTTCAATAACTTTTTGATGCAAACATAGAGTCTCATTCCATTTTGGTCCAATGTAGCAATATTTGCATTGAGCTTATTCAAAACCAAGGCTATCCCTCTTATAGTCGAATAATCTGGATCAATAAATTGGTGCAAGTTTTGGTGAAATTGCTCTTATGATTATTGTGCATCTTTTTCTTGTCTTTCAACCTCCACTAAACACCCATTTTCTTTCTCATCCTTAACTCTCTAGCTTTTACCACTTCTTCTCAATGTAATAGTATAAAATAAGATATGGGTGCCTCTACGAAGTGTTTTTCCATAAGGATCATCGAGAAAGGACACCCTATTAGTTGCCATTAACTCAGTAAGTAACTTTGGGAAGATCATATTCTTCTTTGGATATTTGATAATTTTACAGATGCTTTCATTGATTATTTTGCCAAAATTAATAAGAATTTTGTGCTTAATCTTGTAAATTAACTTAGCATGATAAACATTTACTTTTGGATGGGTTGATGGATAACGAGAAGCATTAAAGAAGTAATTACAAGACTTAAGTTTAATATGGAGTTCAGTAATTAGAAAGTTAAATAGTTGACTGTTGCTCTCCTTTCATATAACTTCTTTTGCACACAGGCCTTGAGATAATTGATATAAACTAAGATTAACCATGCTTAGTTCATTCCAACATAAGTAATTCCCAAATGCTTGTTGATTCTTTCTACTAAGATATTGACTTGCTTGCCTCTAACTGTTATGTGCTTAACTATGTCTTACTTTCCCACTTGGCAAGAAGCATTGACATAAAATTCCTTTACCAGTGTGAGGGAAGCAAAGTTTGGACAACCACACCACTTTTTCCAATTGCGAAATTTGACTTATGTTACAATGTTTGTATTCTTTATGTCCTTGAAATCAAAGCCTCTTTCATGGGTGACACTCCATGTAAAATACTTACCATAAAACTCCTTAGCTTTATTAGAAAAAAATGTGAGGGTGGCTCTTGAAAAGGAGGAGGAGGTCTTCTCTTTCTCTTTCATTGAGCAATATGTTGTTTTCTTGTTTTATCGTGTCCCATTTTTCCTATAACATGGAAGATTGAAAACAATATAAAGAATTAAAGACATTGAATTCAAAATAGAGCAGACAACTTATAAAGAAACATAATCAATTGAGGGTAAATTATCAAGTTAAGAATCACATTAATCCCTTTTTTGGATGCACCAAATAGTTCTAGATATGATAATTACAAGTTTTTGAACTGAATGTATGTATAATGGATTATGATAAGCAAACAACTTAATAAAGTTATAAAACCATGACATGTTATTCAATGGAGGTTCTTGTTTTAGACATGTTCTTAGTAGCATAAAGATAAAAATTGTATTTATATTTAAGGAAAATGTTCTTCAAACAAGTTATACACTTAGTGGCAATGCCTTGCTTGTTATTATCTAATTTTCATGCTCAATAATGAGACAAAATGATTTCTTCAAATTCAAGCTAAGTTGTTCAAATTAGTTAACAAACTAAGTAACCCTATAAGCTTGAAGTTCATATACAATAAAAGACACATTCAATCAAGTAAAAACAATAACCATGTATGGATTTAAGAGTTACTGTGGACACCATTAAGAACAGAATCTGAAAAGCATGATTTTAAATCTCAAATGATGTTAACTCGAAGAGAAATTGTTAATAAAGATAAAAAAACAAACTTTTAATGTTTTCATGTTGGGTACATCATGCTGAAGCATTAGGCAGTGTCATTACAAGGGTATTTAACATTTTACTTCTCACTATTTTAGATTAAATCTAAAATTGAATGTTGAATGTAACAAAATCTGAAGAGATAATATTGGAATCATTTACTTGTTTAGCAGAGTTAAGAAAAAGTTAAGCAAATTGAAGTAAGAAATTCAATAAGTTGTGGAATGTGGGAAAAATAGGAAGGAAGATGTTGTTGGGAGTAATTTTATCAAATGAAGAAGTGTTTTAACCCAAAATAATCAAATACCCATGGGTATGTGCATTAGGTTAGTGTGAGTGCAAAAATGATTGGACAAGACACTATAACTACGTTAAAATAGTGCTATAGCATTGAACATACAAGAAGTGAGAGTGGTTGGATAGAAAACACAGGCGTTTTAAACAAGTAAAAACATCATTAAGGCTCACAAGAGAAAATAAAATCTTGAATCGATTGCTTTAGGTTGGAGCTGGTGCATTAAAGTGGCTGTTGTTATTAAAGACAAAGAAAGTTCCAGTAATGTTGTTGCATTGGTGTGAAGCTAACGTATTAAGACTACGATGCTATAACATTGTTATAATACAATAACATGACAATAAGTTTATACAAACTAGCTCGCCATTCTCAATAACTCACTAGAGTAAAAATTTTTGCCTCAAATCTGCTTCTTTTTTTTCTTCAGAATTTACTAATGTTCAACTTATTAGAAATTCAAAATTAAAATCCTAAATTGCATGTGGCTTTTTGATGCTTTTGGTCCTCCATAAATTCAACTGAAATAAAGACAAATTAAGTACACCACTAGATAACTTCATACTGAAGAGAAAGCAATGTCAAATAAAATAAACATCAAATTAAATCAATTGATGAAAAATAAACAAATGGAACTAAGTAAAAAGGATATAATTGGGTTGCCTCCTGATGAGTGCTAACTTTTACGTCACTTAATGATCCTTGAGACAAGGCACTACAATTTTCCTTAACTCTTGACCATAATAATGCTTTAACCTCTACCAGTTGACCTTAAAAGTTTGTCCATCATCAATTTCAACTTCAATTGCTCCAAAAGGTGTGACATTCCTTATAGTGAAAGGTTCCTAACCATCTTACCTGAAAAAAGCTTCAATCTTGAGTTAAAGAATAACACTTTTTTTATAGGAATAAATTTTCTCCTCATGATATGCTTGTCATGCCATTTTTTAGTCTTATCTTTATATATCCTTGAGATCTCATATGTTTCATTTTGAAACTCCTCTACTTCACACGACTACAATTTTCTTTTTTTAATTAACCTTCTTTGGTCAAGATTTATTTTCCTCATAACCCAAATGCCTTGTGTTCCAACTCCACAAGAATATGGCATGGTTTACTAAAATCTAAATGATAAAGTGATATTCTTATTGGAGTTTTAGAAGTTGTCTTATAAGCCTAGATAACATGTTCAAGCTTGAGAGCCCAATCTATTATACTTAGATTCATTGTCTTCTCAAGAACATCTTTGATTTTTCTACTTAAAATTTTAGATTGGCCATTTAATTGTAGGTGATATGGCAAAGCAAATTTATGATGAACATTATATTTGTTCAGAAGATTTAAAAAGATTATATTATAGTAGTGAGTCCCCTCATCACTTATTATTGCTCTTGGTGTCCCAAATCTTGTAAATATATTCCTTTTAAGAAATTAAAGCACCATTTTGGCATCATTTATTGGAGAAGCTACTGCCTTTACTCGTCTAGAAACATAGTCTATAGCTAAAAAGATGTAAGAGTGTTCGCATGACTTTAAAAATTGCCCTATGAAGTCGATCCCTCATAAAACAAACAATTAAATTTAAAAAATATTGGTTAATGGAAGCTCATGACATTTAGAAATGTCACCAATCCTTTGACATCAATTATAAGTTTTGATGAAATTATAACAATCTTTATGAAGTGTTGGTCACTAAAATTTGGATTGTAAAAATTTGGTTGCTGTTCTTGTTAGACCAAAATGACCACCTTAAAGAGGTGAGTGGCGATGCTCATAAATGGATTGAAATTCTTCATCAGGCATGCACCTCTGAATCACTTTAATAGGGAATCTCTTGAAGAGCAAAGGCTTATCCCACAAGTGATTTTTAACATCAAATAGGAATTTATTCTTTTGACTAGATGAGAGATCTAGATGTAACAACCTAAAAACTAAGTAATGAACAATGTTAGTAAACCATTGGAGCTTCTCTTTAATCTTAAATAGGTTCTCATCTAGAAAAGATTCTTGAATAGGTAATTATTGCACTGGTTCATCCATCTCTAATTGAGAAAGATTGCTTACCAATACATTTTATGAACCTTTCTTATCATTTATTTCTACATCAAATCTTAAAAAAGGATAATCCACCTAATAAGCCTAAGTTTAACATCTTTTTCTCAAATAAGTATTTAATGGCATCATGATTTATGAATACCATAATCTTCGAACCAATGACGTATGATCTAAATTTGTCTAATGCAAAAACCATAACCAACAATTCATTCTCTATAGTGGTGTATTTTTATTGGGCACTACCCTAGAAAAATCACTTGTGTCACATATTATTTCAAATAGTAGTTGACAACTGGGAGTGATCACCACCAGAGTAAACACAAGCTTCTTCTTAATTAACTCAAAAGCTTCTCCGTAGTCATCACTGAAATGAAAGTGAGTTTCTTTTTTTTTAGAGATTGCACAGGGTTTGGAAATTTTTGAAAAGTCTTTGATGAAACACCTATAGAACCCTACATGGCCAAGGAAACTTTGGATTCCCTTAACATTAATAAGAGGTGGTAGCTTCTCAATGACTGCTACTTTGGCTCGATCTACTTCAATTCCCCTTGAGAACACCTTATGGCCTAAGACAATTTCTTCTTCCATTATAAAGTGACAATTCTCCAAATTTAACACTAAATTAATTTTCTGACATCTTTTTAATACTAGAAACAAGATATGTAAGAACCTATCAAATGATCATAATACAAAAAGAAATCATCCAAAAAAACTTCCATAAAATTTTCAATCATTTAAGAAAAGATAACCATCATGCAATGCTGAAAAGTGGAAGGAGAATTACAAAAATCAAATAACATCCTCTTAACTGCATAAGTAGCAAATGTATATGTAAATCTGGTCCTTACTTGTTCTTCTAGAGCTATAGTTATTTGATGGTAGCCTGAATAACCATCCAGGAAATAATAAAATTTATGTCTTACAAGCCTATCTAGCATTTAATTAATGAAAGGTAACTGAAAGTGGTCTCTTCTTATGGCTTTATTTAACTTCTTATAGTCCATACAAACCCTCCAACTAGTGATAGTCCTAGTGAAAATAATTTCCTCTTTTTTATCCTTCACTATATTGATTCCACCTCTCTTAGGAACTACTTGTGTAGGACTAATCCATGAACCATTCGAGATTGGGTAAATTATGCCAGCATTCAACCATTTTTTAAATTTATTTCTAAGTACTTCTGTTATGGTAGATTTAATCTTCTCTAATGTTCTATGCAAGGGGCATATAAATCCTCCATAAGAATTTTATGCATCTCAATTGAGGGACTAATTCCTTTAGTGTCATGAAAGGCCAACCAATTGTAGGTCTAAATTCCCTTAACACACAAAGCAATTTTTCCTCTTCTAATGATGACAATAAAGATGAAATGATGAAAGACAATGTTAAACAATCACCCAAAAATGTTACGTCAAAATTTTAGGCAATGATTTCAAATATATTTTAAGTGAAGCTTCATTCTTATCATTCATATCATCAATATCTACAACTAGAAAGACAGGTCCAAATTGCTCAAAACACTTTTCACTGGCTTCAGAATTTTAAGAGATTTCATCTTAAATAATTCGATATCACTTAATCTAGTAATTTAATCCATACATTCTAAATAAGACCATAAAGTATCTGTTGAAAGAAAATAAGGGAGAGATGTTGCCATATAAGAAAAAATTATATCAACTCTATTGTAAGCTGGTATGTCATTTGGGTTTTGAAAAGTTTTGTAGATGTTAAACACCACCTTTTTCACCATTAACTCTCAAAATAAGTTCTTCTTGTTGAATGTCAATCAAAGCCCCTCACATGGCTAAAAAAGGCCTCCTAAGAATGATTAGAATGTCTTAGTCTTCCACTATGTCTAATTCCATAAAATAAGTCCAAAAAAAATGAAAATTTCAACTTTCATTGGAATATGTTCAACAAATCCTTTTGGATATATGAGTGACCGATCAACCAACTAGAGAAAAATTGTTAAATGCTTAACTTCTCCAAATCTTAACTTGTTAAAAATGGATAGAGGTATGAGATTTATGCTTGCACTTAAGTCACAAAACACTTTGTTAAAATGAGTATTGCCTATCTCACGTAGAATGGTGAAACTACCAGGACCCTTAAACTTTTAAAACTACTTTCTTTGTAAAATTACACTGCATTCTTCAATTATTAACATTATCTCATAATCCCCAAACATCTTCTTATTTGCCACAATGTCTTTGATGAACTTAGCATAGTTCAGAATTTGCTCGATTATATCAATATCTCCAACTTCTTGAAAATATCCAGAAACTTCACAAATTAATCATTCCCCTTCTTCTTTTAAAATCTTTGAGGATAAGGAATATTTTGAGTGATCTTTGGTTTTGGTTCTTCTTCTGTGTTCAACATCACCTCTTTTGTCTTTACAACATCTTCCTCCTTTTCCTCTTTTTTTGATTCTTCTTGCTAATTTTGAATATCAATTTTTCCTCCCTAATTCCTTTTCTTCATTAGATTGAGTGCAGTTCTTTACTCTAGGTGGCACTTCTTCTATTTCCTTCCCATGGTGACGTGTAATATCCTTACATTGTTCCCTAGGATTTACTTTTTTATTACTAGGTAGATTGCTTAGCTGACTTGATCCCACTACACTTACCAATTGCCTAACCTACACTTTAAGGTTTTTTATGGAATTACCAATGCTTATCATTTGCATTTCTATATTTTCATTTGGTTCTCGTACTTGTTAAACCAATTCCTTGACTCTGTAATAAATGCACTAAGCATCTCTTCTAAAGATGGTTTCTTCTCTACTTGAGGTTATTGTCCATATCTTGGTGGTGGGATCCTGTTGACTCCATATCTATAATTATTTTGATTTCTATAGCTTTAAATATACTATCCTTAAATTGGATTAGGCTTGTACTAATAAACTTTTTGATTTATAAAATTCACTTGTTCTTACTCATATTTTAGATAATATTGGGAAGAGCTAGCTGCTACAACTTGTTTCATTTACATATCCATGTTTGCAAAGTTAGCAAATTGATTAGTAAGTGCTCAATTTAGCTAACATATGCCTAATTTGATCCACATCATGTATTCCTCCACTTTTTTCTTAACTTGATCACTCCGATGGTCATTAATAACTATGAGATGTTGTGTGCTAAAAAACTGTGTGAGCCTCTTATAAAGACTTTGTCATAAGACTTCCACTTACTGCAGTATCAATAATTTTTCTACTCTATCCATTAATTCCATTGTAGAACATTTCAATTTGTACCTACTCAGGATAACCAAGGTGAGAACATCTTCTTAATAACTCTTTGTATCTTTTACATGATTCAAGAGAGATTCTAATTTATGTTAATGAAAGGTGTCAATTTCAGCCCTTAACTTTGCTGCTTTAAATGGTGGGAAGAATTTTGTGAGAAAATTTTAGCAACTTCTTGCCAAGTACCAATATTGCCTACTAGTGTAGTGTGTAATTAGCTTTTTGTCTTATCTCTTAATAAAAATGGAAATTGGGTGAGGCAAATGTCATCTGATGTTACACCTTCAATTCTTATGGTGTTTTACAGCTCCTAAAAATTTGTCAAATGATCATTTTGGTCTTCAAGTGGGGATTCTCCAAATTGGTTAATTTTCACCAAATTGATTAAGCCTAGTGGAATATGAAAATTTTGTGCATTCACTATTATCCTCTTAATTCCATGATAATTCATTGCCACCATTTGTTGACAATGTTCTCTTATTAGCCTTTGATATTATTGTTTTCCATAGGCTTCTTCTTGACCATTGATATTAATTCTTCTTCGACCTTCTCTAGGATTTCCAATTTTTGTTTCCTCCTTATGATGTTCTTGCAATCCTTCTTATTCAATTCTTTATGTTTCAAATCTTTCTTGCTCAACTTTTCTCATTGCCTTAACTCGATTTTCCAACCTTTTTTCCTTTGAACTGCCTTGACTATTCTTTCCAAATAAATCTAGATCAAACAATTTATGTTGCCCTTTTATTGTTTTGGTCATACTCTAGCTAACACTCAAGTTGCACACAAGATAAATAAAATACAAAAATAAATAAAAAATTGAAATGAATTACTTTAAAAAATTAAATAAAACAACAAAATAGACACACAAGTAGTAGTAACAACACATAATTCAAACACCAATCTTTGACAATAGCGTTAAAAAATTGTTTGGCACAAACTGCAAGTATAACAATGTCGTTCAGGTAATAAAAATCGGTGAGACCGGGTCCTGTCCATGGGGATCGAGTGAAAAAGTGTATTAAGCTATCTTTAATACTATTAGGAAAAAGAATTTAGTTGGAATTTGCTTAACTAAAAAAGAAATAAAATGACTAAGTAAAGTAAATCTAGTTCACTAATTAATAATTAAGCTGAGAAAATTGACTAACTACTTATGAAATGCAACACTAAATGAAAAATGGAGTTAATTTAGGACATGGATTCTCCTAGGGATTAATTCTTATAGCTAAATTTCGATGCCTTACTAAATCTACTCTATGGATAACATTTAATTTTTCTTATAGGGTTTTACCCACTAATGATTAACCCCCTTTCCCAAAGATGAGCCAACCATTTCTTTTTATAAAAACCCGATAATCCTTTAAGTAATTTCCTAAAGGGGCATTAAGTACAAATCTAATATAACCTCTTAGATCTTTTGTCTCCTAACACATCAAGAAATTCCAATTGATTTTTCTCCTATCTTTTAGCAAAATCACCCCTCTCTTGAAGGTGTAATAATCAATTAAATCTATGGCTAAGGACTTCCATTCAACCATAGAGAGAAATTAGCAAGGAAATAAAAAAGCAATCATAGATTCAACTTAGCAAAACATCACCACAATCTCATATCCCCAACAAGGACCTAGGAAATTCAACCAATAATCATGTTTACCAACTCAAAATATAACATTCAATCTAAAACAATCTAACCAAATACAAGGATGTAAGCAGAAAAGAGAGAATAAAAACTTCAAAGGATGAATCTTCAAGCCTTTTGATTGATTGCCTATGCCTTTTCAAGCCTCCTTAGCCTTTCCCACTTTTCTTTCCCTTTTCTGGTGTTGCTTCTCGATCATTTCTTTTATTGAGAGGTGAATCATCCATGTTTTATCCATCTTGGGTAAAATGATCTTTTCATTATCTTGACAGTTGTTAAAATCTAGTCATTCTTTCAATGTTATAGCCTTATATTGAAGTTATAGTAGCGAGATTGAATTTTCTCTTCACTATAGCCTTATATTGAAGTTATAGCAGCGAGATTGAATTTTCTCTTCACTATAGCATCGAGATTTGATTTGTCAATTTTTTTTCTCTATTGATGCTATAGCTTCAAATCGATGCTATAACATCAAAGTTCCAACTTGCTCTCTATTTCTAAAGCTACAACTTCATATTGGTGCTATGGCATTAAAGAAAAATTACATAACACTTGCACACATTTTCCAAAAGTTCCTCCATAATGTTTTTAACTTAATTTCTACACTAAAATAATGTAAATAAGTTAGAGGACTGCAAAATAAAAGTACTTTTAAGCGTAAAACTAGGGTAAAAACTAATTATTTAATATAAATATCAGCTACAAATGACTTTGCCAAATGAGTCAATGTAAGTGGTTGAAATTCTTGAAACTTTTAAAGTTACATATTGTTATCCAAATGTTTCAATTGCTTATCAAATACTATTGACTGTACCTGTGACAATAGTGTTAACTGGTAGAAAATTTTCAAAGTTAAAACTATTGAAAACCTACTTAAGATAAGAAAAGTTGAATGGCTTGGCTATTTTATGTATCGAGAACGATACGTTGGATAATATTGATCTCGATACTATTACTAATGATTTTGCATCTAGAAATAAACAAATAAATCATTTTAATGATCATCTGTGTACTTATTAGAGCAGTTCTATAGATATTTGGTGTTTTGTAATCTGATGTTATTGTTTGATTATTACTGCTATTGTTTTTTCTGTTATTGTTATTGCTTTTAGTGATTTTGTTATTGCTGACATTTATAAGATGTTGTTAGACACTATTATGATTATTTGGTCTTAGTATTTTCTTAAGTATGTGGGCTTATAACACGAGTCAGTTATGTATGAATACTATATTTTAGTAGTTAAAATACACTTTCTAGATTTACACATTTTCATATTGCTAAGTCATTGGGCCTTTCTTTTTATTTTATCTTGGGGAAATAAAATGTTATAAAATGGCCCAGGTTATTTCCCTATGTTGTATTAAAATCATTAGTAATTGCAAATTTTCTTCATTGAATGCAAAATATATGTGGACAAAAGAGCTTTCAAAGACAAGCATATGATAAAACCATAAGTGTGGATTATGTATATGGATGGATCATTGACAGAGGCAAAAAGTGATTCAGTTCTATTTGTTAAAGAACCTTTTAATCTAGAAATCAAGTACTCACAGATCCATGAATTCAAAGCATTGAAGAAGACTAAGGCCTTATTGTGTGGCAAGAAGTTAGTAACTCATTTACAACTTAAATCCATCACCACGAGATTTGACTCTCAATTGGTGGTGAATTAAATCAATGGCCAACATGAAGTTAAGAAGGTAGCACTATAAAGGTACCATTCTAAATACAAGAAACTAGCAAAGTAATGCAGGTGGAGGTAAAGCTAATTCAAGAAGCAGAATATAACTACATAGATGTTGACCAAATTAGTGGTGATAAAAAAGCCACCCCTAACATATGTTGAGAGAAGGTTACAAAAGGTTTACGAAGACATTTCATAACAATCAGTCAAAATACATAATGATCGATGACCAACTCTACTATAGGTCTTTTACTATTCCACACTTATGCTACGTGAGGATGTGGGAAGCTCTAAACATTTTGGAGGAGTGTCATAAAGGATCCTATGGAGCACGTTAAAAAGCATCAAATTTAGCTCATAAGGTCCTAAAATATGACTTCTAATGGTTAAACATGAGAAAAACTGTTTAAGAATATGTTAAGAGATGCGAAAACTATGAAAGGCATGTGAATCTCCACTAAAGGCTTGAGTAGAGTATATATCATCCAATCTCCTTTGCTCAGTGGGTCATGGAAATTTTGAGATCTTTTCCCTCATCAATCAGATAATTCTGATTCATACTTGTTGTAATTGATTATTTCACCAAGTGGTACTTATTGCAATTGATTATTTTAACAACTTTATCTGGTCTAAATTACTTATTTCACAAGTCACAAGCATTGAAGAAATGTTATTTGGTGTTGAGAAAAACCGATATGTTTGACATATCTGCTATAAAAGAAATGACTACTTGGTTAGTAAGGATATCCCTCTTCCTTTTCTTCACAAAGGAGGTATTGGTATTACCCTTCTTGTTGACTTTCTCAATCAACTTTACCTAAGTTCATGTCTATATGAACATAAAACTAAAGTAAGTGGTAAGAGACTTAGAAAAAAAGAAATTTAGGAACAAATGTTTCTTCATCCAAGACCTCATTCGTTAAAAGAGTTTCTTCCTCTAACTTCACATCCATAAAGGGCAATAGGAAATCTTTTGTTCAAAAAACTCTCAGTTGGTCTTCCAGCACTAAGTGACATTCGCCTCATCCCAAACAAACCTAAAGCATTACCTACTCCTAGGAAGACAAATTTTATTTTTTATTTATGAGTGCACCTGGGAGATGCAAACAACTCCATCTTTGGCTTAAAGTTGAGGATGAAATACCTAGTATGCCTAATAATAAGTTTGGCATATGATAGGTGTGAAATGCATCGTATTTTTGGGTATAGTTTGATAATGTGTATAGTCGTTTGTTCGATTGTTTAGTATGTATTTATGGTATAATTGTGTTAGTTTGTAATTTATTTGTGTTTTAAGTATTTTATGGGTTAGAATAATCCTTTGAGCTTAAATATGATGTTTTTGAGGTACCTTGACGTGTTTGGTAGTGTTTCAGGGTAAAGATTGATGAATGGAGGAGTTTTGGAGCAAATTGGGGCTAATTGCATAGA
>JANQAP020000216.1:3224074-3235762 GCA_026874005.2 Erythroxylum coriaceum | reverse complement strand
GCCACCCTCGCGGGGCACGGATTCAGATATCACCATCGATATCGGGTTCGGGTCCAGCGGGAGTGGGGTGTTACAGTTTGTGCCTAACTATCAGATGAACCAAATATCCACAACGATTCCTGAGTTGATCAACTTGCTTAAAACAGTTGAACCATCTGTCTATAAGGACAGTAAGGCTGTGATGTTGGTAGACTCTTCGGGTTCGAGGAGGAAGAACTAAAAGAAGAAGAAGTCCACAAGGCCTGAGGGAGGTGTGGCTAAGAAGAAAGCTAAGGAGATTGCCCCTAAGGGAACATGCTTCCACTATGGCAAGGATGGCCACTAGAAGAGGAACTATAATGCCTATCTGGAGTCACTGAAGCAGAAGAAGACATCAGGTGCCCCATCTACATCAGGTATGTTTGTTATTGATATTAATATTGTTTCTAATAATAACATATGGGCATTGGATACTGGTTATGGCTCGTATATATGTATTGATATGCAGGGCCTTAGGAACGGTAAACAATTCAGAAAGGGAGAGTCGTACCTGCACATGAGAAATGGAGCAAGAGTTGTTACATTAGCCGTAAGAACTTATGTATTGACACTCCCTGGTGGGCTTGTAATAGAATTGGATGATTGTATTTATGTATCTGTATTGACTAAGAATATTATTTCAGTTTCTAGTCTTAATAAAGTTGGTTTCCATTTATATTTTAGTAATGATGCTTGTTTTATTAGTTTGAATGGAATGCTTTATGCTATGGTACATCATGCAATGGAATATACATATTAGATATGTCCAATCCAATTTTAAATATCAATGACAATAAATGAAAAAAATGAGATAATGTTAAATCATCTTACTTATGACATTGTCACCTTGGCTAAATGAAAAAAATTAGATAATGTTAAATCATCTTACTTATGACATTGTCACCTTGACCATATAAGTTAGAGACGTATAACTAAATCATACAAGTATGGTAGTTTAGGGTCATTTGATTATGAATCATATGACATATATGAATTTTTCTTATTAGGCAAGATGACAAAGTTACTCGTTAAGGGAAAGGGTGAACAAACTACTGGGCTATTGAACTTAATACATTTAGATGTATATGGTCTGATGTCTATACATGCCAAAGGTAGTTTCACATAATTCATTACCTTCATCGATGATTATTCAAAATATGGGTATTTGTATGTAATAAGATACAAATCTGAGGCCTTTGAAAAGTTTAAAGAAATCAGAAATGAAGTAAAGAAATAGCTCGGCAGAAGTAACAAAACACTTCGTTCAGATTGAGGTGGTGAATACTTAAACTAAGAGTTTCTAAGTTATCTAAGAGATAATACGATAATATCCCAATGGACTACACCTTACATGTCATAACACAATAGTGTGACAGAAAGGAAAAACTGAACCTTGTTAGACATGGTGAAGTCAATTCTATGCTTAGCAGATCTACTAAAATCCTTTTGGGGATATGCACTCGAGACTATTTTTGATGTGTTAAATAGAGTTCCTTTAAAGTCAGTTAATGTTACTTCATATGAGATGTGGACTAACAAGAAACCATATCTTTCTCATATGAAAGTTTGGGGTTGTCCAGCTTATGTGAAGTGGATTTAGTCAGATAAGCTAGAAGCTAAATCTGATAAATGTCTATTTGTAGGATATCCTAAAGAAAAGATAGGATATCAATTCTATAATATTTTGAAAAAAAAGGTGTTTGTTTTAAAGCATATTGTCTTTTTAGAAAAAAAGTTTCTTCTAAAAGAAGACAGTGGGAGCAAAATTGAACTTATGGAAGTTCAAGATGCTCAAACAGGTATAAATCAACTATTTAAACCTGAGACTATTGTTCATAATGATGAAACAATAGTTTGATCTTCTAATACACAAAAAGTTCGTAGGTCAAGTAGGATATGTCATACTCAAGAGGGACATAGATTTCACATAAGTGAACATAATGATGTATTGCTTATAAAAGACGATGAGCACACTACTTATGAAGAAGTTCTGAAGAGTGGCTTCAAGCCATGAAATTCGAAAAGGATTCTAAGTATGGATTTTGTTTGACCTACTCAAAGGGACAAAACCTATAAAGTACAAATGGGTTTTTAAGAAAAAAACTGACATGGTGGGTAATGTAGTCAGCTATAAAGCTAGACTTATAGCTAAAGGTTATCGTTAAATACAAAGAGTTGACTATGACAAAACATTTAACCTTATAACCATTCTTAAACCCATTAGGATATTCCTGGTCATTGCTGTTCATTATGATTATGAGATATGGCAAATGGATGTAAAATAACTTTTCTTTATGGAAACCTAACCGAGGATGTGTACGTGACATAACCCGATGGTTTCATATCCAATGATGGCAAAAAGGTATGCAAGCTTCAAAAATCTATTTATGGATTAAAGCAAGGATCCAAGAGTTGGAATATCCGATTTGATGAGATAATCAAAGAGTTTGGTTTCTCACAAAATATGGATGAACCTTGTGTGTATAAAAAGATTAGTGGGAGTGCAATCGTATTCCTTATGTTGTATATAAATGACATACTACTAATAGGAAATGATGTCTCAGCTTTACAATAAGTCAAGATTTGGTTGTCCAAGAATTTCTCCATGAAAAACTTTAGAGAAGCAATTTATATTTTAGGTATAAGAATCTATAGAGATAGATCTAAGAAGTTGCTTGGTCTTTCTTTGTCTACATAAATAGACAAGATGCTACAGAGGTTTAGCATGGAGCAGTCCAAGAGAGGTCATCTTCCCATGACGCATGGGATTACACTCTCAAAATCTATGTGTCTATAGACACAAGATGAGAGTACTGGCATGAATTTGATCCCTTATGCATGAGCTATAGGATCAATCATGTATGCTATATCATGTACGAGACCCAATGTGTCATATACTCTAAATGTTATGAGCAGATACCAGTCACATCCTAGAGAGGGTCATTGGGTGGCTATTAAGAATATTCTTAAGTACTTGAGAAGAACTAAGGATTTATTCTTTATATATGGAGAAGGAGATCTTGTTATGAGTGGGTATACAGATGACAGTTTCCAATTCGACAGGGGTGACTTTATATCCTAGTAAGGATATATTTTCAAATTGAATGGTGGAGCATTCAATCGGAAGAGTGCCAAATAAGACACAATTGCAGATTTAACAACTGAAGTTGAATACATTGTCACTTTAGAAGCAACAAAAGAAGCAGTTTAGATCAAGAAGTTCATTATGAAATTTGGAGTGGTTCTTAGCATTGTTAACCCAGTATAGTTGTATTGTAACAATAATGGTGCCATAATGGAAGCAAAGGAACCAAGGTCTCGTCAGAAATCTAAACATGTGCTCAGGCAATACCATTTGATTAGAGAAATCATTGGTAAAAATGATGTCAAAATAGAGAGAGTGTTCACTAGTCAGAATATTGCTGATCTTTTGACTAAGCCAATTCCTCAAAAGAGATATGAATCACATGTACTTGTCTATGGTATTAAATACAAAGGCGATTGGTTTTAGTGCAAGTGGGTGGTTGTTAGAGAAGTGCTCTAAATGCAATCACCTTTAGTACTTATCATACAAATCCTTTTTATTAATAAAAAGTTTATTAATTTGATGTTCATGTTCATTATGAATTAATAGTGATCTTAAATCTAATTAATGAAGTCTTTGATACATTACATAGCAAGAAGGAAAACATGATGAGATCATGATAATGAGATTCCTATCATATGTAATTATGTTAGTAACTAAATTAACCCTAGTCATAAGATTAATGAGACTAGCTATTATTAATCTAGACTGACTAAAAAATGTTATACTCCTTGATTAGATTAAGCTGTGGATCTCATAAGCGGTAAGCATGAGTTGTTCAGAGTTAACATGTGGATGTTCACTAAGAGTAGTAAGTACATTGGATGACCTATCATGAGACAATTATATGGATAATCTATTCTAGTGTCAATGATAGTCTCATCATAGAAATGATACAAATATCCTTAAACTTGAGGTGCTCAAGTATATCTTGGATACTAATCTTGTACTTTGACTTTATTCCTCGTTGCCTCTTAGAAATTGTTCATAGAGTGGTGATGGAGATGATAGAAGGAGATGATACCCACGGCCTCTTATTAGGGTCATTACTCAGGAATCTCTGGCCAGAATGGAAATGTCAAAAAGATAGTCTTCAGTGACAAATCTAATCAAGTAATGAGCCTCAAGTGCAAGAACTAACATCACTTGGGCTAGATGTGATGTAGTTAATCAAGTGGGAGTTAACACTTTAACAATACTTGAGCCAAGTGGGGTATAGATGGTGAAAGGATCAATTGCATAGGAACATTATCTATGGAAGGGTTTGTAGTCAAACCACTGACTTTTTGGTCAATTGAGGGTCATGATGTGTTGCTAGATACAGCTTATGACTTGCTTGAAGTAAGTGTTAATTCAAATGGCCAACATAACTGGGAACCTAATGGGTCACATGTATTGAACATAGGAAGAATAAGTAAAATGGTTGTCGATGGGGATCCAAGATATGAGAGATGTATGAATAAGCTACATAAGTATGGTAGTTTAGGGTCATTTGATTATAAATCATATCACACATGTGAATCTTGCTTATTTGGTAAGATGACAAAATTACCCTTTAATAAGCACGATGACAAAATTACCTTTTAAAGAAGAGGTGGATATTTCATGCTAAAATAAGTGGGATTAAAAGCCACTTAATTCTTACTAATTCTCCATTGATATTGGGGTTAGAGGAAGGCCAAAGGGTGTAAGAAACATCAATTTTTGTGCAAGTGTTGTGTGAAAACAAAAGATTTTTGGTAAAGTGTTCATCATCTTCTCTCACTCTCTACAAACAATCTCTCAAATAATACATCACAAAGCTAGCACTTTATATGTTTTCTATCCATTCTTCCTAAGAGGTTTAAGGCTTCGCTCTTTGTGTGGATATCATTAGAGACGTCCTCTTTTAATCGTTGTGGTTTACGACAACCCAAAGAGGTGAAGACAACGAAGAATGAAGGAGATTGTATATTACACATCTTAAGTTCATATTTTCTTAAAGTTACATCTAATGGAACTTGAAAGTTCTTAGTTTTTTTATTTTTGTTTTACATTCTGCTACTGTTTTCTATTTCCTATGTATGTGATGCAAGATCAAAAACCAACTATTAGCATCTCTTCATGAGCATTTGTAGTTAAAAAATGAGGTAGGTAATAGAAATAGTAATAAAAATAGCGTGTGTAAAGCATAAGCAATTAACTATTCTGCTGGCCTACGGGTTATGAATAAAGCTAGTAGCTAGTTAAAAATATGATGTAGCTGAGTAATCGGGGGACATTCATCACAATTGTTTGCATTCTAGTCAAAAGGCTATAATGACATTCCACAAAACCTCTTAATAAAAACATGACCTAGTTGAGTACCTGGATCGACATTCATCACAAATATTAATAAAAAGGTTAGGTTTATGTTAATAAAAAATTAACGAAAAATAGTGTTTTATTAAATAACCCTACCGGTCTTTGGGAATAGCTCGAATTTTTATAAAAACCTACTTAGGGATATGTGCAATGTTGATTGACTGAATAATAATCAATGTGTGTGTGCAAATAATAAGTTAGAATAGCCTGAGAGATGGTGTTTGTAGATAAATTTGTTTCGTAAAGTTTAATGTCATTGTCCCATTATTACATATGTGTGTATGTTGTGCTTTGGTGTTTTTTTAGTTTGTTGTTTTGTTTTTTGCTTGAGGAAAAACAAAAGTTTAAATGTGGGGATGTTGATAGTAGTAGATTGCATAATGTTTTAGCGGGTAGTTTAGTATGTTTTTAGTTATTTAATTGAACGTTTAGTGCATATTGAGGTTAAGATTTTGTTATTTAGTTAAATATTTGTGTTTTGTGTGTTTTGTGGGTTAGAGTAGGCGATTGAGCCTCAACTGTATGTGTTTGAGCTGCTTTAATGTGTTTGCTAGTGTTTCAGGGAAAATATCGAAGAACGGAGACAATCGGAGGAAGCTGAGACAAAACCCATGACCACGATCATGACCAATGTGCCACGATCATGACAAAAGCGAGTTGGAGTTACCACGATCATGGACAGTCTACCACGATCATGAAAAAAGGTTAAATCAGGTGCCACGATCATCGTCTACATGATAACAGATGCGAACGGTCTTCTAAATTCAATTTTTCAATGTGTAAGATGGATTTGAATATGTTTATGGATTTGGATTCAATGATGATGTTCTAAGTTTCTTTAGGGATTTTGACTTGATTTAATGTCAATCTAATCATTTTTTTGTTATTGCAATTGGGTGTTGTGATTGATTGTTGTAGCTTCATATTTCAATAATAAATCGAGAGAGTGATCCAAATATGAAATGATTAGGTTATTTAATAAGAGTTAAATAATCTAATAGATCACGTAATTAATCAAATTGGTAATTGTATGGGGCAAGATCCTATGTGAGACTCGATTGTTTGTTAGAAAGTTTAAGTACTAATTGTGGTTAGGGTTGATTGTAATTGAGAGATTACCTATTCGATACTAAACTTAATTAAGGTTTATTAATTAGGGTTTCTAATTATAACCTGAGAGATAGAGTAATCCTCCTTTCGATAGTCTAAAACCAACATCATAATAACATATAAATGGTTAGATTAGCATTGATGATAGGAAAAATCCCACCTCTCATTGTGTGTTTTCCCATTGTCAATTTGGTGTTGCTCAAGTTGATTCTTTTCGTGTTAATTTTATAAATTAATTTTCTATCAATCATATTCTTATGTTTACTTTTTGTTATGTTTTTATTTTATTTTATTAATTCCTTAAGCCTTAGATAACTTAAAATTAGATTAGTTCACAACTTCTTGTGGAATCAACACCTCACGTATTACATTTCACGACCTGTGCACTTGTAGTGTTTTGAGGGTTTTAATTAGGTAAAACTTAGGCCTTAACATGAGACCCATTGGGTTCCCAAATATGTTGGCAATGAATATAAATTTTAATTTTAATTCATAAATAGAATTAGATAAATTAAAACTCCTTTTAATTTATCTTTAATTCTTCAATTAAATATTTTATAATCATAACTCAAGACTGGCATTAGGTAATTTATCATAACCACCCAAATATTTAGGAATGTTGATAGGTGTGAAATGCATTGTATTGTAAGGTATAGTTTGATATGTGTTTAGTCGTTTATTCGATTATTTAGTATATGTTTAAGGTAGAATTGTGTTAGTTTGTGATTTATTTATGTTTTAAGTGTTTTATGGTTAGAACAATCCTTTGAGCTTAAATATGATGTTTTTCAGACACATTGATGTGTTTGGTAGTGTTTCAGGGTAAAGATCGAAGAATGGAGGAGTTTTGGAGCAAATTGGGGCCAATTGCATAGCCTAGGTCACGATCGTGACAGAAAGGCCTAACATAGGTAACAATCATACCCTGCAGCACCACAATCGTGGCCCGTGTCAGGCAGATGTGCAGCCACTTCCAAACTTCACGCTTTGAGCAATTTTTTGGACCTTTCAAACCTTATAAAACCCTAGTTCAACCCTAAACACAAAAGAACATAAATAGAATAACAAGAGTAGAAAGATAGAGCTTTACATTCAGCCACTCTTGCAAACCCTAAAGAAGGAGAAAAAGAAGAGAAAGAGAAGATGAAGAGGAAGAAGGAGGAAGAAGAAGTGGATCCCGATGTCGCTGCTCCCCAGGTTAGGTGGCATCTTGACGCCACTGCCTTCCTAATTTGTCTAACCTAAGTTCCATTTTCTCTTCATTTCCTTTTTCATTCAAAATGTGTAAAGTTGAGATGGATTGTAAATGGATCTCAGGTTGTTGATAATGTTCTAAACTCTCCTTTGGGATTTTACTTTAAGTTAATGTTGATTTACTTATTTTTGTGTTTATTGGTTGGATGTTGTGATTGATTAATGTATTTGCATGTTTCGTTAACAAACTAAGAAGGTGAGCTGGATAAAAATGAATAGATCAGATTAATGAGAGTTAGGCGATCTAAATGACCACTTAATCAATCTAGCTAACAATTTCATGGAAAGAGATCCTATGCGAGACCCGATTGTTTATTTGAGTGCTTTAGAACTAATTAAAATTATGGGTAATTTATGAATTGACATATTGCAAGTTTTATAATTCGATTAGGGCTTACAATTTAGGGTTAATGATTATAACTTAAAAGAGAGTAATCAACCCTACAACCGTCTAGAACCGACATCTTGTAAGCACATAAATGGTTAGATTAGAATTAATGAATGGTAAAATCCCCTCTCTTATAACCTGATTAACTCTCTTGACGGATTTTCATTGTGACCTGTGTGATTGCTCAGTTTAATTCTGTTTTGTTGAAATTTCCATGTTACACTTCTTGAATCAATTTCCCGTATTTATTTTCATATTCACTTGTGTAGTTTTTATTTCTTTTTATTCTTTTCTCTGAGCCTTAGATGAATTAGGAATAGGCTAGTTCCCTCCTCATGGGATCGACCCTTCAATACTACAAAGTATGACCCATGCACTTGCAATTATTGATGGTTTTGTAAATTGTAAAACTTGCTCACAAGCTTTTGGCATCATTGTCGAAGAGGCGATTAGTTTAGATCTTTAATTTAAGGAAATTTCACTATCTTTTGCTTTAAAAATTTTAAGAAAGAAGTTTGAGCAGTAAAGTAGAGACACATCAAGGCATCTTAGAGTGAGAATGAGACATCTGAAGAGCTAGTTGACAAGAAGAATTGGAAAGAACAATGATAGAAGATAGATATTATAAGGAGCGAGGAACTTTTGCGAACCATAATGAGGCACAACATGGGTCGGGAAGTAGTGATCCTTATTGGAACATGTACACTCTAGGGTGGCAGACCCAGATTTCTATTGGTCCAACAATGCAAGTACTCATATATGACATCACAGTAAGATGAGTCTAGTTCATGGGATTCCAAATTGGAAAAATTCATGGATAAGCTAACAAGCATGGAAAAGAACCAGAAGAGATTAGAAGAGCATTTTGATCAAGTAATGAAAAATCATGTTACTTCTATTCAAAACCTGGAGGTTCAAGTAAGACAACCTTCTCGTGAATTTTGTAAGAGAAGTGTGGAAGACGCTATAAGCAATATATAATTATATGAATGAGAGAAATATGAGGCTATCACACTTAAAAATGAGAAAGAATAAGAAGAACCAGTAGAAGACTATGCTGAACCCTATCTTATAGAAAACTAAGAGACAAGGAAAGAGGATGAAGAAAAGAATGACAACTCTCCCTATTATTCCCTAGATCTTGGTATACCATGCTTGAACATCCAAAAAACTGGGGTAGATGTCCATGAAGAGAACCTTATCGTTCGGATTAGTGATGACCAGGTGACATTCAACATGAATGATGTATTAAAAATTTTGGAGGACGGTGACTCATTCAGAAAATTTGATGTATTCAAATCTTTGAAGGAATGAGAGGATGAAGAACAGATGACAACAAACATCAAGTTTGAAGAAGCTATGGAAGTCTCTGTTGAAGAAACTAAGGAAGAAGAGGAGATGAGGGTGAATGAGGAAGACCTAAGAAGATGACAACTCACCATCTTACCGAATAAACTGCTAGATTTTATTGAAGATTCAGGGAGTTTTGTTATTCCCTATTTTGTTAATAGTTCGCTAAAAAAGGACATTACTAAACTTAATTAGTTTTCATAATTTTATCAATATTGTCCTTCTGATCATTTTAAAATTTGTAGCTTACTTAAAGGCTACAAAACTGATGTTGAACAAGAAGGGTAGAAGCAAGCCACTCATAATTGATCCAGGCTGAGCTTCAAAAGATGCAAGGTCAAGCTAATGACCCTAAATTAGCACATTTAATAGTTAGATTTAAATTTTTGTGTAGTTAGGTTTGTTTTAAATTCTAAAATTAATTTTGAATGATTTGGAATGGTATGGAATGCTAATTATTTTACTCTTTTAAATCACTTATAATATAGGAAAACACTCTCAATGTCAAGCAGATTTGGTCTCAACACTATTGCCATCACCACCCCCATCGCCATAAACTGTTTTATGTTCTCTCCATCACCATAAATAATTTTGTGTTCTTACCCTTTTCTTTTCATTTTTGTTAGTTAGTATTTTTTCTTATGTTTTCCGTATATTGTGTTTTTTTCCCCTTGGTGTGTTTGTGTATCCTTCTCACATTAAAGACAATGTGTTGTTCAAGTGTGGGGAGGGTTGTGTATTGTTACCTAGAGTGTGAATTTTGCATATTGTATGATAGTTTATTTAGGTTGCATGATATGAATTGTGTGAATGCGTCAATGGCTAGGACTTAACAAGATAGAATTGGCCTTAAACATAGTCTTTTAGGATACAAAGATTTATTAGCTTGTGAAATTAGTGACCTAAGTTACCTAGGACTAAATATATTGGTTAATTAGGATACGATGTCAGTCAATTCACCCTAAGAATTTGCCATACTCATTTATAATTTTAGGCCAATAAAATAAGTGGCATTATTAGTACATTTTCATGAGAATGATTAGCTAAAGCAATAAGGTATCAAAATTTTGTGTTAAAAAATTATGTTAAGAAAAGGAAAATTGTATAAATTTTCACTAAAATAACTATTCTACTAGCCTTTGGGTTATGAATGGAGCTAGTAGCCAGTTGAGAATGTGATGTAGCTAAATAACCGAATCGACACGCATCACAAATATGTGCCTTCGTGTAACAACATAACTTAGTTGAGTAACCAGATCCACACTCATCACAAATGTTTGCCTCCACGTAAAAAAACTAGGTTCGTGTCCTTAAAAAATCAATAAAAAGAATGTTTGCAAATAAAAACCTATCAAACTTGTTAGTAGCTTGATTTTTTTATGAAAACCTACTAAGGAATAACTGCACTTTTATTTTGACTAAATGATTATCAATGTGTGTGTGAAAGTGATAGCGGTGAATAGACTCAACAGTAAAATTTTGATAAGTTTGTATATTGAGTCCAAGGTGCTTAGACACGAATTTCACATGTTAATAATTTAGAACAATCTGAATGATTGTGTTTAGAGTTAAATTATTTTGTGAAGTTAAAGTCATTGCCTCATTTGTTGTATTGTGTGTTTACACTTTATGTTGTTTATTGTTTTGTTTGCTTGAAGACAAGCAAACGTTTAAGTGTGGGGATATTGATAGGTGTGAAATACATCATATTTTAGGGTATAGTTTGATATTTGTTCAGTAGTTTATTCGATTGTTTAGTATGTGTTTAGGGTAAAATTATGTTAGTTTATGATTTATTTGTGTTTTAAGTTTTTATGGGTTAGAACATTCCTTTAAACTTAAATATAATGTTTTTGAGGTACCTTGATATGTTTGGTAGTGTTTCAGGGTAAAGATCGAAGAACGAAGGAGTTTCAAAGCAAATTAAGGCCAATTGCATGGCCCACGATCGTGATCATGATCGTGATATAAAGGACTATCATAGGTCACAATTGTGACCTACGTCGGGCAGATGCATATCCACTTCATTTTTTGGACCTTTTGTGTAACACCCCACTCCCGCCGGACCCGAACCCGATATCGACGGTGATATCCGAATCCGTGCCCCGCAAGGGTGGTGTGCCACATCACTTAACAATTA
>JANQAP020000216.1:2941725-2953928 GCA_026874005.2 Erythroxylum coriaceum | reverse complement strand
ATGGAATGGGAAAGTAATCCAGCAAAATATTCATTGAAAACCATTAACTACCTTCCAAAGTACTTCTTCTTTATCATTTAAGCACTCAACAATCCAACCTGAGAATAAAACAAAAAATGATTGTTGTAATATATATGCATTGGGTGCATCCATAACTTCAGCAACGAAATAAAAAGATTGCTCCAAGTGTTCAAACAATGAATATAACACTCTTAAGCTGAAGCATTGTTTATAACTTAAAATGGATCTTCAAAAACCTTATTCAGATATAACACTCTTAAGCTGAAGTAATTTCATGGTAAGAAGCAATCAAATCAAATATGAACAGGAGGCCAACACTTGCATAATCCAAATCTATAATGAAGCATATTTATGCATGTCTTATCTAGAAGTTTACTTTCTAACATGCAATCAGTAGAAAAGCAAGTTTACTTTCTACCATGTCAACTGTCATAGGATACAAGAAACATAGGAATAAACATAACTTACTTCCTTTCCAAAGAGCAAAAAGCTAATGAAAAACAGACATTGAAACCCAAAAGCATCTAACATGGTATATTCACTACAATCAGTATTTCCTAACACCATTTCAAGATATTGACATGATTCATACGTTAACCATTGTCCATTCTCACTACCAAGCATTATCTCCTCATCCCTTCAACAAGTCTGCAATACCAAAAGACAACAACAAATTTGCAGTACTAAAAAGGAGAAAAGGTAAACTCTTTTGGTGATTGACATTGGACTGAAAAACATCTCCACACCAGTAATTCCGGTGGCTAGAATGACCAAAACTAGCCACAAAATATAGAACCCTTAAACAATTCAAATTCTAGCCTTCCAAAAAGAAAAATCCCTGGTTACATTAGAAGTTTAAACCACAAGAAATCGATCATACTTGTCAAATTCAATAGCGAAAGGTCACTGACCTATGGCTACCAATGTCCACTATAATGCCTGAATACAAAATCGGTTCGACACATTGGTGTAAATTTTCCTGCAGCATAAAGGAAGCATTTTCAGGAACAACGTAAAAAGACGTAAATCAATTTCTACACCTATGCTTTTAAAACAACAAGAAGTTCTGCCAAACGTAAAAAGTTTACCTCTTAGTAGCTCTCTAAGTATCGTAAATCCAACTCTTGAAAGTGTAGCAATCAGCATAATTACGCAGCCCAAAAGCTTTGGAAGAGATACATCCAATATCACATAGCAACTATTCGAAACAAAACATCAAACACCTTGAGAGCATAGAAATATATAATCAGTAGATGCAAGTTTAAAGAGAGGACAAAATTATCAATTAGTAGCTTTCTTCAACTGAGTCGCCACAGAGTTTAGCAATATCCCACAACCATACCCATCATCCAAAGCCAACTTCACTGTTGACCAATCAACGACACACCCCAGCATTCTCTGCATCATGTCGTGATGCAACACCAGCAAACTATAAAAGAAGTTCCCGGAGGTGGAAAAAAGGCAAACCCCTGACAAAGCCATTACACAACCTGTGAAACCAGCGACAAAGCAGGTAGTGCCACCTGGGCCGTTTCCAAAGAGGAAAAAGGTCTCCAAAAAGCTGCAGATGGGTTCGAAGTAGAAAAGAAATGTGAAAGAAAGAACAGAGAATAAGACGACATTGAACAAGAGGAAGAGAAGTGTTTGCCACTGGTCTGTGCCATAGATAGTGTAGATCTAGGTCCAATCTCTAGTTGTGGAGGTGAGTTTTCCATTTCTAGGATTGAAATGGTGGAGGTGAGGCCTCACCGTGAGTGACGTTTAGCGAAGAATAAGATGAGTGTTTTAAGCTTTATAGCCTTTTATTTTAAGCGATATTCTCGTTTACATTCTCTTTTAAAATTATTTGGTATATTTTTAAAATTATTTTTAACTACGATATTTAAAACATAGCAAAAAAATTCGTCATTAAATATCTTCCTCGTTGTAGTGGGAATATATAAAAATGTAATGAAAGAGTTAATTTACTATTATATTAAAAGAATAAATATTAAAATTAATAAAATTAATAAATTATTATTTGTTAATAAAATAAATTAATGTTACTTATTGAATATAATTATATTGTAAATATAAATAAGGATACGTAAATATAACAAACTAGTAAAATCAATCAATCTTTTGAACCTATAATATCATTGTATTTTACTAATCTCATCCCCTTTATATGACCTAGTTGTTGGGTGAGTTTTGTTATCATTTTTAGCATAATCAGTTAACAAATAAGGGTTTGGAAAATTTTGAACAAAAATGAGGACTTCCCACAAAATTTTTAAAATACAAAAGATTTTAATAAAATTACAACGTAGATTGATATTTTTTTATTTTTTAACAAAAACTTTACTTCCGTCATATTTGAACATCAAACAGATGCACGGGAAGCTGGAATTGGAAAGTGAGCACCGCAGTTATAACTGGAGCCTTTGGAAGCCGAATCAGATGATTAACGAGAAATACACTTCCCAAGCTGTAACTTTGATGATAAGTTTTATACTCGATTTGCGACGAAAAACAAGAAGCAAAGAGAGAGACGTGCTGAAAAGTGAGGGCACAAAAGAGGAAATTGTAATTGGAAGGGAGGGAGTGAGATAGAGTATTTATCAATATATAGAACGATATCATTTTATATATGGAAGAGCTTCAAGATAATTGTATAAATTTTATAAAAAGAAACTAAAAAATATTATAATTTTATTTTATATGATTAAAAACTTTTAAGTTTTATATTAACTTTTTTTTAAAAATTTTATTTTAACTTTCATATTAATAAAAATGTTTTTATTCACTTAAAATTTATATTAAGACTAATAATAATGGAGGCAAATGGGAACAGATATCGCCTACCCTATTCCTCCCTGTTTCTAACATATCTTATCTATTCATTGCAATAAATTAGATGACTGAGATCTACGAGGAACAGATCAACGGAACAGAAGATCTCCCCAAGGCAAGTACTCAACTTAATATTTGAACCACTTGAGCTGTTGGAACTTCAGACTATCCACCAGTTCCAAATCTAAGTTAAAATTCAGTGGCTAACCTCTGAGTCGAACCAAGACCAATTTGCCACACCTACCTAGCATGAACCGCTCTTGGGCCTTAAAAAGAGAGTTCAAGTCACGTCAGCACAATTTCAATCGGCATTGATCCTGTCTTGATGAATTTAGGGTTTAAAGTGAAGTCAAATTTTTTGTTTGGGCTATTAGATACTACCGAAGGGTTATCCTAATGCTATCATCTATCAAGAAACCTTGTTTTTTACCATTTACGGCCTTTGAAAGGAGCATAACTCACGATTATTTGCTCATAAGAAAACTGGAAAAATTTGCACATTACCTTATCTGATGACATGAAATATAATTGGCAGCTTTAGCTTGTTTATGTAAATAAGTTGTGTTAGATTTGCTTTCTTTTGTTGTCTATAGTTTTCAACTCATTGTAATGTTAGTTTTGATATATATTTTCCTTTTATTAAAAAAAATCATGCTGGTTACGTTTCTAATTCATGTCACTAGCTGCATTTGTCCCATTAATTTTACAAATTCGAAGGATGGGAGAAGAGAGGTAAAAAAAAGATGAATTAAAACATGATATAATATAAATATCTTCTTTTGATTAAATATAAACTGTTAGAGATAAGCGTAAATTATAGCACCTCAAAGTTTTTAAAAAAATTCTTTTTAATATTGAAATATGTAAAAAGATTAAGAAAATAGACTTTCAAATAAATCTTTAAAAGTATTTTTAAAAAGCATTAATAATTAGTTATTATACGATTTATTTTACTAACCAAAATCAGCAGAATTCATAATTGATCAGCTCCCAGTTGTTTGGTAAATGCGTGTTCGGGGATTGGTCGTAAGTAATGGTCTGTGACTTTGTACAATGCAACGTTAAAGAGATATACCAAATATTAAAGGAGTTTCTATAATAATGCGTATTAAATAGGGGTGTGCAATATATGAGTCAAAAAGTAATTAAATTCAATTTAGATGCTAATTAAAATATATAAAGTATTATGTTGCATTTTCTTACTTGATTAAATATATAATTTATTTAAAGATTCATTTGCAGTCACAACACCAAAAAATTGTATTTCTAAGAGTTGAATGCTCCTTGTATAATAAAGAGCTTTGTTTCCGTTCCAAAATTCACTATTAATAATATCTGGTCCGTTGAATTTGAATTGTTTGGTTTTTGTATGAAGATTTCTAAGATGCAATAGGTCCAGCGATCTATATCCAATCACAATGCCAATAGTGTCATCCTTTCGTGCTTCACCATCATTCACTCTCACATCTTCCTTTGTTCCCTCTTCCACCTTGTGGCATCGAAGACTTGGCCATCTTGAACTTCATGTTTTTAGTATTTTATTTAAAAATCAACTATTTCTTGTAATAAGGACGCTTACTCTCACATTTGTCACGCTTGTTAACTAGAAAAACATATTAGGCTTATATTTTATTCATCTACTTCTCCTGCTACAAAACCACTTGATATAGCTCATTATGATCTTTGAAGGTGTTTCAAAATTTAAATATTGATAGAATATAGAAAATTAATTAGCCATATATTTTGCCTTTGATTTAGTGATTTACAGTTGTAAATATTCATTCTCCTATATGAGTATATATATGCTAGCAATACTCAATCCAAGATAGGGCAAAATCATTTTCTTTGGCTCAACATTGTTATTCTCTAAAATCTTCTCTTCTATTATGGTATCAGAGCCACAATGATATGTGAGAAACTTTTATGGATCAAACAATAATAAAAGACAAACCTGAATCCATGTCGTATACGTAATGTTGTTGATTAATAGTTTATTCCCTCTCTGCCTTTATTTCTTCTGTGATTTGTTTCTTCGAAGGTTAAGAAACAATGCCCTTTCTTTCTCTTTTGAAACGTTGTTCCTTCTTCTCCTTTCAAAAAAACGTCTTATATCACTTGACTCTACAGAAACATATACTACCTTTATATATGTTTCTATTGACAAGATGGGTTGTTTAAAGGAGAGAGGGAAAGGGTCTTGGACCCATTTGAGCCCAACACTGTAAGATCCAATAACCATGATCTTGGGCTCTTTCTATTAGACTCAAATCTATAAATGACATGGGCCACTAAAATATCTTACAATCTCTCACTTGACCCATGTTACGACTTGATGATTCAATAATCAATCTTTAAGTGCACATAATATATTGAATCGATCAAATCATCCTTAAGTGAATTAAGATGATGGGATCATGGCAGTCACAAGTTATACAACAGGATTCCTTCCATATATCACATAATCAGCTCAACTCATATAACCTTAAGTAGGTAATTTTGTAATTTTGTTATCTCAGAGAAACAATTATTGTATACAATATAATATGGATAACAAGTAAATGAGAAAAAACAAACGTGACTATAATTGAATTCATAATTGTCATGACAATTCGAGCAAGACAAATATATGTATATTTACATATCAGAACTCTATGCTAACAAGGACTTATCTATAATGCCCATCCGTTCAACATGGCTAATAAATGTTTTGGGCGATAAGCCTTTGGCTAACGGATCCACTATCATTAGATCTATACCAATATGCTCAATTGACACTTTATGTCCTCCAGCTAATAGGAACATATAATCGAATGTAGATTTCTATGAGTCTATGCAACCGGCATAGTCTGAATCCAAGTAACCTATCACTTCAAGATGGGTTGATTTTCTATATGTGAGCATATAGTCCTTGGTGCCTTGTAAATATCTAAGGACTTTCTTTGCAGCTTTCCAGTGGTCCATTCCAGGATTGCTTTGATATCAGCCTAGCATTCTAACAGCAAAACTGATATCTGGCCGAGTACATATTTGAGCATACATTAAGCTCCCAACTACTGACGCATAAGGAATAAACTCGATTTCCTTATGTTCTAAATCATTTTGTGGACATTGCATTTGACTAAATTTGTCCTCTTTCTGAATTGGAACTATTCCTGCGGAGCACTTTTCCATTTTAAATCTTTCTAATATTTTCTCGATATAACCTTTTTTAGATAATCCTAACAATCCTTGTGATCTAGCACAGAAGAGTCAATTCTGATCATATAGGATGCCTCACCTGTATCTTTCATTTCGAAATTATTAGAAAGAAAATTCTTGACATCATGTAACAAAACCATATTATTCTCAGCAAGAAGGATATCGTCAACATATAGGACTAATATAATGAACTTGCTCCCACTAATCTTCATATAGATACACCGATCAACAGTGTTCTCTACAAAACTATAAGACGTAATGGTATCATTAAACTTAAGATACCATTGTCGAGAAGCCTGTTTCAGTCCATATAGTGACTTCTTTAATTTACACATCAACTTGTCCTTTCTTGTGGTTTAAAAACCTTCTGGTTGATCCATGTACACTTCTTCTTCCAAGTAACCATTTAGAAAGGCGGTCTTCTTAAGGAGTCCTTCTTTGAAACTGGAGAGAAGGTGTCTTTATAGTCAATGCCATCCTTTTGAGTATAACCTTTGGCAACAAGTCCAGCTTTATACCTTTCAATATTGCCTTGTAAGTCACGTTTAGTCTTAAAGACCCATTTACAACCCACTTGCTTTGCACCTTCTGATAACTTAACTAATTCCTAGACTTTGTTGTCATTCATTGATTTCAACTCTTCTTTCAGAGCATTGAACCATTTTTCAGAATTGTTACATTCTATGGCTTGTTTGAGCGAGACTGGATCTTTATCAATGCTCAAGTCACATTTATGTTCAAGTGAGTAAACTTCATAGTCACTTGAAATAGCTTGTCTTCTCTACCTTACAGACCTTCGTAATGCTACTTCTTGTGGCATTACTTGATCATTTGTAACTTGAACATCATTAGCTAGTTTTTCATTAATATGTTCAATTTTTGGAATTGGAACATTAATTTGTTATTTCCGTGTGTTGCTTATTTGTGATACAACAAGTAGAATAACAACAGGTGGAATCACGTTAGATGTAGTAGTTTATACTCAACTTGGAGTAGTTTCTACACGATTATTGTGAATATCCACTTTTTACGATTCTCCACTCCCACTAATTTGATCATTTTCAATGAACCGAGCATTACCAGACTCAATTATTCTTGTACTAGGGTTAGGATAGTAAAATATGTACCCCTTTCATTTTTCAGGATAGTTAATGAAAAAACCACTAAAGTTCTCGCATCAAGCTTCTTTTCATATGGATTATATAGCCTTACTTCTGCCGGACAACCCCAAATGTGAAGGTGTCGTAAACTAGGTTTCCTTTCTATCCACAGTTCATAAGGTGTCTTAGGAACTGTTTTACTAGGAATCCTATTAAGCAGATACGCAACGGTCTTTAATGCATGCATCCACAATGATAACGGTACAGTATTATAACTTAACATACTCTTAACCATATCTATAAGAGTACGATTCCATCTTTTGGCTACACCAATTTGTTGCGGTGTACTAGGCATTGTGTATTGCTCACATATGCCTCGACTTGCAAGAAACTTTAGAAATGGAACTGGACATTGTCCACTTTTATCTAATTTCCCATAATATTCGCCACCTCTATCGGACCTCACTATCTTTACTTTTCTATCTAACTGCCATTTTACCTCTTAACGAACACCTCTTGGATGTCCACAAATTGAGATTTTTCATGCAGTAGATAAATATAACCATATCGTGAGAAGTCATTAATAAAGGTAATAAAATATTTTTTGCCATCGTAAGAAGGAACGTTGAAAGGACCACAGATGTCAGTGTGTATTAATTTCAGTAATTCATTACTTCTTGCGACTGGATGCTTTGATATATATTTGGTTTGCTTGCCTTTAATGCAATCCACACATATATCCAAGTCAACAAAATCCAATGGAGGTAAGATTTCATTTTTCACTAACCTCTATACCCTTTCCTTGGAAATATAACCTAATCTTTTATGCCATAAAAAAACAAAACATTCATTTTGTGCACTAAGTTTACTTCTTATAATATGGTCAACATGAAATAAAGATGCAGCAAAATCAACATGAAGATTTAAATGATATAAACAATCAATTAAAGTACCATAATCATAATAGTACTTGTGTTTATACAATGAAAAAATACCGTTTCCAATATTAAATTGAAATCCTATAACATCCAACTTTGCAACAGAAACTAAATTTCTAGCACATTCAGGAACATAAAGACACTTTTCTAGATCTAGGTAACACCCAGTGTCCAAGATCAATCTGTACGTCCCAATGCCCTCTATTCGTGCCTTCATTATGTTCCCCGTATATAAGAACTTTTTAGTTCAGTTTATGGTTTGGATTGAAAGGAATCCCTGTTTAACATGTGACACATGAGTAGTTGCACCAGAATCTAATCACCAGGTATTATTAGGCACTTTAGTAAGATTTGATTCAAAACATACTGAGACATAGTATGTACCTTTCTTTTCGGACCAAGCCTTTCTTTTAGGGTAATCCTTCTTGAAGTGACCAAGCTTCTTGTAGAAGTGGCACCTCTTGTATTTATAGATTCAACCCTCATTTACTTTACTGAGAGCTTTGTCCTTATCTTTGCCTTTCTTTCCTGGTTTATGCATGCTATTACTAGCTCCTGGATGAAATGTGAGATGAATGGAGTGCTCCTTCATTTTCTTCAATCTCCCTTCCTCCTGAACCAACATGACCTTAATTTTTTGAAGGTTCCATTTTTCTTTAATGGTCTTATAATTCACCTGGAACTGGCCAAACTCAAGAGGAAGTGAGTTGTTAATGAACTGTACTAAAAAGGACTCACTCACATCCATACCCATAGATTTCAACTTTGCAGCTAGGTTTGACATATGATTGACATGATCATGAATAGGTTATGACCAGTCAAACTTCTTGGTCGTTAGCTCACTCATTAAAGTCCCTATTATGAACTTGTCAGCTATATCAGATTGGGAGTATTCTTTAAGCTTTAACATTAACTCCTTTGTATTATCCGTCTTAGGCATTGATGGCTTCACGTTTTCTGCAATTGTCATTCGCATCAAATTCAAACTCAGTCTGTTAAATAGTTCCCAAGCCTCATAATAAGACTTGTCAGCTTCAGAGCTAGTCTTAGTTATGGATGAGGGCCTTGCATCTGAAACTATGGTCAACTCCAAATCCATTACATCCAATTGGAACTGGATTTGTTCGGACCAATCCGCATAGTTCAAACCATTGAACTTGACTAAGCCATTTCCTAAAGTGAACAAATTAGAAGATGCTATAAATACAACATATAGCTCATGCATTAATGCTTTGAGTATACTTAAATGGATTCAAACTAATAATAGACTTTGATTATGCATTTAAATTCTCCTTTGGGTGAAATTTAAATACATAGCTGTAACCTATCATGATGCAAATATAGTTCACTATAATAGACAATCAATCATATTCTAGTCCACATATATGTTAGCTTTGGATATACAATCATATTAACCAAATATGTTGATGAAGTCCCTTTAATAATATTAATTATAAGCAATGGTCCACCTTTAGGTGACCTCCTAGCATTATAATTAATAATCTCAATTGTTCAGTTCAACTTTTATGTCATTTTAATATCATCATATCTACATGAACAATTGAAACATTCACAATTAAATGTTTAAAAAATTTCAAGCTAGGCCACTTTGGTGGCTAACAAGCTTTTTATATAATATACATTTAATTGGACAATTATTGTACATGAAAATTTTTAATTTAATTAGTTTGGTCACTTTGGTGACTAACAAACTATTTTAAATTACCATTATGACATGTAGCACATTCAACATATAATAGGAAAATTTAATTCCAAAAATTGCATAATATAAAATATTCAAAGTACCAAATAAAACATATACTATGACACTAATTTTCAAAATTATATTATGCATATAAAATAAATAAATTATGAATTAAATAATCCATTATGTCTTATCCCAAAATTATTTTACTTAGGGTTAAAGTCCATAATTTAATTACTTAATAATGAAGGTTGCATAATATAACCCAAGCTTATCCTTTAATGGCCCAAAGGTCCAAACAATCAGGCCAAAAATTGAGTTTTGGGTCTAGGAAGATGAATGTCGAAGTTGTGCAACGTCTGGCACGAGCACTGCATACGCCAACGCTGTTCCCTCATCGTTAGATGGGGCATGTGAAGTCACACTCCCCATCTTCCTCCATTACGTAGACTAGTTTTTCTACGTTTCTTTTGTTTTTTTAATTATTCCACAATCTTCTGTCATGGATTCCCTTTGCAATGCCTTTCCAGAATCCTTACTTGACTTAAAGCCAACATTACGGACATCCACCATGTTCTTATTCAGTGGTCAAAATAACATCACTTTTGTGTTCCTTTCGTTTCTCTTTCTACAGGTTTTTTATTCTCACTCTAAACTATAAAAGAGACATGTCTTTTAATTTGATTTGAGAAAAATCACATTAATAACCAAGATTTTCGTTTCAAGAACCAAGCCTTTTCCATTGTTTTTTCAACAACCATAACTATATGTCTTTGCAGAAAACATGAATTAGTTCATGAAAATCACAGTAAGACTAAACCTTGTGTTTCAAGAACCAAGCCTTTCAGTTCTTTCTTAATAACCATAAACACAACACAAAATAACACTAAAAAATGATAGGTTGCCCTTCGTTCCAGTACAGTACAGAGAACAACATTCGATACACGAAAATAAACCATACAACACGGGCTCTAATACCAATTGTGAGGAACTTTTATGGATCGAACAATAATAAAAGACAAACCTAAATCCATGTCGTATGCGTAATGTTGTTGATTAATAGTTTATTCCCTCTTTGCCTTTATTTCTTCTGTGATTTGTTTCTTCGATGGTTAAGAAGCAATGCCCTTTCTCTTTTGAAACATTGTTCCTTCTTCTTTTTTCAAAAAAATGTCGTATATCACTTGACTCTACAGAAACATATGTTACCTTTATTTATGTTTCTATTGATAAGATGGGTTGTTTAAAGGAGAGAGGGAAAGGGCCTTGGACCCATTTAAGCCCAACAATGTAAGACCCAATAACCATGATATTGGGCTCTTTTCATTAGGCTCAAATTTATAAGTGACATGGGCCACTAAAATATTTTACATGATATCCTTCCTCTCTCTCCCAGAATCACATTACTATTTCTTCTCAACCAAAATCACGCAATAATTCTTCATCATGTCGGACGCTTGTTTCTTCGTTGCCCTCACTATGCCACACCGTTCTTCATCTCTTCCAGGTAATCCTTATTTTCCTCTTATCCTTCTCCCTTTCTTTGTTGTCTTGTCTCTTCCATGGTGCCCGGAAACAATGTCACTACAACAAACAAGACATTTAGCGATGAAATTAAACATCGCTAAAGAATAACAAATCGTCGTAAATACTAATGTGTGATGAAAAAATATCGTTCCCAAAATTGTCTTTGAATCCCAGTAGCAAAACAACATTTGCGACATTTTCCTAAAGTCATCGTGAAAAAGTGTTTTCGACACAAATAGTTCGTCGAAAAAAAGTATAACCGACAATAATGAAGAACATCGTACATAATAATGTGCGACGTTTATGTTTCGTAGATAAAACTTTTTCCCTACTAAAGACTATTCGTAGGTAATTATTTTTAGTGACGATTTTATTTTAGTAGCAGAATAATTTTAGCTACTAAGTTCTTGTTATAGGGAAACATTTTTAGAGACGTTTTTTAAACATAGGTAAAAAAAATTTTGTGACGAACTAGGTTTTGGTAGCTAATAGGTTTTTGTGACGATTTTATTTTGGTAGCAAAATATTTTTATCTACTAATATGTTGTTGTAGCGAAACGTTTTTAGCGATGTGCTGTATATGTAGCTAATGACCTTTTGTGACGAAATTTTTTGGTAGCTAATATTATTTAGTGACAAATTTTAATTTTAAATTTAATAATGATTATAATTGTTAAAAACAAATTAATTTAAATTTATTACAATTTTTAGGACTTTTTGTGATGAATTTATTTTAGTAGCTAATATTATTTAGTGACAAAATAACATATTTTGAATTTAATAATTATTATAATTGTTAAAAGCAAATTTATTTTGAATTTATGACAATTTTTAAGACAGTTTGAAATATTAATATTATTCATTTTATAATTAATGTTAGTG
>JANQAP020000216.1:2783364-2793957 GCA_026874005.2 Erythroxylum coriaceum | reverse complement strand
AGATAATTTCATTATGTGGCCCATCTATTTTGATTTAATCATTTAAGTATATTAAATCCCATTAGTTATTTGAATAATAGATAATGTGATGTATTTACGTTGATGGAACGTAAACAATAAAATAACCTAAGGATCATGAAAAGAGGTGTCTTTTGAATTTCAATTGGATAAATAATGCCTCTCTCTCTCTACCTATTATGCTTTTCACGTATCGCTCCATCACACATATACGAAAAATAACAAAACAAAGGCCAAGAGAGAGAAAACAAAATCTAAGAATATAAAGAAGATTATTAGAGATTATCTGTTCAGAAAGTATCAGAAATACGATCGATCAAGGTATGCTTATGTTATTGTGAAATTTTATTAGATTCTAAGATCTCGCGATTATGTGTTTAAAGTTTATACATGATAAATTTTCATGTAAGAAAGATTAACAAGAACGTGATAGAGTCAGACTAAGAATGGTTCAAACTATGATAAGCTTGACCACAGGGATAATGTCTCATCGTAATCTATGCCTAGTTGTTGAACATCCCAACCTACCTTGTGGTGCTCAAGGGAACCATCAAATCAAAACTTGTATCGGTATATACATTTACTTGTAAAAATATTCACGTTGGGGGGGTAAGGCACAATGTCCCAATATCTATTTTTAATCAAAGCATTATATTCATCAAGCTTGGCATTGTACAAGTTTAGACCTTTGAGGGCATATATGTTTTAGGAATAAGAGAGATAAGAGGAGATTGAGGAGCATGAAGTGAAAAAATAGTTTTTGATTTAAAGATTATATGCCTGCTTTTTCTCAGTAATTTATGTGCCTGCTTTAGGTCATAATTTAGTGAGGAGAGGTAGAAATATTGGACAATGAAGATATGTCAGGAGATGATTGAGTCTTACTAGGGGTAGTTGTTGAAGGGATATTGGAAATCCAGTTGTAAATAAAAGTTACTATATCTTAATTAGGACTTGGTGATTTACCTTATTAGTATTGGAAATACAGTTGTAAATAGGAGTTATTATATCTTAATTAGGACACAATGTTTACCTTATTTAGGAGTAGTGTTTTCTATATATAGCATTAGGGACTTTTTGTACATATACATAATTTTTCATAAATCAAAGGGAATATTTTCTCTTTAGTTATCCTTTAATTTTACATGGTATTAGAGCATGGATCCTCTGCCTACCATCAGCAAGGCTTATACCTTGATTACTAGAGAAGAATGTCATAGATCCATTATCCGAGGCCAAGAAGAACATGTTGAGGCAGTGGCTCTAATGGTGCAGCCCTCGACCAAACTAAAATCTAGTATTCAAGTTGGACAATCATGGTAGAAAGGGGGCAGCAAGAGGAGATGCACACACTAAGGCAAGACTAGCTACGAAGTTTCATCGTGTTTTGAAGTCATTGGCTATCCCACTTAGTGGAGAGGGCCACCAGGCCAATCATATTGAACCAGTCTATGGCCGAAAGTGGGGCAACCTAGAGGAGGGTGAGCTGCAGGCGGGGCTTAAGCTTTTTACATCGCACAGGGAAATCTAAAAGCAATAGTAACATTATAGGTCTATCAAGCGAACAATTTAAAAAACTGTTAACACTTCTAGATTGTGATAACTCTAGGAAGCTTTCTGATAAGGATTAAAAAATCTTATATAGATATTAGAAAGTAAGGTATCCAATCATATGATAGGTTACTTGGATTTAATGTGTGATGTTAAAGAAGTAGTACCTTTACTAATAATTTTCCCAATAAGGCAAAGATGACTGTGATGATGATGGGTCGAACCATATTAAGCCAGGATATGACTTTGGTTAATATCCTTTATGTGATTAGTTTGACCTATTATTGATTTCCATATGTCAATTGATTACACTACAATAGAAGGGAGATTTGACTACACTTTCTTTCACTTCGAATTCGCAATCATCGCTGAAAGCAAGCCAAAGTCAAACATTTAGCGACGTTCTACCAAATTGTCGGTAAATGAATACAAGTTCTAACGATTAACCATAATCGTCATAAAAGGAGCAATTTATTGCGACATATTGGATATTTTTTTGCTAATATGATGGCATTTGGAGACAATTAGAGACATCATCGCTAAATGTTGTGCTAAATGAATATATTTTGTGACAATTTATAGTAATCTTCATAAAAGGGTCAACTTTTTGCGATGGTTGCAAAACTTCATCGATAATATCTAGCATTTTGCGATGATTAGTTCAATCGTCGTAAGATGTTATGCTAAAATGAATATATATTATGACGATTAATTGTAATGGTTGCAAATTGAGGGACTTTTTGCGATGACCCAAAATTGTCGTCGACAATATGGTAGCGTTTAGCGACGATTGGGTAAGTGTCGGTAGAAGTTGATGAATTATACTTTTGGCAATGAATTTATTATGCATCGCTAAAAGTTGGTTTTTATTATTTTATATTATTTGATAATTTCTTAAGGAAATTTTGATGATTTTTTGTATGAGATAGATTCTTAAAATAATAATGTTTAAAAGATAATATTTTAATGCTAAATGTACTTAATAATAATAATAGCATTTTAATTAAAAATAAATTACAATAGAGTTAAAAATGAAAATCAATATTAAATATTGATATCATATTCTTAATTATCAAATTTAATATTATTAAAAATCTATTGTAAACCTAAAAATATATGTAGTTAACAACAATGCCATTTAAAAGATCAAATTTAATATTAATCATAATGATTGTATAATTGTAAAAATAAATTTAGTTAACAAAATGTCATTTATTATTATTTTTAATCTCTTTTAATATATATAAGATTTTAGAATATAACAATTTATGTATATGATATATTAAAAAAATTTAAGAAATTGAAAAATCAAATAAAATTTAATATTGGCGACGATTTTTGCAATTGGTAGCCAAGATTCGGCTACTGTTGAACCTTTTGCGACGAAATCTATTATAATTGATAAATGTAAGATAAATGATGACCTGTAGCTTTTGTTAACAACTTGAATGGTGACAATTTTTTTATTTTTTTGAGTCAATTTTAGGTCATCGCTAATTGTTCCCATCTGTTTTAATCCAAAGGCCCCGACCATTCCCTCCCCACCCTCCCAAATTTTTGCTTCGCTCTCTCCTCTCCCTCGTCTATCTTCTTTGTTTTCTGCCAAGTCGCCAACGTTCTCTCTTCTTCATTTTCATTTTATATGTTATGCTTAAAGTAAGTTTGTGATAAATTGACACATAATACTAAGGCTAAATCACAATAGTATCACTATCGAGCTAGGTTTAACCAACATGCTAAACTAAAAAACTTTTATAAAGGAATAACGCATTAATGATCATATTCATCCATCAATCTCATTGTAATATCCAACATCTCAAATAATCAATTAATAATTAAAATTTATCTAAAAATTGTTAAAAAAATTCAAATCTTATTAAGAATCAAATGAATAAATTAGCTCTATCACATTATCAAAGATTTAATAGGATTTAGCTAAATGAGTAACACTTATCATATCCTTTTAATGTCTTGATGATTCTCTACCGACTCCTCACTTGAAATATCCATGTAACATCGTAGTATATGATAAACAAAAATTTAGTATGCAAAATACTCAATAAAGCTTATATTCTAGATAATTGTTAATTATGTTTTCTTTACATTACTTATACTGCACCACATAATAATGTTTTTTGCATAATGTTCATGTTTGACTTATATCAATGCGAAATGTTCATGTTGACTTATATTTAAATGAAATGTTCATGTTTGACTTATATTAATTCATAATGTTAATGTTTGACTTATGTTGATGCATAATGTTGATATTTGAGCTATAGATATTCAATATAATAGCACTTAGTAGAAACAGGGGAAAAAATGTGGCAACTATCGAAATTGTTCCTCTCCTACAACAACCACATTAATTCGAACCTATTCAACAACAACAAACGACTTCAACCAATAATGAAGCTAGTCAGCAACATCCTCTTTCTATCTCAACTAGTGCTGAAGGATGTTTAGGTATGTTAATCTTTACAACCTATAATTAGACTTATGCTCAAATATATATTTACATGTTTTTCATGCTTTTTCTTATCATTATTCTTTTATTGTTAGGTTCTAATACTAGTATCAGAAAAAGAGGTAGAGGTATCATTAAAGGTTTTCGAGTTGCAACGTATGAATGTTGCAATGAATAGGAAGTTGTCTGAGCATTATAAGGAATATTCATGTTTGACTTAAATTAAGGCAAAATGTTGATGTTTGACTTATCTTGATGCATAATTATGTTGACAATTGAGTTATAGATATTCAATATAATGGCACTTGGTAGAAACAGGGAAAGAAAAGTGGCAACTATCGAAATTGTTCCTCCCCTACAACAATCACATCAATTTGACCCAATTCAACAACAACAAATGACTTCAACCAACAATTAAGCCAGTCAACACTAGTTGAGATAGGAAGGGAGGTATGTTAATCTTTACAGCCTATAATTAGACTTATGCTCAAATATATAGTTACATGTTTTTGTGTTTTTCTTATCATTATTCTTTTGATGTTAGATTCTAATACCGGTATCAGAAAAAAGAGGTAGAGATATCACTAAAGGTTTTCAAGTTGCAACACATGAATGTTGCAATGAATAACAAGTTATCTGTGCATATTGATACCTCACAAGGTCGTCCTGTTGATAAGATTTAATTGACAAAATTATCTATTGAGTTAGGGGTCATTGTTAGGACTGAATTACCTTGCCTTCAGCATGCTAGGCAATTAAAGGAAGACAAATTGTTAAAAAATGCTTCGGAAAAAGTTTCTTTAATTTTTTAATTTATTTAATTATATACAATTTTGTTTTACTTGTTTAAAGATTAATTTAACTTTTACTTTTTGTTCACAAATGAAGTTGAATATCATCGATATCGAGAACTCTGAAGTTTCAAGCTGCATGAGTTCATTATTGAAACAAAGGGCCAGCCAAGGATCATTGTTATCGACTACATAAATATTATAAATCTTTTCCTTCAGATGAGGAGGTAAAAAGGCATGTTCTCGAACGAGTGACACCAAAAATTAGAGTCAAATGTGTGATTGTTAGGCCTCTACCAATATTAAGGTTTGTTTTCTTTCTCTTCACATTTGCTTTCATTAATCTTGTTAAACAATTTAATAACTATTTATTTTCTTTATTTAGGAAAAGTGTGAGAAAGCAAAAGTTAACTAAGGAAAAATGAAAACTTCTTATAACATCGGCTCCAAATCCTTTATTGTGGTACAAAATGAATTTGTAAGTTCTTTGTTTAGAAGTTATAATTATATCAGTAAATACAATATCATTTATTATGTTTTTAATTCTTTTTTCATAAAAAAAGTCAAAATGAACTACATGAACAATAGTGTGATAGGATCACACTCTACAAACTGACATACTACAAGGAAGGTCAAGGTTGGACATTTAAAGAAACACAAAATAATTATTTAAGTATAAAAATTTGTTTAATGTTTAAGTTTTTTTATTTTGTAGTACTAACTAATAATATTTAAATTAAATATTGATTTTGTTTTTTAAATTTTAGAATAAGATGCAGGAGTTAGTGTGGGCCTTATTGTCTTACAGAAATGAGCCAAATGTAGATGACATTTGTAATAACGTGCTTGGTACAAGATCCGACTATATCAAAGGTCTTGGGTTTGACCCTAAGTCAACGGGTTCATCCTCCTCAAGACCACCATATATTACCCATCTTTAAGGGGACAATTAGTCGCTAAAGCCTAACTTAGAACGTAATGAATAAAAGTTAGACCGCACTGAACAAAAGTTAGCTAGGCTTGAAAAGATGGTCGAACAAATACTTGACTTAATTTATGTAAATTCTAGTGATGATGAAAACAAGTCTTAGTTTGTACATAACTATTTTTGCTAACATTTGCAATTAACATTTAATGACATTTGATTTTTTTATATAAAATGTTTCTAGTTTTTAATTATATTTTTGTTTAATTAATTATAATTAAAAACTAAATATTACAAATAATAAGATGGATTAAAAATGTTAAAAATTTTAATAGTAATGTTTACTAAAAGAAGTGTAGCTAAAAAGATTTCGCATTATTTCTAAATTCGTCAACAAAACTTTTTAGCTACGTTCATAAAAACATCACAATAAGTTTTAACTATGCCTTAGGAAACGTAGATAAAACATTTTTTAATGAAAAATAATCAGCGCCAATCATTGTCAGTGATGATTCTCTTTTCATCACTAAATATTATTATCCGCCAAAATAAAGCATATCAAAACATCATTGATGACAATATTTTGTATCATCTCCTTTAACTTTTGGGGACATATTCATTATCATGGTGAAATTTAATTTATGACTATTTTTTGAAAAAGTCGCCAATGCTATTTTTTTACAGAAATTTTACAACGATTTATTCGATGAATTTTTTTCATCTATAAAACTTTTTATCGACGAATTTGGGACTTTCAGCGACGAAAATGTTCATCGCCAAAAGCCCCTTCTATTGTAGTGTTACTGAGTTAAATTTTCAAATTCTTTTCACTAATGAGCTTTGCGTGATACAAAACTGTTCTTTAAGGATGTTGATAGGAGTGGGTAAGCTTTGGGGACTCTATTACTTCAAGTCCATAAGGCTAACATCTCTAAAAAGATGATGAAAAAAGTGAATAGTGAATATACCATAGGAACTTAGGTTCCACAAAACGTTATCCTCTAAATCTGTATCTCCCAGTGGTGGAAGAGAATCACATAACTTGTCGAAGCCTCTAAATTTCTTGTACCATGCACCATCTTGTATAAGGAAAGACACTCTCGCCTCAATTGGTATACAGTTTCTCAACTTCGCAAAATTTGAATGACTTATTAAGGGTCTGGCTTCAAACTAATTATCAAACTAGAAAAAGATATTACTTCCTCCATTAACTCCTTGTTTAATATGTGGGTAGAGTGCCTATCTAAGCTTTAACAGATGATTGAAAATCGTAGAGAAATAAGAATAACGTTCTAGACACAAGAAGTCATTATCTTTAAGGTAGATTTCACGAATCCATTTAGACCACATTGCTTCTTTATCAGAAAACTGTCTCCAAATCTGCTTGCTCAATGAGACTTTCTGTATAGATGTCAGAAATTAAGCTCAGCCTCCTTGTTGTTTTAGGACAGTAATGTCACTCTATTTAACTTTAGCAAGTTTGCTAGTTTCTGCTTTACCTGACTAAAGAAACGCCTTTAACAATCAATCCACTTCCTTCATGAGCTTCTGAGGTACAGGAAGATGTGTTATCTAATGAAGGTGAAGACTACTCAAAACAGAAGTAATCAGAGTGATTTTGCCAGCATACAATAGGTGCCTATTCTGCCACAAATTTACTTTAGTTTTAATTCCTTCCAATAGATGGGTACAATCAGACATCTTCAATCTTTGACTAGTAATAGGCACCCCATGGTACCTTAAAGAAAGATGATGGAGCTAAGTCCCGTAGCTATACTGAACTCCATGGGAATGTTAACATCAATTGAGGTGTATATACTACTCTTCTCCAAATTGATATTCAGTCCTGACCATTTCGAGAACATTTGTAAAGCCTTCATTAAGATATCAATTAATGCTTTATCGGCAACACAAAACAACAGTAGATCATTCGCAAATATGAGGTGGATAATTTGAAAGTAGAGCATTGATAATGATAGTTAAAGTTCCCATTGACTGCGGTAAGAGAGCTTAAGAGTCTGGATAAACCATCCATGACAATGGTGAAGAGATAGGAAAAAAGTAGGTCACCTTGGCGAATACCTTGTTCATTTGTCAGTGGTTTGGAAGGAATCCCGTTGACAAGTATACTCATTGAGGATGACTAGACACACTTCATAATCCATCCATTAAAAGTAGCAGGTAAATCCAAAGCTTTCAGAAAAGTATGTAAGAAATCCTAATCTAATGTGTCATAGACTTTATAGAAATTGATTTTCGTTATACAGCTCTTTATTCTCTTCCCTGAAGCATAATCCTTCAACAATTCCTGAAGGAGTAAGATGTTATCGCCTATATTTCTTTTAGGTATAAAGGCACCTTGAGAAAGGCCTATCTTCCTTTTGATCGTCACCTTCAATGTATCAGTTAGCAGTTTATCAATCACTTTATAGAAGATATTATAGTAGGAGATGGGTTGAAAATAAGTCAGCTTTTGAGGATGTTTCTTCTTCGGGACTAGGCAAATGAAGGTATGGTTGACCTCTCGAAGCATTCTAGTAGTTGCAAAAAATTCCAAAGCTGCCTCCGTAAATAACAGACCTGTGATTTCCCACGTGTACTAGAAGAATTATGGTGAGAACCAATCTAGCCCAGGTGCTTTCAAAGGATGCATCCCAAACACGACCTATGCACTGTAAAGGGAGATGTGAGGGTTTCTTTAAGGTTTTGTTCCATCCTGCCTACTCACATACGTCTTATACTCTCTATAGGCTTATCTGTCTGACCTTTTCTTATAAGTTGGGAAAAGAATTGCCGCTTTATGATAAGTAACTGCCCCTGTTCAATATGCACTACTCCACAGCTATCTTGCAAACACAATATTTTGTTGGCATTTAGCCTGCCGATGAGCATGGAATAAAAGTATTTTGTGTTAGAGTCACCATCCCTTAGCCAATTCAATCTTGCTTTTCATTTGAAAATAGAGTTGTGTAGCTACAATGTCCAGTGGATTCTTAAGAAATCACGAATCAGACCATTTATACTTACTTCAACAAATGAAGGGTGAGCCTCTTTGATCGAAAAACCTTTTTTGTATTGATATCTATTCTTTTGAATTATATGTATCCGCGGGATTAATTTGGAAAACTAGTAGGGATATTCGGCGGCTCCCTATTTAGTGCTATGCATGGTTCCTTGGTGACCTCTAGTTTAAATTTTTTTAATATGGAAAGAAAAAGGAAAATGTAAACCTTAGAAAAGGATACTAGGAATTACTAGTTTTAGAATTTTAAAATCTAGTTGGACCAAAAAAGTGTTCACTTCAATAACCTACAAACTTGTGTCTTGGGGGAAGTTGTAGCAATTAGCTTATGTTGTACCTAGTCTAGCTCTAAGTAAATCCATATCTTGGCCTTTGCTTCTTGTAAACATCTTGAGAGCAGCTTTAACATTTTTAGGTTTTTGTACTAATTGGAATGTTTTATATCCACAGACCTCAGGTAACCAGCTGTTGTGGATCAGTTCTAAGAACCCATCCAATTGGGTTAAGCCATTGAAGAAACAAAATGGTGAACCTGCCCTGCTTTCCACCACCAGACTATGTATATGCATATAGGCATGGTCAGATGTTAAATTTTTCCTAAAATGAACAGCAACTTACGGGAATTTTTGGATCCATATAGGATTTATAAGACATCTATCCAGCTTTTTATAGGTAAACATACCACTTTGCTGGTTATTAGACCAAGTGAACACTATCCCTGTTGATTAAAGATCAAACAAATCAACTCCACTAAGGAAATTGCTAAGCTCTCTAGTGTCAGCCATGGTTAACTGCTTTCGACCTTCTGCTTCCTTGGACCTTAATATATGGTTGAAATCCCCCATTACCATCCATGGATCAGCTTGTAATCAGATCAACTGGTGCCACAATTTACTCCTTTGGAAGGCAAAGTTTGCAGCATAAGTTAAAGTTAGGTCAAACTTTGGAGTAAGGCCATCATATTGGCAAGAAAAGTGTAAATATTGTTCACTTTCTTCAACAAATTGAACTTTCATCCTTTCTTTATTATAAAACACTATGATTCTCCCATTATAATAGGAAGTATTGATTGGATATGATCCACCATTAAGGACCTAAAAAATTCTAGTTTTGTAGCAAAATAAGGTCTCTGATTTTCGTTTCAAGCAAACCCACTAGAACAAGTTGCTTCTCCTTGATCAAATGCCTCACCATAGACCTTTTTAGGGGGTCATTAAACCCCCTGGTATTTCACACTAAAACAGACGTTTGGGGGATGTAACCCCTTTATATTTGCTCTTCCCTTTTCTCCTAGCAGTACGTCTTCTAGATGTCTCTGTTGATTGATTTGAGGTCTCAACCTCATCCTAGCTCACCATAGGTTCGTCAGTCATTAGAGTAGAATACCCCTAGGTGACCATTTCATTGTCTGCCTCAACTGCCTTCTCTTGATCTTCTGGTTGTGTAGAGATTGCTTAATCATCCTAAGTATTATGCAAGGGAGGTACCATTCCACTAGACACTATTGAGTCATTCTCAGGTTGGCCATAGAAATTACGTGCTTCTACCACTGGTTCCACCCGTTGTGTAACACCCCACTCTCATAGGACATGTACCCGACATCCTAAGTGATATCCGAGTATGAAGCCTGTAAGAGCGGCATGCTAAAATAATCATTGGTTAAAACTCATTGCAAATTGTTTGAAACAATGTACCTATATGTGAAAAATCAATAATCAATTTTGATCCAACTTATTTATAATCAATTTCAGTCACAAAAATTACAATCATTATTGAACTCATTAGAGTTTCAGTAATCACTTGGGCCCATTACAGAACA
>JANQAP020000216.1:2669803-2679928 GCA_026874005.2 Erythroxylum coriaceum | reverse complement strand
ATAAGAAAATATAAATAAAATAAATTTAGTAAATAAAATATTTCATAAAAATATATTATTAGTCATATTAATTAAGATTATAATGGAAAATAATACTTGTAGTGAAGGTTATTAATGGAAAGTAAAAATTCTACTGCAGAAGTAGTTTCTTACCGCAACCCTCTTTCTGCTTATTAATTTCTGCAATGACACTGCACTTTTCTCCAACCTCTGGTTATTCACCGTAGATCCAAACATATGGCTACGTTTGAAAACTGCGATGAATAAGTACTTATCCCCACTGCACCGCAACATAGCCTAAATGTTGTTCTAAACATGAAGGCTGAGATGGCGGTGGGATTTTGAAGAACACATAGGGGTTATCAATTCAACAGTGAATTTGAACTGCCTAAACTAATATTTTAGAGCTTTACGACTGTGATATGTGAACTTCCTTGGAATACATTGATTGATTTTTCAGAGAACTAACTGTAACATTCTTTAAGCTCGGGGTGGTTGGCTTAGCCTTTAACTTATGTGGATTTTAATGAAAATGTATCCCAACTAATTACATTACACACCCTTGTTTCAAAGAAATTGTAAGTAACTCGTGCTTTAATCTTCTTCAATAATTCGTTGAGTCCTTGGCCCTTTTTAGAGGCAAAAATGAGTTTCGATGATCTTGGATACTCTCATGGATAGGAGGAATGATGAACGAATGAAGTTAAGATGGATAATTGTTGATTCGAAGTCATTCTTAAGAGATACGATCATGTAGAGTATAACACGCCCATATTCTTAACTTACATATCTGTGTGTGAAAGTCGTGTATGAGTTAGATAATGACCCATACGACCATGTAAGATCAAACACATCCTTGTAGCTATTATATACGACTGTGTGTGAAGATAGTGTAAGTAATTGCAAATGTATATAGATGGATGGTAAGAGTTGAAAACATACACAATTGTTTGGAAATAGATACATCCATGTCCTTAGTATACACGGTCATGTAAGTAAACTATATGACTAACTGAGACTGGTTGAAATTTGGTTAGGATACAGTTATTTACATGACCCAGTTTTAAGACCCTCTTTTTTAAATATAAAATGGGAAATGATGAGGTTCATCAGAAAAATGAAAAGAATAGTGAAAAAGGGAAGAAAAAGAGAGAGATAGAGAGAGTGAGAGTGAGCAGAGAAGTTTTTCTTATTGTATAATTGGTAGTTTTAGCAACAAGTTATCTTTTGAGTGGTTGTTTCATAATTAAATTGAGAGTGGTGTTGATTTGGGGCTATCAACTTGTACTCAATACAATAGGATTACTTGTAACTATTTTATGGTATAATTTTGAGTTAGAGCTAATAGCTCGCAATCTTTAAACTTTTTTAAGTTTCTATTTGAATTAGTGGATTTGTTTGTTAGTTACACTCATATAGGGTTTTTCAGATATATCTAGTATTCGTTTTATGTTCTTATCATCTATATTGTTTGATTGTTTGGTTTTGTGACTGAGTTTTTTAAAACTAGTTGATTGTTTTTTATTGACATTGTAAGAGTTGTGATTAGAGCCTAATAAAGTGGTATGAGAGCCAGTAGTTATGGAGGGTGGAAACAGCTCTATGGTTAAATTGATATCTACAAACTACTTTGTTTATCAGTTGTTGACACAGTTGCTTTGTATCAAGCAACTGACAGAAATAGCTCAAAGCATTGCGGCAGAACTAGATTTTGCGAAACCACATCCTTTAAGATTTTCACTTTTATTAAATTTAATGGTGTTTCTACCTTTTATTAGAGTATCTCATATTGACTAGACATGAAAATGTTAAAGAGTTTATAAGTTGTAAGGGTCAACTAACCCAATGAATAATATGGGTAGAGTGTAGAGTCCACTAACAAGAATTGGACTTGAGTTAATGATTGTCAAAATGACTAATATGGGTAGAGTGTAAAGTCCATTAACAAGAATTGGGCTTAGGTCAACCATTGTCAAAATGACTAAAACTAGTCATTTGGTTAGTTGGCCCTTACCACTTATAAACTTTTTAACATTTTCATGTTTAGTCAATATGGGATACTCTAGCACTCCCCCTCAAGTGCAATTAAGACTGGACATCCAGTTGTCACTTAACATAAACGCAGCGATAATCGGACTGAGCCGCTAGGACTGGACATCCAGACGGACAACCGAGAAATTAAGAATCCGAACCAAACCTGCTCTGATACAATATTATAATTTTTAATATAGGCAGAGTGTAGAGTCCATTAACAAGAATTGAGCTTGGGTCAACCATTGTCAAAATGATTAGAACTAGTCATTTAGTTAGTTGAACCCTTACTACTTATAAACTCTTTAATGTTTTCATGTTTAGATGGGATACTCTAATACATTCCTACAACAAAATAAAGAAATTTAATACATTCCTACAACAAAATAAAGAAATTTTAGACACTTATGCCTAGACACATCTAATAATTGTTTTAGATAATCTAAGAATTGGTGGACTAAAAAGAGTCTAAAATTCTAAAATTTCCAATTAGTGGGACAAGAATTGACATCTTTTAAAAACTTAGGATCCAAGAAAATAGAATAAATAAAATAAAAACTAAATATGTTTTAATATTTGAATGTAATTAAAATTATCGATTAAATTTCTTCCTTTTATTTTAAAATTTTAATATAAATCATAAGTGTACATCTATAAGGTGCAATCATGACCACCCTTGCCATTAAAATACAAAAATATCATTTTATTTTCTCCTAAAAAATCTAAGTTCCTCCGCTAAAGTACAAAAGAAAAAGAAAAAGAGAAGATTTAAACCTACGCATAATTTGATCTCTACACTTCAGATCCTCATTTCAGAGAGAGACATCAGGCAAGTAACTCTCATCTCTTCCTCTTGTCTCTAGATCTGGTTATTCTACAGTATTCTACCTCAGTCCCCAATCTCTGATCTTTCTCATATAGATGGTTCAACTCGAACTCCGTTCTTATCCGTTCAACTTTTTTTAGAACTATTGAATTTCATTTGATAGAGGTTGTGAGGTTTGCTTGATTGATTTAGAAATGAAAAGTGAAATCAGATCTGATGTGGAGATTGGTGCTCTCGTTGGAGTATTCTGTTTTTCCTTTTAGTTTTTGGTTTTGTGAATCAAACTAAAATCGCATATATGCTTTATGCTTTTTTGGATTTTTTAAAAGATTTGTTTCATTTATTTGTGTACATGTGCGTGCAGGTATAGAGAAGTAGAGATGGGGCTTACTTTTACGAAGCTTTTTAGCCGGCTTTTTACTGATTTTTGTACATTATGCACCAATTACAATAAGTGATTACGGTTGGATGATTTCCTGTATAAGTACTGTTTTGGTAAATCAATTGGGTTACTATAGTACTATCCAATAGTTTTAATAATAATTAATAGCAGAAAATTGGAATGATTCGGAGCTTCACTTGTCTCCTGTTGGCATGGAGATCTCTCTTGGTTTTTCATATGAAGGAAATAAAACTTCATTAGTTACATTTAGAAGAAAATAAGGGTATCTTTTTGTTAGAGAGTAAAATAATCATGGTTTATCACATACTTTGGCTTTTATCATAAATGTTATACGAATGATTTACTTTTGAAAAACTGATGAATGGTTGTAGGTATTTTTGGCATGAACTTATAGTACACAGATGTTCCAGTTCGTAAATTATTTTGTTTATGTTTGAATTGGAGTGTTATTGGAACTGAATTCTATATCATGGAGTTCTTGGAAGGACGTATTTTTATAGACCCAAAGCTACTGGTATGAATAATTTCTCCTATAAAGTAGTTGTTAGTGTTTCAGAATTTGAACTAGAATGACATTGCTCACTACGATTTACAATTCGTAGTTTTGTATTTCGGGTTTTTGGATGTATCAGCATTTGAGGGGTAAAATTACAATTTCTTGTTCTAAGGCATAGCTATCAACTTAATGAAAGAGCTTACAAAGACTAGGCCTTTGTTTTAGGTAGACAGATGGACCAAACAATACCTTGCCTCAACTGGAGAGGGAAAATCTCCAAGATATCCTAAGATGTTGAAGCTATCTCAATGGTTATAGAACCACATTCTTGTTGGGGATTCTTCAGCTTAAATGATAATGAGAAGTAAACTTGATATGATACTCTACATGCTCTAGGATCGAGTGTTTGGGATTCTTGATTGGGAGTTATCTACCCTTGGCAACCAAATGTGTGATATTGCATACAGTTGCATGGTACTGAACAGAGCAAATGCTCAAAATGTTATGTTTTTTGCATTAAAGAAGCATTGTTTCTATACTCTCTTCTTCCTAAAATTTTACAGATCTTGCTTTCTTTTCCAGTATGTAACTGTTCCTTGGATGTCAAAAGCTTCAGTTCCTTTTAATGACAACTCTAAGCTCTCTTTTTTCCTCTTTTCATCTTTCTCTTGGTAACATTATAATGTGGATGTTGATATTTCCAAAAAGCAACTAGGTAAAGGTTTGAAAGTCACTGGAATCCTAGAAGGGATTCCTTCCCTAACAAAATATCTGGGAGAATACTGCTCTACATCTGTAAGACTCATTGCAAAACTTTGCTCTATGATGTGATTTATTTGTCGGAATATTCCCTGGGACTTGTACACATACTATTTGCTCCATTTCTTTTGAGCCTTTGATCATAGGAAAAGGACTTGTACATATGCTATTTGCTCCAAAACTGTTTTTTTTTTCGCACATTCTCTTCACATTAAGTGTTTGTGAGCTTCCAAGATTAGTATACCATGATTTAATATATAATCGTGAAGGCTTTCCCGTCTTTTGTTGGCATTTTTTTCTCTAGTAGAGGCTTGTGGTAGTTTTCTGATATATGTCAATTTAACTAAATTAGTTATTGTTTACTTTTACTGGACTTTTCCACTTAAGAGCAAAGCTTGGCCTGCCAATCTGTGGAAGTTCTATGTTGCCTTTGGTTTGTTATGTGGAATATCAATCTTTGTTGGAGTACATAGTCATTGGATTATGGTAATTTCTAGATGCAAATTTGATTTTTTATCCAATTTTTGATACAGAAATTTTTATCATTAAAGTTCAATGCACTAACACAATAATGATCACTACGCTGTTTTTTCTAACTAGTTACAGTTCATATTTGCTATTGACTATTTGAAAGATAAGTGCAGCTGATAACATGATGGTATAAATCTGCTTATCTATGAATGCTTTGATTGCACTGGTTGGATTTATCGCATTAAATAGTGGGATTAACATTAAGCTATTTATTTTCTTAACATATAAACCTTCAATCTCTCAAAACCTAAATTTTGACGTGTTGATATGTTAAATATCCTCTGCTACTAATTTAGAGGACTCCATATAACTGGGCAAGTTTCATGTTTTACGAGTTTAATATAGCACTCAAATGGCAGATTTCCCCATACCCTATTTTCATTGTTAGATATTCATCAATCATGCTACTCTATCTATGTTTGTTTTGGTGTGCAATTGTCTTTGTCATTCTCGTATTACAGATCTTGTTCTGAAATGATTCTTTTCTGCAGCTCAGTGGAAATCAATCCATCATTGGCTAAAATACAAAGAGAAACTGTTGGAGAAGTTGGCAGTCACTTGTCAAAGTTTAAAGTGGAATGTTGTTATGCTGCTGATCGAATGGATGGCGTATGCTTTCTTCTTGGACTTGTTCATCTTCTTTTTGTTAGTTAACTATAATTAAAGGTAAGTAGTCAGTAGAAAATCAGACTGAAGATTTTAAATTGTGGAGGAATGAATGTGGATCATATTTGTATATCTGTGCATTTGTTCCTTTAAATAACTATATATCTGTAATTGCAAAGGCATCAATTTTTGAGAGCACTAGTGCATAATGATTTCTTTTTGGTCTTGTCTGTTTGATGCTGTATATTGCTATGCTATTGGATAGACCTTTAGCTGATATGATCTGCCATGTTTTCTACCCATTAAACTGATCAAAAGGCTAATATTTTTGCTTATTTGGCAATGTTACTAGATATCAAGAAGCGAATCCTGCGATTTACACTGTCATTACATTTCCATTTCTTTTTGCGGTGATGTTTGGGGATTGGCGCCACAAAATATGCCTACTTTTAGAAGCACTACTTCATATTGCACGTGAAAGGAAACTTAGTAATCAGATATACAATTTGTCAAATTGTCGTATTACAGTTTTGAGACAAGTTTTTATCAGAACAAGTACTTCTACAGATGTGGATTTTGTTCCTTGTTTGAACTTCATAAAGATATACTCGATTCCTATGTAGCTGTAGCAATATCAAACTTGTTATCATTTTTTACATACTAACATTTATGCAAATGCTAAAATTGGAAGATTTATTCCAGCATCTTTTTAATGGACGGAATTTTATATTATTATAATAATTTGTAAAATTTATTATAATAATATGTATGTGAGTAATCGTAAAAAGATGCACAAAGCAAATTGTAAGTTTATTTTTTTACTAAAAATGGCGGAGTTCTTCGACGTAAAAAACTGTCTAAAAGTAAAAAATATCGACAGAGAAAAGCATCTAAAAGTTTACACAAAGTGTCTAAAATAGCATTTATGTGTCTAAAAAAACTGTCGAAAATGTATATTTTCGACACATCTATGTGTAAATAGATTTTCGACGCTTAGATTTTCGACGTTTAGATGCATAAAAAATATATGTTTTTTCGACGCATCTATGTGTAAATAGATTTTCGACGCTTAGATTTTTGACGCTTAGATGCGTAAAAAATGTATGTTTTTTCGACATATCTATGTGTTTAAGAAAACCGTCGAAAATAATTTTGTGGCATTTGTTTTTTTTACGCTTTATAAAGCATCTAAAATTTTTTTTATGACAAAAAAAGGTCTAAAAATTTCACCTTTTATGTCATTAAACTTCATATTTTGTTGTAGTGATTCTATATTTGAATTAGTTTTCTACGACAGAAGTAGTATTGTGACTTTGGGAATTCTGAAGCCACAATATATCATGAGAATATAGTAAAAGTTGAGCTTTTAAGTATTCTAAGCAGATATTTCTTATGCAAGTGAGTCTAATTTTCTAAATTTCTGATGAATTCTTGCGTTTATGTTGCCTGGTCCGTTTCCCTTACCCCTCTAACCTCAATTTTTTTCCTTTCGAAAATTTGTAATCATTTGCAGGAGGAAATAAAACTTTAGTACATCCAAACCCATCTCGTGGCCTTAAAAATGTTCAGGAACCTTGAAGATGTTGAAGTCTTACCAGTTAGAGGAAGACTTTGCGCTTTCACTGGAACAGATATGCCCAAAGTCAGGGCCCGACTTGACAAACCAACAAAAATGAAAGAAGCTAAGAGAAGGGACACACGAAGGCACGTGATGGCCAATTTACTACGCAATTTACAATTAGGTTCTTTGGAGCATCACTCTCAAGAACCATCGACAATTGATACCCTGAGAAAAAGGATTTGGAAGATGACTGGGAAAGAAGTACAAACACGCTAAACAAACAATCCAACAGAATGGCCATTTCAGGAATTGCTTTCAATTAGCTGAGACTGATAGACATAACTCTCACAAATTCATCGAAATCTATCAGACCATCTCCATTCTCGTCGTGGGTTTCAATCATCCTTCTACACTCTACTTCTGTAATTTGCACATAACACAATCTAATTAGCACTTTTCTCAACTCCTCAGCACCAATGAACCCATCATCATTCTCATCAAACACACGAAAAGCTTCTTGCACTTCCTCTATGCTAGGCTCCTTCTCTTCAAGCATATAACTTATGTCATTTGAGCTAATTCTCTCTTGCAGCTTGTCACCTTCAGGGTCATAACAAGTTCCTAACTTTCCCATCACTTCTTTTACTTCTCCGATACCTAGTTCCTCCCCATGATCTACAATTTCGCTTTCAGCCATTTCTTGTGCTAGCTTTCCATCTACAGTTTTGCAGTAAGTAATGGAAGCATTGTGGATTGAGAACTTGTCTGTAAAATCCACCAAAAGGCATGATAACTTGTTAAACAATGAATGGGGTGGACAACAAGAACAGGAGTAGAATTCTCTGAAGATGATGATGATGGACTGAATGATTATAACTGATAATAAGAACAGGTCATTGAAGGAAATGCGAGTGGAAGATGCATTATCCATTGTGTTGTTATCCATCATACAAGTAAGAAGAAAAACTGCCAAGGAAATGGAAGACAGCTGAAGAAAGTCTGGGAGACCATAGGAGTGTGGAGGTATATATACAGATACTTAATCGTGCGCCATATGGACTATGGAGAAACAGAGTAGATTTGGAGTCAATCTTTGAACCTAAGTCATGCGAAGATAATCAAAAGTTTCCTACGAAGTTCCACAATTTTATCCATATTCTGCTTGTCTTGACCTAGTTCTACATTCCAAGTCACTTGATCTGTTCCTGCATTTAAGTTTGTTGATACTTTTTCCACCCCAAGAATTGTCCACGCAGCTTCCAGGCAGGTGTACAGTAAAAGCCAACGAGACATTTTGTTTCAACGTGGCACAAGCATGTTAAAGTAGTAATGTATTATAATAATTTTTTTTTTTTTTGAAATGGATAAATATAAGTATAAATAGGGTGATAATTAACCCCGAACTAAAGTTAATAAACCGACTCGATTTAACTGAACTTTGGCTAGACTCGGGCGTTCTTTTAAAATATTGAACTTTTGAGTTGAGCTCAGACTCAAACAGTACAAGTTTGGCTCGATTTAAATTTCAAAAATTTTAGAAAAATTGATGTCAGTTTTTATTTCTTATTTTTTAAAAATAAAAAATAAGAATTATATATCTCATACCATAGTACTAGTCATGCCGTGGAACCGCCCAGTACTGATAATTCTGGTTGAATACCGAACTTCGTAAATTTAAAAAAAAAAAGGAACAAATTGTAAACATAAAAATTTTAACACTGAAAGCCTAAACCCCTTGATCCCTCGCCCAACCCTACCCATTTTCTTCGCCCCGCCTCCTTTACAACTCTACCTTGTCCACCACCATCATCTCCATGGTGTTTCGCCGCCGGTTGCCCCCACCTATTCGTGTTTCGCCGATAGTCACAGCCCGTGTCAAGGCGTTGCCTCTCCATCATCCTCCGTCGCAGTCGCCTCACTCTCTCTTGCCTTCGTCACAGTCACCTCACTCTCTGTCTCTCGCTGTCTAGCTGTCATTCCTCCGCCGTAGTCAAGCAGTAGCCTCACTCTTTTGCAATCGCCTCTCTCTCGCAGTCGCACACTTGCACCTCACCCCACACAAAGTCACTCGTTCGCCGACCCAGTCAAGCAGAAAATGAAGCCTAATCGAGTCACCATCCTAGTTGACCTAGTTGCCTCGTAATAAAGTGCACAATGCAAATAGCTGCTTCAAAATGCTCCTTACACAGTGCCTGATCAAATTGCGACAACACATGGACCACGCAAGAAAGATCAGACCGAGTGAATGTCGGATAGATAAGATGTCCCATTAGTCACCAATAGGATGAATTGTCCACGACTAATTCACCATCGGCCAAGCCTAGAGGAAGACCCTACTCTATCAGAGTGTCCGCCGGTTTATTTCTAATTAGTCCAGTTTAAGGGTCTTACTGATTGGAAGTTTAGTAAAGAACGTAAAGCACTTCTATTGTTTATTTGAGAGTTTCGTAATATAATGCAACCTATGCAGCACGGATACGGATACGGATACGGATACGGATACGGATACGCGACACGACACGAGGACACACCAACTTTTAAAATTTGGTGGATACGGACACGGCATATATATATATATTAAAATTTAGAATTAAGAAAAAAATTTAGAATTCATAATATGATATATATTGATTGATGTCTTTCAAGACTTCCAACATCTTGATAGTTCATGTCATGCATATTTGGTACTTTATAAGCCTCTCTAAAAAAACACAGAGCAAATATTCCATTAAACAATTTGTCTACAATATCTTATCCAAAAGTAGAATTAGTCATTCACGTGGGTATTTAAAACCAAAAAATCTAACTAAAGTATCCATCCTCTCATCACTTTATTCTCAAACATTGGCATTACTTTCATCAGCAAAGATCATACTCTCCAACTCTGGTTCATCAAGTGAAAGATTGGCAAC
>JANQAP020000216.1:2591815-2603575 GCA_026874005.2 Erythroxylum coriaceum | reverse complement strand
CTGATTATGTTGTTGGCATGGGAGTTGGGCCTCGACCACAAGGGAAGACTTCGGTCAGAAAGAGACTTCGAGACGAATTAGAGGAGTCAAAGAAAGTGAATCAGGAGTTACAGTCTCAAATGCCGGATCGATTCACTACCAAAGTCGAGCAACAAAGAATTGAATTTGAACAACAAAAGAAGCTTTTGGAACTTTTATGTTCTACACATAATATTCGTTTAGATTAGATATATGTACTCATATTGATAACTTATTAAATTAAGAAAAAAATTATATTAATTAATGTATGATGACATGTTTGGAAATTACAATTAAATAGTAAATTGTCTACATTTATGAAATTCAATATTAAATAAATTAAAATTATTTAAATTAATGATATAAAATAAATAAAATTCAATATTAAATAATATTGAATAGTTATTAAATAAATACGATTTAAAAAATTATTAAAATTGGAAAATTATTAAATTAAATTTATTTTCAGATAAAATAAAAACAAATAAATAGCATTCTGCGACGTTTTTTATTGCATTCCGCGACGTTTTAAAACGTCGCAGCTTCATCAACATTCCGCGATGTTTTATAAAACATCGTGAAATATTAACGATTCCACGACTTTTTATAAAACATCGTGAAAAGTTAGTTTCCGCGACATTGTCCTAACCGTCGCAGACACTTCCTTTCTGCGACGTTTTCCAAAACGTCGCGGAAACTTCCTTTTTGTGACATTTTCTGAAACGTCATAGAAACTTCCTTTCCGTGACGTTTTCGAAACATCACGAAATATTAACGAAGTTTTCTGAAACGTTTTATTTTAACATCACAGAAAGGCCTACTTTTTCGTGACGTTTTCATAAACGTCACCGAATGTTGATACATTCTGCGATGTTTTCCTTAAAACGTCGTAGAAACCTTTTGCCTATACCACAATCCGCGATGTTTTTTGTGACATTTTTTAAAACGTCGCAAAAGGTAATTTGCGATGTTTTCGGAGATTCAACGACGTTTTAAAAACGTCACAGATTGGATTGTTTTCTTATAGTGTCACGATAGGTTTAGAGTAGAACCTAATACTAGCCAAAGCCAAAGCCAAAGCCAAAGCCAAAGCCATAATTTTAAAACACAACAGCTATAATTTAAGCTCAAGATGAAATTCAGTAGAAAACCTTATTCTAAATCAAATGGAAGTCTTGATAAGTCAAAGCTCATCTCCACTTTAGGCACAAGTAAAAATCAAATTATTGCCCTATGTTTAATTCATGAATATGTATTTCAAAATCGTAGTAATCACAAAAGGAATTGAACTTTGCATTTTAAACTTTAGAAGCCGTTATAGGAATTATTCTTTGCATTTTAAACCTAATGAATTTTATTTATTTTTAAAGTTCTAAGATTCATTTTAAACAATTCTTCTTAATTCTACAATTTAAATTTCATTATAGGAACTTAATTTTTCATTCACGTCCTATAAGTTCACTATAGACATTTCTAAAAAATTTTAAATCTTGATAATGTTATAAATTTTTAGGAATTCATTTAATGTTTTCATTTCGATAATTCAACTAAACATAGTCAAGTTTTAAGCATCCGCTTAAACAGGTAGAAAAGGGTACTCAACATTTTTTATTTTACAATTTAACCCTAAACTCATTTCTCTAATTAGGGCTAATTCTTTTCCTTAAAATTTTCTCCGTTCTTTAAAAGTAGGGTAATGACTGAATTATCTTTTATTTTTTTATGTCTTTCGTCTATATTCAAGCATAGTTCTAATCAGTTGTAGCATGTCAATTATAGTTACCATCGAAATAAGATGCTTGTAATATTTTGACCTTCCATATATGCCATAGTCATTCCTTTTATATTGCTAAATACCTAGTTCATCTAAAAGGAAAAATATGCTTTGGTACTAAATATTGTCAAAAAGAGCACTCAAAAAGAGATTGAATTAAGTGAATTATCCCTAATTATGAGAGTATAAAATTTATCAAACACCTTATCCATAATGCAATGAACTTTTTTAAAATCTTATGCAAAAGTGATTGAGGCCATGAGATAAACAAAGTAATTAAAGTAAGAGATAATAGTTAAACTCTAATAAAGACAGTAATAATTAAGAGTAAGAGGAGAGGAATACGATAACTCATAGTGGTTCTACTCTTTTAACTTAATTTCACTCTAAAAATTTCAAATTCATTATGTCTTTTCTTTAATCATTTCAGAAATTTATGAAGACAAACAATACACAAAGATTTATGTGTTTAGAGAACTCCTTTTGCATCACTAACTCTTATAATCACTTTAATTTACTTATATCTATTCTTTCTCTTCATTCGTTTTTATGTATTATGTAACTTGTAAGGCTTCTGATAGTGTTTTCCATCCCACTCCTAATATGACTCCCTTACTTTTGCAGCAAAGTATGACCATTTGTGGATGAAGCCTATAAATTTTGAATTACCTTTCCACTTGATCAACTTATATGTCAAGAATACAAAAAACAACATAGTTTTGGTTGTTAATAATCACATTTGGTCAATCGAACTCAATTGACTAAATGATTTGGTAAACCCCTTTTAGATAGTGCTCAGTCTAATGATGGTCTCTCATCTGTTATTCGCTCCTAACTTTTTCTAATACCTTCAAGAAATACTTGAATGACTTTAACAAATTCTTCAGAGTTTGGAACATCTTATTAATCTCCTTAATCATAAATCATTTCTTCTTGAATGTTCATGGTCAAGTTATTCCCAACCATCTAAAGCATTGAACAACTCTGAAGCTCGAAATATTAGTTTCCTAATTTTATCTCTCGTCTTTTAATATTAATTTCAATATTGTGAGCTATAATTAAGAAAATTTCATTAAAAGTCTAATTATTTTTTATCATAAAATATGAACGTAAACTTGCACAATTCAACAATATCCATTAAAATTAAGAATTAAAAGCTGAAAGAAAGCCTTGATAAAGTCAAAAACCTTTGAATCCACTATTTGAAGTACTCTCCAGGATAAAAAGTTTACATACATCAAGTTCAATTAAAAATTCGTGAACTTTTTTAATCATTAGTACTATTAGATAAAAGTTAACTCACATTGAACCAAAATTTAAATTTTATGTTCTTAAAATATATGTTGTTACCTTTGTTTTAAAACTAAAAAATAAATGTTTATATTCATAAATAAGTCTCACATTTTAGAACCTTTTAAGAGTAGTTTGTTATTATTTTCAATCACATTATTTCAACTATGGATCATTGATATTATCATACTAAACAACACAAGACATCAGTTGTAGATTTCAAATTTGGGAAAATCACTCTAGGAAAATAAAAAAGGAGTGTAACTTCTCACAAATTTGTCAATTCTTTTGATAAGGAAAAGCTAAATCATAGTTGATTAGTTTCTATGTTTTTATTTTTATTTGTAATTGTAGATAACAAAATTTTCAACATACTACTGTTCTTACTTTAAATTTAATTAAACAGCAACTCATCTAAATAAAGATAGTTGTAAACAAAATTTTAATTGATTTTTGTTATAGTTCACAAAATTAGTCTTATATAGCCAAAAGAAAAACATTATAAACAAAATATAAAGGTCTTTGAAAAGAAATAGATAATGTAAATATGGTTGATAAGTAAAGAATATGACCTTATACAAATAATTATTTCACGCTAATAATAGCATACTGTGTCGTGACAACAGAACCCTAAAGATTCATTGAGCGGTGAAAGCTTCCTGTAACAATATGATAACTAGATGCTGGTAACTCACTTAGCTTGCCAAATTTTTCTTCGTAGTTTTTTAGTAGCTCGAACCTGCAATCAGTTGAATAATATTCAGAAGATCTTGGAATCAAGAAAATCAACGCACTATTTAGTATATATCTGCAGATAAAAATATTGAAAATTTTCTACATATTGATAAATGAAACTTTATTTGGGAGAAGGTTTAATTCCCAACTATTAGATCATAGTTTAAGATTTCTAACGACACTAATTTTATAAAAAATATTACAAATATTTTTTTTTTCATTTAAGCATATTTCTTTAATTCATAATTAGGTATATTGGAAAACTTGTTCGAAAATAAGATAGAAAAGAATTATCATAGAATCTACTTGCAGTGTACATGCCTAAATCTTTTATTCGAGTCGAGGCCTACCAATATGCCAAGCATTGATACGGTGCACACTTCTCATAAATTTCTTCAACATCCTTCTCCAGTGTGTGTTTGTTGCAACTTTCTCTACCTGTACCTGGCCATGCATATACAAAATTAAATAAACTTCGTTGGTTATTACCTATAAAATAAGTGGGCATGTTAAAATGCCATATCAAAATCTGAAGTTGCTATTTTAAAAATCGATCAGATTAGAGTAAGTTCGCAACTAAATAGGACTAAAGGAATAGTATTGAACAAACATATTTTACGTGGAAAATTCCTAAATTATGGAAAAAAACCACGAGCAAGGATAGAAGAATTTTACTATTAAAAATGGAGAATTACAAAGAGAAAAACTAGACCCACAAAAATACACAAAATATTTTTGTCTCTCCCTTTTTTCCCTCTCTCTCTTAGTTTGCTTATGGGATGATTCTCTTTGTTTATCTCCTGCTTATTTATAGGAAGGAGAATGAAGGGATGGTTGGTTAAATTGGCTAACCTTCTTTGTTGTTTTATTTGGCATGTTAGGTACCGACATTTGGTGCCTAACATGCCAACCAAGTTTGACAATTCTCCTACTTGAAGATTTGATTAAGAATCAATCATATCTTCACATAGTTCTTTCTACCTTGCCCCTTTATGTTGCTTATGCCTCTGTTAGGCCGTATCAGGATTGACACCACATAAAATTATTAGCATTAATTGCTTTTGTTATAAAATCTGCCAGGTTATCCATGGTATGAATTTTTTGAATATCCATTGTTCCTTCTTTCAGTTTCTCATGAACGAAGTGGTATTAAACTCGAATGTGTTTTGTTTTTGAATTAATGCTGGATTCCTTGAAAGATACAAAGCACTTTGGTTATCACAAAATAGAGTAATATTCTCTTGTTTATACCCAGGTTCTTCCAACATCTTTAACCACACTACTTTTTTACGGGCTTGTGTAGCTACTACATATTCTACTTCTATTGTTGACGTAGCCATAACTGACTACAGTTTTGAAACCCAGCTCACATCTCTTCTAGCTAGTGTAAACACATATCCTGTAGTGGATTTACTTTTATCAAGATCACCTACATAACTAGCATCAACATATCCTCTGATAGTAAAATCTGATCCTTCATAACATAATGCAATATATGAGGTTCCTTTGATATATCTGAGAATCCTCTTAATAGTATTCTAATGCTCTCGATTAGGATTCGCCATGTATCAACTAACTACTCCCACTGCATATGCAATGTCTAATCTTGTACAAATCATAGCAAACATTAAGCTTCCCACTATTGATGTAACAATCTCGAGACATCTCCATCCTCTCTTCTTCATTACCAGGACTCATGCTTAAGGATAACTTGAAGTTAATAGGAAGAGGCGTATAGATTGACTTACAATCTTGCAATGTTGAATCACCGCAAGATCTTCTTTAAATAATTCTTCTGAGCAAGCCAAATCTTCCTATTATTTCTATCTCGGTGAATTTACATTCCTAGAATCATGTTTGCTAGTCCCAAATCCTTCATTTCAAATTCCCTAGAAAACTATGCCTTCAATTCTTTGATACGATCATTATTGGGGCTGTTAGAGTAGTGCTTTAAAGGCAATCGTCTTTAGCACTTCTGTACAAACTTTATTTTGATTAATAAAGTGAAAGGATTTTTTCATTCATTTGATATTCATTTATATATGAATTGATATCGATCTTAAATCAAATTAATGAAGTCCATGATATAAAACATAGCATGAAGGAAATTATAATGAGATCATGATAATGAGATTCCTATCATGTGCAATTATGTTAGTATCTAAATAATCCCTAGTCATAGGATTAATAAGACAGGACATTTTTAATCTAGACAGGCTACCACATGTTATACTTCTTGATTAGATCAAGTAGTGGTCTCACAAATTGTAAGTATGAGTTGTTTAGAGTTAATATGTGGATGCTTACTAAGGGGAGTAAGTACATCGGATGACCTGCTATGAGATTATTATAGATGATCTATCGAATGTTAATGATTAATCTCATCATAGCAATGGTGCAAATATCCTTAGACTTGAGGTACTCAAGGTATCTTAGATACAAATCCTGTGCTTTGACATCATTCTATGTTACCTCAAGTCGAGGTCGCTCTTAGGGTGGTGAATAGGTACAGCTATTTATATTCGAAGGTAATTGGGTAGCCAATAAAGGATTCACCACTCCTGATAAAAGGAGATGATACCCATGACCTCTTATCGGTGTCATTACTCAGGAGTCTCTGGCTAGAGCAGTTATGTGTCATAAAGAGAGTCTTCAATGACACAAAAGAGTAATGAGATCCTAGGACAAGAACTAAGTTCACTTGGACCAGATGTGATGTAGTCAGTCTAGTGGGAGTTGACACATAGCTCATACTCCGAACCAAGTGGGGTATAGTATGGTGAAAGGAAGAATTGCATAGTAATTGTCTATGGAAAGGTTTATAAGTTAGATAATTAACAATCGAAGATTTCATGTGTTAATCCACTTATATTCCAGCAAATTAGCATAATAAACCCTTTATGATTTGATTGAATTAAGAGTTAATTCAAGTGCCTAAAATAACCAGGAACCTAAGGGTCACACGCATAAAAGATCAGATGAAAAATAAAGTGTGTATGGCCATTTTAAGTAGGTCACGAGTATGGATCATAGGGCTACGATAGTGGCTGAAGGCAAGCCAGGCCACGATCGTGGCTAATGACAGAGGGCACGAATAGGTACATAAATGAGTTCTTCACTTATATACAAGAGCTTCTTTCACTTCTTACACACTCAAATGATAGAGAAAGGGTTCTAGAAGTGTTCTAAAGAGAGTGAGAAGAGTTTTTGAGTTATCTTCATGCAATTTATGCAATTGTTGTATAAATCAACATGCATGCAAGATAACCTTAATCTTTCTCCCATTTGAACATCTACTTAAATTCATCAAGTTTGGTGTTCTAAAACCATTACACATTGTTTCATCTTCCTTCTTTGCATGTTTTTGGGTGATCAAAGAAGGGTTTGGTGTTTGCAACAACCCAAACAAGGTGAAAAAATAAGAAAGGAGGAGAAACAAAGGTAAAAATGTTTTTATATTTCATGTTCTTTACATATCCTTGCATGCATGTGTGATCTTGTGGTTTTCGGGTTGTCATGGTGTCGAAATCTTGATTCCAACACTTCCACTGTATCCGTAAGAATGTGATGCATGCAACAATGGCTAACCCAATAGTGGTATCAGAGCAAGTTTATGCATATGATAGATGATGTATTGAACATGTGCAAAGTGTTTGTTGGGTTGTGGTAGACATGCATGTTGTTTTGGAATAATTCATGTAAAATGTAGAAAATGTTTTTCTGATTCCTTTTGCTGAAATGTTTTTAAGATACTATATTATGTTTCTAATAAAAGTAAATTGCAATTGAATGTCATTTGCTATTTTATTTTGAATTAATATCCATACTATTCATATGTTGATTTTTGGGAATTTCTGGAAAACTAAATGCATATACTGTTTTTGAAATTTTTGTAATAATTCTAGAATTTTTTTTTTCTATTTTTCTTTCACATAAATGTTTATAAGGTGTTATATTATGTTTCTGGAAAAAGCCAAATGCAATTGCATGTCATTTGCTATTTTGTTACGAATTTAGTTTCAGCCTGATGCATGTATGAAGTTCTGGAAATTCTAGAAATGTGTTGAACATGCATGCATGTAAATTATTTATTAATTTTTATAAAAATTGTTTTTATAAATTTTATGCATGCATATGCAAGATGAGATGTTGTCATATGTATGAGATGCATGACACTGGTTGTTAAAGTGGTTATCTTATGCATGCATGATTTAATGTTTGACTAGTGTTTGAAGTAATGTGACAAGTGTCATACACATATGATGTGTTGTCTTATTGCTATTTATTTATAAATAATTCCTAAGAATTAGCTTCTAGAATTTTTTATTAGACACATTTAGAAAGTGTATAAGACTCTAGATTTTTTCCAGAATTAATTGAATTTGATTCAATTAATAAATAAAGTCAAAGTCAACATTAGTCAACATTTTGAAAGTTGATGGAGTTAACTTACTTAATGACTTATAATGTATGTATTTCAGTTATGAGACCCAAATTGCTAGTAGTGTGCCCTAGGCCAATGATCATATGTGACTTTTGTACTGACATTCTGATTTATTATTTATATATTATGAGGTATTCTTTTATATATGCATGTATATTGTTTAAGTAATGTGATTTACATTTCATGAATAGTATTAGGCTTATGTCATCAAGTACGTGACTTGATAGTAAAAGCATAAGCATTATAATACTATTCTAAACTATCCCTAGTCGATCATTATTAGTGGAACAATAATGAATTAAGGCTAGTATGTGTCCTGATTGATGATCACATTTTACTGATCATAGATATGAGTTATCAAATCAGATACATTGATATATGTTAGAGAACATATATTAGATCGACCCACAGAGAAAACACTACATGGTTTCATGTCATTAGTGATTCTCAATATGGTTTTACTTTAGTCCTTTAACCTGAAGTCATCATGGTTCCCTACATGAGGAATTCAGTGCTTTGACATTAGACTAAGTTATCTTTAACCGAATAACAAGTAATCTTATATTGGACATTAAATGAGTCATACGGAGGGATGTGAATGACGTAGATGGGATTTGTACCTTTCTTGAATGAGAGATATATCATTTGGGCCTCTTGACAAGTATAATTGAAGAAATGCTTGGTCATGCTCAAATGAATTAATGAGGAGTCATCAATGTCATTTGTTATAATCAGTCAACTTGGGAATCAAGAAACGATGATTAATCAAAGGTTGACATGTACCATGCCTTATGATTAATCTTGATATCTGTTACAAAGGGATTGAGCTTGTAACCATGGTTACAGGTTAAATCAGATTGTTGATCCTCATTTGATTTGGGTGGTTATAATGTCTTGCTAGAGGCCGCTTATGACTTATGAGCCTTGAAGTGTGATCAAGCCCATTACCAACATCAAATGAGCCTACAGGGTTGCACATAAAGAGTGATGTGATTTGGGCTTATTCTCTTGCGCCTAATTTAGTAGGCACTGAATAAATATATGTGGATAGATTTATTAGGTTAGACTAAATTAAGTTGTCGGGCTTTTATTATATGAGATATAATATAGGCCGAAACTTATTGGGCTTCTATAATCCTAATAGGTTTAGGATTATGATATTCTTCTTCCTAATAGGAATAGGGATTAGGGTTTCTCTATAAATAGAGAACTTATGTCTCATTAGAAGACACACGAAAAACCCTAGCCACCAAGACCTAGCCACTCATTCTTTTTCCGAGAGAAAACTGTGTAGCGTTCTAAAGTGTTTTAGAACGTGCTAGCACACATTAGCCGCTGCCCGGATCGTTCATACTTGTGTGGATACCGATAGAGGACATTTGCAAGCTGCAGCATCAACATATCTGAAAAGAATCCAAACCGCGCGCTTCAAAAGGTAATTTCGATTACACTTCTTATTGTGAAGTTTCAATTAACCAAGGCACAAGACACAAAGTCCTATGGTCCATTCCACTACATATTGTGAATTCCTGGGCCATAGATGATCTAACATAAATAAGGTTCTTATGTGATAAGAAATATATCATTTTGATGACAATAACATGCTTAATGCATGTGCTTGAAATTAGGGTTTTGGAAAATTTTCAAACATTAAATCAGTCTTTTTAGTGTCTAGTAGATTAACTTATTTATCTTAACGATTTTGGCCGTTAAGATAATTTTAGCTTGTGCCGAAATTGTTTAGATAAATTTGAGATAACCTAGGGATATTATAGATGACTAGTTGATATGGGAATTTTAGAAACCCTAAGGATTAATATAGAATTAATCTAAGGAGAGCATAGCATTTCTAATGTGACTAGATAAAGGCATATAAACTAGGATTAAAGTGTTTAATCTAGACATCAAAATAATTGAATTTTAAGGTTCCTAATTAAATAACATTCATAATTTGGATTAGCCAAGACTAACATTAGTACCCGATTAGGTTCAAGAGTTGAATCGAATCATGAACTTTAGATGCATAGTCAAGTCACAACCTAAATTAAACCTCCTTTGTGTGATACATGCATTAGATGCATTTTAAGGGTAATTATGGACATAAGCTCAATTCAATTGCGTTGTCCATAATCTAAATGTATATGTGATATACATAATTAAGATCATCCAAGTATTGATGAGACAAAAGGCCAAATCCTTTAACTAAAATATTAGGACTTACGCCTTCTATTGATATGGCAAGAACCAGAGTTCTTTTAGAGTTAGGTTGTTGGGCAAACCCAAGCCTGCTCCACATGAATATGTTCAAAATATGAAAATTAGATTTTCGTTAATGGGTTGGTCCTAACTGGAAGCATTGATTTGTTGGGCAAACCCAAGGTCAACGTGGATATAGGTGAAGTTGGGTTATATACATGGGATGTATACAAATCAAAAGTTGATAACCCAATGAGTGTGTTAAATCAACAGTTGATGGCACAAGTTGATAGTTGCATAATTGAATGCAATTGGTATGAATAATACCTACTGATTGACCTAAGGTGGCTTGTTGGGCAAACTAGAGGTTATTCTTAGTGATATCGAATATCGACCCATTAAGAAAACTATAAGTTTTCTCAAATTCGTAATGAGGGCTATGGATTTGAATAAGAATAGTGGGACTTACATTCTAACACTTTCTGTTATTCTTCTAGGTCATTGAATGGCACGATGTCTTCTAGTGTGAATCTACACTCCCTATTAGATTCCAACAAATTCATGGGACCAAACATCTTGGATTGGCTACAGAATTTGAGAATTATTCCCAAATCCAAAAAACTAGGATATGTCCTAGATGAACCACTTCCCGATCCCCCTGTTGCCGATGCATTTGATGAAGATCAGATAGCTTACAAGAAGCTACTGGATGATAGTAAGCTAGCTAGCTGTATAATGTTGGCATTTATTGTTGGATCGAAAATAAAAGCATGCAAGATTTGGTTAAACGGTAGATTTCAAAACTTTCCGAAATCAAAATGCAGCAGAAATAACATAACGAAATCAACATGTCTCAGCTATACATGATACAGTATAAAGAAGATAATTAACATAAGAACAAGGTGGTAGAAATATACCGACTCCTTGGCACATCTTTGACTCCTTGCTTTTGTATCCTTTCCAAATCATTGCTATAGCTTTGACTCTTTTGTATCCTTTCCTTTGTCAATGTATCCTCTCCTTATTGTTGTATCCCTAAACAATCCGACCTACCACTTGTTCTTCTTGAACAACTTGGTTAATAAGATTCTTTGGTAGGAAAGGAGAAGAAATATTTTGAGGAGTTTTTTTTAGAAGAAAGAGCCAAAAATGAGACTCTTCTTATTCAAGTTTCAGCTATGCATGCATGAGAGGAAAGAGTGAGTCAAAACAAAATGCAAGAACACTTCTTCCTCTCCTTGTCAATTTCGGTTATTATGAAAGAAAGATGTGATGTGCATCCAATGCATCACTTCATTCTTTA
>JANQAP020000216.1:2523069-2538605 GCA_026874005.2 Erythroxylum coriaceum | reverse complement strand
ATGTGGACCTTTGGACACTTCATGTTGGGCTTCAAGGAGTAAGACAATGCCTCTTGGACCTTTATGAGATGAAATCTAACTCAACAACATGGGTTCTATCTCTTGAAGGTCTTGGATGGTTGCTTCATTGCTTTGGCCCTAGCTCTTGTCATTGGGCCTCCAACATTTTGTAATGGATCTTTAGAAATATTAGACTTGAATGTTGAGCCTTTGATATGGGAATTTCATTCAGCCCTTTGCCTTGCACATTCAGACTTCAAATCTGACCCAATTTCAGCTCCTAAACCTCCTTTTACAAGCTTATGTCCATGCAAGTCATATCCTAGGCTTCCTTGAGACGGATCACACTATGTATGCTTCTCTTCTTGTCTTTCACATGCCCATGGTTCTCCATCAATGTCTTATTGGTATACAGGACATGCCCACTAAAGATATTACAGCTGATATGGTATAAATGTTATTTTAACGTAACATCCTTTATGTTAAGATCCTGCATATGGACCTATGCATCCCAGATTACTGTGATATACAAATTAAATGTTATATAGCATTTGTCACATAAAATGTTTGATTACTCTGATACAGTTATACACACTTGTATGATATATGTTATAGATTGTGACCATGTATAACACAAACAAGGTAAGTAACCAAGACTGTTTGTTATAGACAATTTTCATACTATACACACAAACTTTGTATGTGTCTCCTATATTATTAGGAGACACAAATATTATATTGTACACCTATAACAAATGTTATCACCATTAGTAATGTCATCAATAGCCTAGTCATATAACATCCTTGATATCAACGCCATATTAAAGGTATTGTAAGTTTTATGTCTGTAGGTATTACACAAAAGTAATGCATATGGTGTATTGGTACTATAGCATTGCTCCTGTATAGCCCATAGTATACAGGAGCAATGCCATAGTACCAATCTAGAGTGTGATACCCACTCTCTTAAAGTACATAAATGGGGTGTAGCACATATAAGTACCAATGGTCATAACGTAACTCTTTAGTATATACCATACTTATTACATCAGTTATAAGTCATTATGTAGTTATACCAAAATGTACATTAATATTATAAATGTACTTTACAACTAATACCAATTGCATCTCTCCATTAGTTATATACATACGGAGATTAGTGCAATAGTACCTACATTACATCCATTCATATGTGGGGTAAACACACTCCTAAATAGGGTAATGACATGCTTGTATAAATCACCCCATTCATGTACCAATGGATATTGGTGATGGTATCACACATACCAACCTCATTTGGTGTCAATTAATGGAGGGTAATTAAATACCATCTAATTATACCTTATTACTAGTATATCTATTTTACCATTACTATATAATACCATGTACCTATGACCATATCTTTAGAACGTACTTATCTTGCTAATATATGGTATGACAATTAATATATAGTAATGCCATATGGTGCTAACATTTATAAATACACTATTGTATACCATATGATGATGGACCAATAAATACCATAACTTGTAAGCACCTTCAATAATTGCCATACATCGCCTATCAGACTTATGTGTGTAATAAGGAATATTGCAAATTGTGATATGGTATTATGTTTACTATATACCTGTGTATGTATAGAGTAATGTACAGACCTTTGAATACGATATAGTATGTGTATAGTGTATACAAAGGTACACCAGTGTATAGAGTATTGGTGCCCATGTAGTATACAGTCCAATTCCTATGGTATACACCCCTCACATATTGGATGTGGTCCCAATACTCTAAACAAAAAGCCTTAGTGTAGCCCGGTATCGATAAATGACTTGTATCTCCTCCTAATGTCCATACTATAGTTTTTACACCTTCATACGTATTCTTAATAACCCATATATAGGCCATAGGAACTCCCTTAACTTCTAAATACCTCCACATTATTTCCCTAGGTACCCTACCATGCACCTTTTTTAAATCAATAAAAACTATATGTAGTTTATATTGTCTTTTCTGTAATATTCCATTAATCTTCTAAAGTGATGTAAAGCTTCTGTTGTGGAACTTCCTAGCATTGAAACCAAACTAGTTTTTCGAGATAGAAGCATCCTTTCTCAGCCTCTTCTCAATCACCTTCTCTCATAACTTTATGGTGTGACTAAGCAATTTAATGCCTCTATAATTATTACAGCTTTGGATATCTCCTTTGTTCTTGTATAAAGTAATTAACATACTAAATCTCCACTCATCCAATATTTTGGCAGATTTAAGGATCACATTAAAAAGCTTAGCTAGCCAAGTAAGACCCTCTTTATCTAAGCTCTTTCACACCCTGTAGGTATCTCATCAGCCTCTACTACCCTTCCACTCTTCATCTCCCTCAACGCTTTTTTAATTTCTTCCTTTATAATATGCCGATAACAAGTAAAGTAATGAAACCTCTTGGACGTGTTAAGATCACCTAAATAGATGTTATCCTCCATGCCTTCATTAAAAAGGCCATAGAAGTACTCTGTCATCGTCACTTGATATCATTTTTAACTACGAGCACCCACCCTACTCCATCTTTTATACAACGAACTTGATCCAAGTCTCTTGCTTTTTGTTCTTTAGCTCTCACTAACTTAAAAATATCCTTTTTTCAATCTTTAATCTCTAATTGTTGGTATAATTTCACGTAAGCTCTACTTTTATCTTTTGAGATTATCTTCTTTATCTCTTTCTTTGCCAGTTTATAACTTTCTTTATTAACTACTCTCTGTACCTCTGTGGTGCTATCTAATAGAGCTTTATAGGCAGCTTTCTTGATCTTAACATTTTCTTGTACATCTTCAGTTTATCACTAGAACTCCCTTTTACTAGCCATAGGCCCTTTATAAACACCTAAGGTCTCTATACATGTATTCTTTAAAAGAGTTGCTACTTTCTTCCACATCTGGTTAGCACTCCTTCCAATTTCCATTCTTTTCCATATAATACTTTTATTCTTAAATTGTTTTACCGTATTCCCTTTTAGATTCCACCATCTAACTCTAGTACACCTCAAATGACTTCTCTTCTTCCTCCAACCTTAATAATAAGATACAAAAGCAACAATCTATGCTGATTTGACAAGCAAGCATTAAGAATCACCTTGCAATCTTTTTAACTAGATCGATCACTCCGCCTGATGAGGAAGTAGTCAATTTGAGTTTTCATGGTTTTGTTCTTAAAAGTCACCAGGTACTCTTTGTTTTTCTTTAAAAAGGAATAGGCTATTAGCAACTCAAATGCTACCACAAGATCGAACAAAATAGTCCCATTCACCGCACTTGAAACTCTCATGAGTCCATGAATATCTATCCGATGTTACCCCTAGATGACCATTAAAGTCTCCTCCTATACTCTCTCGTCAAGGGGGATCTACTAAATCGTATCATCTAGCTCTTCCTAGAATAGGTAATTATGTAGTTCATCCAACCCTACTTAAGGTGCATAAATACACGTCATATTTAAAACAACACCCTTCAACATAACCTTTAAGGACATAATATTATCGTTAGTCCTTTTTACCCCAAAACATGATGTATGAGTTCCTTGACAACTAAGATACCTATCTCATTTTGTCGTCTCGAACACCCTAAATACAAAAAGTTTGAACTCATTAATCTACTAATTCAACATACTTCCCTATAAGGGTCCCACAGTTCTACATCAAATAGGCTGAATTTGTATGAAATTTGATCCTTTTCTCGTACATAATAACGATATTTGAATAAACAGCAACAATGTTTTAATACACAAAGGACTAAAATGAAACATGTGTAATGCTTCCATTGATACCTATTAACGATTAGTAATATCCATTATCTATAATAACTGCAACGAATTTTCAAGGGATAATTGATAACATGGTTCTCTTCCTCTTTAAGAAATCAATCCTATCAAAAGTATCGTGGCATTTTTATTTATTTACATGAATATAAATTTAAAATGATTTACTATAATAGTAATAGCGTACATCCAAAAGTACTTACAGGATGATATATTAAATTAAAATATTTGTTCTGGACCACAATTTGGAGAATAGTACCAAAGTTAGGATTACAAGATTAATGATTTATTTTGTAATTTTATGTGCTCCATATTTTAAAATCACAACATTAGTTGATAACTTGTAAACATTTATCCAGAATAAAAGAGCATTCCATACAACAAGCACAATAAATTCGAGAGATTAGTAAGCTCTTAACGCCCTTTTCTTTCAAAGGTTCCGTAAAATGGTGTCTACCGATTTTCTTTTCCAATTGACCAAAAGTCCTTTCCATAAGCTTTTTTAATACCTACAATTTAGGTAATTTAGTTATAAAAATTTTATAAACAAATTAAGATGGTAATCTTAATATTAGTACCCATCACATATTATAAAGATATAACACTCCACATGTAAATAAAAAAAAAATAGTTTCCTATCAACTTTCTTTATTAATAAGATAACTTTGATAGTGCAATAATATTAGTAGTAATGTTTAGTATCATCATAGACTTAAAGAACAATATACTTTGAATTTTATACCCATAAAAGAGCTAACATTCCTATAAACTGATGTTCATAAAATGGCAAGGATAATTTTCATTAATATTTCTTCCATTTGATGTACTAAAATACCAAAATAAAAAGAATTTGGAAATAAATGAGAACTGATATCCGAACTTAATTACACCGTCTTACCACCGCAATGTTCTACAAGTTCTCCTTCATAAAAAGAGCTCCTAAAGGAAATGCCATAGCATCTTACGCCTACCCATTGCATTGCATGATGGGTCCGTGGGTTAAAATCTTATTCCTTGATCCTGTCACAAACATTACAACTTCATTACACATTACAAAATTAAAGATTTTATCAAAATACAAAAGTCGACCTGGCTTAACTTACAGCGATTAATGCTCAAGTACAAATTGTACAAGAGTTTCAAACTTGTACAAGAAACAGGTGGTTTGCTTATTTGACAGGGAGATTTTTCACACTGCTCAGGTCATTCTTCAACTTTGGAAGCCTTCAAGTCCTCAATTCCAGCACCTATGTCTTCTCTTCCAGAGTAGGAACTCCCAGGAACCTTTACTAAAAGTTCTTCTTCAGTTATATCCTCTTCCCCCTGGAATTTTAGTGCATGAGAGGTTATAAATTTCTTCAAAATCCAACTTTAACGTGAAAAAAATATGCACTACAAGCACAGAACACTAGTGGCTGACACATAATAGAAAAATCAGCAGAAAAAACACAGCATAGAACTTCGTGGAAACGGTGAACAATAAAAGAATAGGTGTATGTTCTGAGATAAGCATTGTTAATGAAAGAGAAGCGATTGCTCCTCGTAAGCTTGGAGAAACCGCAGATTGCCCAACAGAAGAAGCTATGGCTTGTGCTCCAAAAGAGAAAATATGTGTTGAAATAATTTAAATTCTTATGGGGAGGAGATCTTAGCCCCTGAACAAGTTGAAGAACTAATTGCCTCCTTAAGCTGCATTCTTGCAGAAACAAAAAATGATTTGCAGAAGATACATGATCATAATGCTTCAAGATAATGTTGACATGAATCAAATTATAACGGCAGGAAACAGATTCAGAACAAAACTAGAAGCAAGGAAAAGAAAATTTGCGACTATTAGAATTCACTTTCAAAGCAATGGCATTTTCTGCAGTATCCCCCCGACAAGTGAGATCACGTATGGTAGTTTTGAGTTGCTTCCTAGCCTTGGCTCGTGTTATGCGTCTTTCAGCACATTGTGCTGCAGTAACATCGTAATGACAAGCCACACAAAGAGTCCTCATGTTCTCTAGTTTGCATTCACCTGCAGAAACTCAAGAAACCAGAACTTTCAGTATCTTAACCATCGACTGAGAAACTAGGACATATCTGTCAAAGCTTAAGGTATCTTTCACAGAGATCAAGGGAAGAGGAGTAGGTAAAGCAGTAATGATAACATTATTATCAAGAAATATTAAGGCAATGGTTAGCAAATTCCTGATTCACAACCTTGCTAACACTAAATGGGACTCACTGCATGGTCTCAAGAATATATGTCCAAGGATCCATGGCTGAGGCAAACATAACTATCATTGGTGTAAATAGGCTTGGCAATAAGCCAGGCTGGGTTTGATTTTTTTAAGACCTAAGCTCAACCAGAAGCCCGATCAGACTCTGGACCTGGTTTGAAGCCAAAATTTTTTTCCAAGTTCAAAACTCGTCCAATCAAATTAGACTTTGCTTATTAACTTCAGGCTCAGCCTGGACCAATTTGCCAACTCTAGTTGTAAAATATGAACCATGGAATTTTTTAAGGAGTTGAATCATGTAGTAATCTATTCAATATCACTTCTGTAGAAATACATACAGTTGACAGGACTTGTAGATTAAATAATAATACCTAGCACCAAAAATGTCCAACGAAGTTTGTTATCGCTAGTTGTAAGTTTTTTTGTCTATTCTCTAATTGATAGGATGTTTACATCTTCAAACATATTAGCCAATTTAAGGATTCCTCATTACTGATTTGTCATGCTAATAGCAAGTCTCACTCTTCTCAACTGTCAAAGACAACAAAGTTGGCATTGCAATCTGTGGAAATATGAACTAGATTAGTGGGATTGTTATCCCACGATTTTAGGAATTAGCAAGATTTGTTTTAGAAATTAGTCAAATTAGAATAAATCTGTGATTAATTCACAGCCAGCTGTTAAGATTGTTTCCTTTGATTTAGGTAATCTGTTTTAATCCTGTGATTAGGGCTGCTGTTTATTTAGGCTATATATACGCCTGTTAAATTTGCAATGGGCCTATGGGTCCACACAAAGAGGAAAGTTAGATCACATACAAGTCTAAGTGAGGTTCCATCCTAAAACTAATTGGTGATAGGTAGAGTAGCCCACTTGGCTTATATGTTAGCCTTCTTTCTCCTCTTTCTCTGATGTGGGACACTCACATGTGGGTACTCTTAACACTCCCCCTCACATGTGAATCTCTTTTTACTTGGGCAATCTGGAGAGGTGTGTAGACAATCCTCATCAAGGCTAGACTTTTGATTGAGGTCAAATAGGCCCTCTCTTGGGGCAAATAATACTGCTAGGTCACTTGCTCCATGCAGACTTCAATTCCTTCTCCAGTTGCTTAAATAACAGACCCCCTTCTAGGGCTAAGATCTTCTTTGGCTTTGATACCATGTTAAATTATGGGCCTACAAGCCCACACAAATAAGAAAGTTAGACCACGTACGAGTCTAAGTGAGGTTTTATCCTAAATCCAATTGGTGATAGGTGGAGTAGTCCACTAGGCTTATATGTTAGACTGTTTTATCCTCTTTCTCCGATGTGGGATGCTCACATGTGAGTATTCTTAACAATAATCTTACTGTTATTCCTTCACCATCTCCACTCTCACCCGGACCTTTACCAGAACCTTTACCGGTGTCTAATACCACCATAGAACCCAATCTTTCTGATACAACTACCACAGAGAAAGAGCTACGCGTTTACTCTACGAGACAGAAACCTCAAGAGACAAAAACCCACACACACATTCTGCAAGGCCGTGACTCTGAACTGAATATTGAAACTCTGGATGATAACACAAGTATGCTCTCTAATTCTCCTATTGTACATACTGATGATCTTCCTATTGCTTTAAGGAAGGGTACTCGATCTTGCACACAACACCCAATCAGGCACTGTATGAAGCAAAGGGACTAGCCTAACACTATAGGACATTTCTAGCCACTCTCAGTGATACCCAGATTCCCAGAGATGTTTATGAGGCTCTTGCACAACCAAAATGGAAAAGTGTTGTCCTTGATGAGGTGCACGCATTGGAGAAGAATTCAAGGTGGGAATTGACACATCTCCCCGCAGGAAAAAGAACAGTTGGATGTAAGTGGGATTTTTCAGTAAAGCAGAATTTAGATCGGAGTATAGGCAGATTTAAAGCACGGCTTGTGGCCAAAGGATTCACACAATCCTATATAGTATTGACTATGAGGAGACATTTGCTCCAGTTGCAAAGCTTAGTTCAATCAGAGCCTTGCTATCTCTTGCAACAAACCTAAAGTGGCCTCTCTACCAACTTGATGTGAAAAATGTCTTTCTTAACGGAGATCTTAAGGAGGAAGTGTTTATGGATATTCCACCGGGACTAGAGATAGAGGAAAATTTCAGACGGGTATGTAGACTCAAGAAGTCCTTGTATGGACTTAAACAATCTCCACGTGCATGGTTTGAGAGATTGAGAGTCAGATTTATGCAATGCCAGACAAACCATCCTATGTTCATTAAAAGAAACCTAGAAGGTAAGAGAGCCATACTAATATTTTATGTTGACAACATTATCGTGACGAGTGATCACTTGGAGGAGATTGATGAAATTAAGAGATTGATGAAATTAAGAAGTTCTTGGCAAGGGAGTTTGAAATGAAGGATTTGGGCAAACTTAGATATTTCCTAGGCATGGAAGTTGCTCGTTCAAAACAAGGAATCTCAGTCTCTCAGAGAAAATATACCCTAGACCTCTTACGAGAACAGGAATGTTGGGGTGTAAGCCTGCTGACACACCTCTTGATGTGACCAATAAAGTAGAATTAGAGGAAGACAGTCCTTTTACAGACAAAGGAAGATACCAAAGACTGGTGGGTAAGTTAATTTACCTAGCTCATACACGCCCTGATATCAACTTTGCAGTTGGACTTATCAGTAGATCTATGAATAAGCCAACTGAGAGACATCTAGAAGTTGTTCTATGTAGTCTACGTTATCTCAAGAAGAGTCCAGGACGAGGATTGTTCTTCGAGAAGACAATCAATTGAGGATTAGAGGTAATGACTGATGCTTGATTGGGCTAGATCTTTGGAAGATCGAAGGTCTACTACTGGTTACTGCACATTCCTCTGGGGGAATCTAATCACGCAAAAAGCAACAGGTAGTAGCAAGAAGCAGTGCAGAGGCTGAGTTTAGAGCAATGTTCCATGGTATATGCGAGGGAATATGGTTGGAACAAATGGTAAAAGAACTGGGGGTCAACTTGGAAGCACCTATTGTCTTGTATTGTGATAACAAGGCAGCAATCAATATTGCAAAAAATCCTGTTTATCATGATCAAACCAAGCATGTGGAGATCGATCGTCATTTCATCAAGAAGAACCTAGAGGAAGGAAGATTCAAGCTTGGGTATATACCCTCACGTTAGCAGACTGCCGACATACTCACTAAAGCTCTACCTAAAGCAAGCTTTGAGAGTTTGAAGTCCAAGCTGGGTATGCTTGACATGCATAACCCAGCTTGAGTGCGAGTGTGGAAATAAGAACTAGATTAGTGGGATTGTTATCCCACTATTTTAGGAATTAGCAAGATCTGTTTTAGAAATTATTCAAATTAGAATAAATCTGTGATTAATTCACAGCTAGCTGTTAAGATTGTTTCCTTTGACTTAGGTAATCTGTATTAATCCTGTGATTAGGGCTGCTGTTTATTTAGGCTATATATATGCCTTTGCTGGTTGTAACTGTAAGTCAAGTAGTCATGGAATAAATCAGAAAGTATTCCAAATTCTTCACAATCATATGCTGAATAAGGGCCTTCTGCACATTATAGGTTTTAAGGTCTAAGATAATTTGAAAAGCATTTATCAAGTTATAAAATAAACTTTCATGAACAGTGGTCGATAAAAAATCATCATCATACCTCCACCTCGGTAAACAGGAATGATGTGGTCTGCATGCCATGCGTTGGCCTCAGATGGATCATTTGCTAATTTATCAAGCCTGTACTTATTAAACAACTAAATTGTCAGGTATTAAATGAACTTCACATTTGGAAGCATAACAATGAACTAAAGTTTATCTAGCCAAGCCTATTATCGCCATGAAGTTTGAAAGATTGCTTGATCAATATGCAAAGTATATGTGCAACATTCCATGCCTGAGTAGAAGTTAAGTTTCTCATGGACACACACATACTTGGCTGCAACGATAGGTTGCTAAAGCCATTTTTTAGAAAGCTGACACAATGAACAACTTAAAGAATTTAACCATGATATCAAGACTGAATAGTCATATAACAGTAAGCAAAGCTGAAATTAGCATTCATTTCCGACTTACAGTTTCTTCCGACTTGCCACTTTAGGTGCCACTTTCTCAATGTATTCTGTTCGCCTCTCCAGTGATAATGGTTTTATTGTGTTCACAAGCTTATGACAGTCTAATTGGCAAATTGAACAGATGCCATGTTCTATTTGGAAAAGTTCCTGAGATCACGTATGGATTAATCGAATACCATTAACTCTGTGATTAGTAAATTATAGAAACACAAAATGGGGAAGAAAGCTCCTTTGAGGGCTCTCAACTGTAATTGCTAGTTCAGTATTTTGACACATATTTTTAATACTATTAAAACTTTTACTTCCAATGGCTTGTATGATAGAATGGAAAACAAGGAACTAAGAATAAGATAAACAAAAGTGCAGTTAAATCTGAAATAGTTAATCTTAACAGTAACTAAACAAAATGTTAACAAATTGCCCAAAAACTAAATTAAAAACTAGAGTTCAAGTAGACATCCTTCAGCTTCAATAGAAGTTCTAACCTTGCGAAGGAATGCACTACTAGTCCTTGAACGATATTCTTCATAGCAGCTAAGGCTACAGAAAAGATCCTCAAAATATTCGGGGGTCTTGGCATTGTCACTCCTGTGAAATTATTACTTTTAGCAGCAACTTAAGGAAATACCTTCATACATAAGAAGTATACTAGTGAAAAGGTAAACAGAGTAATCCAGAAAATAGAAGAGAATGAAAGGCGTACTTCATCCAAGATCAATGAAAATATAAACAGAATTCACAATTAGTAACTTGTGCAGAAGATTGCTTCTTAGGACCTACATTATTGCTTTTTGACATAGTTTGCAAAGTGGTTCATTCATAAGCGTCCAGCCCTGAGTGTATTGCTTTTCCTTTTTGCCAAAGCCACCACGTAGATTTACCACTTTCCAAACTGCATTTTCTGGCAAAGGATGGCTGATATTATACAAAGGAGTGGTACGCCTCTTGCTTCCACCATTCAACATTCCCTATGATCAAGCAAATAGAGAATGGATCACAGAAGTTCATAAGTAACATATTACTAGATTAACATTTTTTGTCATTGATCAAAGATGAGGAGTTCAGATATCAATCAAAAACTTTTACATCAACACCTACTTCAGCATTGTGGTTCATACTTTCATTCAAGTATCGCAACTCAATGGATAAAGGAAGCTGCAATGTCTTTCCACGTAATTTCCTTTTCTCAATAGGCCTTAGTTTATCCCACTCACTGACAAAAGTGAGAAGAGCAAGCCTACAATCTGGGTTGCCCTTGAAAATTGTGTAAACAGTCTCTTTGGTATCATTCCCTGTATGAGAACAAAGTGACTCCAGTTCCTCTGGTTGAAAACTCTCAAACAGCGGCTGTGGTCGTAAATTCACCCCAGGAATGCATGAGTAGAGATGAATCCTTCCAGTATATTGACTCACCTGCACAGTAAAGAAGCATAGTCACAACAATTGGCTTCCATTAGTTTGCTCTTACATCTCATCAACACTTAAGAGGAACTATTGATGTCTTCTAACAAGCTTGATGGAGAATATATTACCCAGATCAAGTTTTCTTACAATTGCACGTTGCAATCACTAGACAGATACGAGAATTTGTTTGACAATAACATAACTATTCACTCAGCTGCTATAGTATATTCATGAACTCACAAGAATGCCATGATCATTTTATAAACAGAATTGAATGAGGAATGATTGAATGGCAAGAAGATAGCAGCTACATTTTGAAGCAAACTGCAACGTCATGAACTATAAGCATTTCATCAGACAGTATACTGTTAGAACCCACTAAATGAGTAGGGTAATTCAGTTGGCAGCATCAACTAAACTGGAAATCTTAATTATCTCACAATTTTCACTTTTTCAGTGAACAGCTCTATGTAAAACTTAGATGAGCGGGGCTGGATGAACATAGAAGGAATCTATCAATTTTGAAAACCAAATCAGAAGTTATCACTAATGTCTTCGTATAACAAAATCATTAATTGTTTATTTGCAAGTGTTTGAACAGAGCTACAGTTAGCCCGAGACAAATCCTGTAGTTAAATAGTATGAAGCCAGAAAGTAAAGATGGATCAATCAGAAAGCAGATATCATTGTCAAGTTTTACTACACATACCTCAAAGCGCAGAAAATTCGACTGCTTAGAGCAATGTCCCTCAGCTTCATTTTGCTCACAAGACCAAATATTCACTGATGTCTGAATGTGAGATTGTTTTTCCTGCATTCTCAAATTTATAAGACAACCATTTTTTCACGTTTTCCTCATTTTGGGAACATTAGAGCTAAATCCCACACTCATGCTTTCGTTGTCTCTGCTTCCATTATCTTTGTTAGAAGAATAAAATCTATTGAGACTTGCACTCTTAATTCCTAGGTTATATCCTTCTAGGTCCCATTGTACTGGAAAACTTTTGCCTATCTGTGGATCATGGACCAAACTAGCAGGTTCGTCAAATGAGATTTGATTATTCAATCCACACATAGACCAATATTCAGAAAATGCAAGGATGACAGGATCACTAGGTCTGGAGAGAAACCAAAAGAAGAAAAGAATTCGCAATGTATACCACATGATGATTGTCAGTTCGACATATGATGTCGCCACAACTAGGCTCCTCTTCCGATTTACCAGTAAACTTCTTAGCCACTTCATCACAAATTGGTGAAGGCTGTATATCATCTGCTGAGCCTGTGACCGGCAACATATGAAGTTCTTCAGCAGAGAGCTTACTATGTGAGGCCATCTCTAAAGCCTGACCTCGGCATTCCTCATATTTATCAGATACTCCTAAATAAGAAACATTCTCAACCTGCAAATACAGATTAATAGGTTAAATTGGATAGAAGGAACAGCTTCCAATACTGTTATCTGCTTTTGAAGGAGTTTTTTTTACCAAACAGCTAGAACTCAGGACTCAAAACATTAACAACAGTTACTTGCATGAAACAAGCTTATCTAGCAATAGACTGCAAACCAGAACTTGTAGAGGAAAAGAAAAAGAGAGTACCAATATTTCAGACAACGCATCATACTTTCCATTTGTAGTAGACGAAACAAAATGAAGACTCTTGTTTAATCTTTGCCAAATTCTTTCATCCAGTGTATCCTGCAATATAACAGTCGCATCTTTTCATATGCATGGAAGTGATGCAAATGGAGAGAAAACTTCAAATGTTACACCAGAAAGCAGACCTTTGCACAAAAAATGTATACATTGACAGGATTTATTTGTCCTCGTCTGTGTGCTCTATCCTCAGCCTAAAATATTAGTGATGTAGGACAAACAGAATTGAATGAATAAACTGTAGTTGAAAATAAACCAATTATAACTTCAGAATATTAAAGCAGGATATAAGGACTATGCAGTATGTATGCACATATGCATGATTCTCTTTGGAAGAAGTCAATAAATAAGGAATAAAATTGCTTAGAAAAACTAACTTGTTAAAAATATAATACATGAACAATCCATAATAGACAATCATGGGAAGTGTATTCGTTAACATTACTTATCTAAATATGATGCTCATTGAGACAAATTTACTGCATCTAAAAGTTCACCAAAAATTTGGGAAAAAGAAGAAATAAAAGCATAACTTCACAAAGATGTTTCATGTATGATAACACAAGAGCACCTCTATAACAAGCTTAGAATAAATACTATCGAGTGATAAGGCACAGTACAAGCAATATATACAAATACCACATTATGTACTGAAAAGGAAGTTATTTATCAGCGGAAACCTGGTCTATGGAGTAAATCAACTTCCCCAAAAGAATTATGACCTTGTTCATGTTTCATCTTAGAATTTTGAAGTGAAGTGTTCTCTGCCAAGAGGTATGTGGAAATCACAAATTGAGGGATTTCCTTCTATTTTGGTCTTCCCAAATTGGAGGCAATCTCTCCTAATTGTAGCCTTCCCTAGCTGGGTTTCTTTCCTAAATTAGAACCCTGTTTGTACATTATAAAACTCTATATCTTGTACAGAAAAAAGATGAAGAAATATTATAGTAGTCGTTCTTTCACATGGAAGTATGTTAAATCAACCAAACCATGTAATTCACTGTGTCATTCTTTTTCACTCTATTTTCCTACATGGTATCTGAGCGGGTGTGACTGCCATCTTCAATGACTGACGTCACCAGCAGCTTCATTCCCTCCAAAGCTCTCGATAACGTGAGGGAGGTGTCCCCTACCCTAGGCACACAAAATCTAAAGTCTTCCTCCTTCAATCTCATAGTGGAGAAACAAAACGGGAGAAACTACTGAGAATGGGCCCAAACAATGAAGTTGATGATAGACGGAAAAGGAAAAATGGGTTATCTTACTAGACAGATGAAGAAATCACTCACCACCGAGGCCTTGGCTCTGCAACGCTAGAGATCCAAAAATTCAATGGTCACCACATGGCTAGTGAACTCGATGCAGCCCTCAATCGGAAAGGCCTACTTGTTTTTGCCAATAGCACATGATGTTTGGGAGGCCGTTCAAGAGACCTACTCAGATGTTGAAAATGCTTCCCAAATTTTCGAGATCAAGACCAAGTTGTGGCAATTAAAACAAGGTGAAAGGGAAGTCACCGAGTATTATATGGAAATGGTGGGGCTTTGGCAAGAACTCGATATGAGTTCAGATGAAACTTGGGAATGGCCTAACGACAGCACACGCTACAAGAGGAAGGTAGAAAGCAAATGGGTACTCCATGGATTATTAGCCCAATGGGGTAGTTCTCTAAAAGCCTTAAGTACTTGTATTATTAATACTCCATGGATTATTGACTCAGGAGTCTCTATTCACATGACTGGTGCTTATCAATTATTTACCACATACTCACCTCGTTATGGGAATTTAAAGGTTAAAATTGTATATGGTTCTATCTCCTTAGTAGTATTCGATTATCTGACTCTATTAGTCTTGATCATGTCCTTCATATCCCTAAATTAGCTTGTAACTTATTATCTACAAGCCAATTGACTAGGACATTGAATTGTTCAGCTAATTTTTTCCCTTCCTATTGCATCTTTTAGGATCTGTCAACGGGGAAGACGATTGGCAGTGTTAAGGAGTGTGAGAGACTCTACTACTTTGAGGAGGGGATTGAAAGTGACCGACGTCACACTACTCAGTATCATGTTAGGATTGGTTGTGGTTCTGCATTTCTTTATAAGGCATTCTAGGATGGGTAAGCCCAATTTTCATTATATGAAATGTTTGTATCCATCCCTTTTCTTCAATAAACAGTTCATTGATTTTCATTGTGAAATTTGTGAATTTGCAAAACACCAAAGGGCACAATTTCCTAGATCAATATACAAACCCTCCAAACCATTCACCATGATTCTGATAGGCCTCTTAAGGTTTATGGCCGAAGGAGTCGTAGGAGTCCAGTCCAAATCAATATCTGACGACAAGCAACTA
>JANQAP020000216.1:2482992-2508574 GCA_026874005.2 Erythroxylum coriaceum | reverse complement strand
AAAACTTCCCAAGTTACCAAATTTAAGCATAGCAGCTGAAAATATGGCCAAACAAGTGAAGACTGTACAAGAGGAGGCTCGAGAGAGACTTGAAAGGACTAATGCCAAATATAAAGAACAAGCCGACAAACAAGGAAGTCTAAAACTTTCCAAGAAGTTGACAAAGTGATGATTTTCTTAAGGAAAGAAAGATTCCCTATTGGAACCTACAAAAAATTGAAGCCGAAGAAATATGGTCCTTATGAGATACTACATAAAATCAACGACAGTGCTTATGTTATCAATTTGCCTGAGGAGATGGGGATTTCAAAGACTTTTAATGTTGATGATATCTATGATTTTCATGGAGAAGAAGAGCTCTATCTTAATGACAACTCGAGGTCGAGTTCTTTTCAAGGGGAGGGGACTAATACAGGACTGACATAAGGATTTGTTTTGTTTGTTTTGTTGTTATATACCTATTAGGATTTGTTTTTGTTTACCTATTCCATTAGGATTTGTTTCTGTTTACCTATTCTATTAGGATTTGTTTCTGTTTTAGTTTATTTTAAGTTTCCTAGTTAGGAAGGTTTTCTTGTCCAACAAGAAAACTGAAATAAGTTAGCTTTACAAAAGGATTTCAATCAATCCTTTTCACATTAGAATTAGAACTCTTATGTACCATGTTAGGGATATAAAAGGGAGGGTCCACAGATGTTTTAGGGGTCCCGAAAACATTACTTTAATAAAGTTTCTGCAGGAAATTTCCCTGAGAGAGAGTGTCTTCTCTTGTTGATTAAATCCTAAGTTTTATGCTTGGATTTGGTTCCGCTGTGTCAAATAAGTTTCATCGCAGTTAAAAAAAAAGATTCTTTGCACAGTAGTCTGCCATTTTAGCCTTGGTTAATCACTTAATATAGTAAGATGGGGTTGGTTGTGAGGACGGAGCTTTGTTTGAATTAACCAAGGTAACTGTGATTGCAGCTATTGGTCGTTTTTTGAACATCTCGCTCCACAACAATGTTCATATAATCGAGCTAAGTTCATGGCAGTGGTGAGATCCTCTAGTCGACGAAATTCCACTTCCACGATGATCGAGTCCTGCAACACACTAATAAAAATCTCCACTTCCTGATCTAGTCAGAGGAAGGATGCACGAGCAGACAATTGTTCAAATTGACGCTGGTAGTCGTCTATCGAAACTATCTCGCAAAGTCGGACCAATTCTCCCAATTTACTGCAACTCCTTGAAGTTGCAAATCTTTTGAGGCAGTAGTTCTTAAATTCCTCCCAATCCAAGTCCAGACGATCCTTGTCCAATTTCAAAAACTAATACTAAGCATCGTCTTCCAGATGTGGAGCGACCATGCTCATCTTATCTTGATGTGGAACTTGCTGATGTCAAAAGTAGCAATTGCAGCGACTCAACCACGATAACAGGTCAGTTGACCCATCGTAGCGTGGAAAGTTCATTTTGTAGTGGCGATTTGTATCATCGCCTTCGTCGTGTTCCGTACACCCATCATTCTGGCAATTGGAGCGATCATGATTGACGCTCCCCTCTCCGCGTTAACGACGGTTACGAGTATTTTGAGATCCTTCTCGCATCATCTCCTGAAGTTGGGCTTGCAAATCTTGACAATCACATTGTCGTTCTTCCCTGTACATCTGTTGATCTTGTTGGTATTGGACCAAGAATGCATCCAACCACTATTGAACTGAACGGTTTAGGTCACCCATAGTAGGCTCTAATACCAAATTGTTAAGGCCCCTACTATAGTATCTAGTTATGGGTCTCTGTACAACGAAATCAAAAAAGGGCTTAAGGTGTTTTTCAACCTTTCCCTTGTTGAATTTACTCATGAATATGAGGGCTCATTAGTGATGAGAGAACTCTTCGATCTCCGATACTTTGTTTCTGGATAAAAGGCAACTTATTCTTGCCTGTTGTCTTTATTCAATATATATAGAAACAAAACTGGCCCTTAGAGAAGGACTATATTCAATATATATAGAAATATAATTGTCCCTTAGATAAGGACTAAAAGTAGTTTCTAGCCACTAATAACTGCAAAATAATTAATAAAATAGACCAAGTAATTTGACTTGTTCACTAAGTTGCTGCTAGATCCTTTTGTTTGAACTTTCCATGTGCAAATTGCTCATATACTTTAGGAGATGTAACAATGGCTTTGGGTAATTGATCAACAATCTAACCAATAACTACAATTAAGAACTATCAAGACTTTTAATTGCAATCGGAGTTGCAACTGAGGTTGATTGTGGTCCACTATAGCCACAATTGTGTCTGCATTAATCACAATTGCCACAATTACATACAACCTCACTATTTAAAACCTTGATCACTGCATTCGTTCCCTTAAATCTTATGGGACATCAAAAGCATCTATCCAAACACAATAATGCTCAATAATGGCAATATCATCGCCACAAAAAATAGGACTTAACTTGAGACTTAACTTGAGAAAAAATTTCCAAGAAAGTGTTCAACCAAAAACCTTAAAACTTTTGAGTGAATCACATAATAGAATCCTACAAAACTCTAACAAGTCCCCAAAACAGAAGTCCATTTGTTTGAAAGAAGTACATTCTTGCCATCCATTATGCTAAAGAGGAAATTTTAAAGGTATTATAACAATCGTTAAGGGCCTAATGCAATGTCCATGTACACTTTAACTTAAAAACTCAAGTTGTTGCAATGGCCACGACTAAATTACAATACATGCACACTCCTATGCTCAGGGGAAGTTCATTAAGTTGAAAATGAGGAGAAACCACAAGCCTATCATATCATAGACTCCCATCCAAAAGAACCATTCAACCAAAAACTTATTGCTGATGAGGCACAACAAACAACACGCACATTGGCCATAAAACATAAAAAGGATTCAATCCCTCTCTAACCATGCCATTTGTTCAATCCCTTGAATATGCTAAGACTTTTTTAGTTAAAAGTTAGGAGTGCAATCTACTTACAAGGAAATACTTTATGAGAGAAACATCAAAAATTAATCTAATCCCTAGGATTCCCAATTAAAGTGATGTCCGTAAACAAGAATTATAGGAAAGTTGTAGCTTACAATACACATTATTTCCAATATAAACTACTGTTGAGGTACTAACTTGATATTCATAAAAAGGACAACTAAATTAATATCATACCTGAAGCATCAAAGATGGGGACTGAGGCAGCTCCAAGAACACAACATTTTGTGCTAAAGAGAAATCAAGTCCAACGCCCCCAGCAGTTACACCAATTATTGCAATCTTCACCTAGTAAATGGGTAGATTAATGTTTTAGTTTCCTATAAAGGGGAAAATTTTGTTTTGAGCCACAACGATTAGAGTTTAAAAGAAGAGAAAAGAAGTAACACAAACACATAATCAACACAAGTCGAGTGAGTGCAATAACAAATTGACAATTGAGGAAGTAGAAAATGTAAACAGGAAAACAGCCAAAACAAGAACCAATCTATTGATTGAACCAATCAAAAACATAATTTAGTTGTTATTTAAGGAATAAATCTTTCAAAACCTATCAATTTAAAATAGAAAAGCATGAGATGAGTGGAATTATGACAGTTTCATACATCAATCTGTAGTTAAAGGTGACGTTGCATAACAATAGTCGTTACTGGGGCCCATGATATGCCTAAAGGTAAAGTTAAACTTAGAATACGGATGATACAAGAGAATATAACCTTAGGGCAATCTCATGTCATAAAACTAAATCAAGGTTAATAAGGTTAGTATATTGACTAAGCAGAAAGCTAAATATGATACTTGCATTCATTAATTAACTCAAGCCAATTTTTTCATATCAAAATCATCAAATTTAGTAAGAAGAGAATACCTAGAAGTATAAAAACAATGGGGTAAAATTGCAAAAAGAAAGTTATCAGGTAGAAACATACTGTGAAATGAATAAAACATGTACCTCATTGGATGACTGGAATGATTGCACAGCTACTTGTCTGTCTCTTGCAAGTGTTGTTCCATCAATGCGAATAAACCCAACTTTTTTCTCACATATGAACTCCTAATACAAAATAAAGGGAAAATTCAAGGTCTTGAATCTAGGGCAAAATCATATACTCAAGGTCAATTTAGGCCTTACATAAGAAAGTAGAAGTTGCAGATAGTAAGGGAATGGTTTCAGACTAACCTAGACATCAAACCAGAAGCATTACACAGTCAAGAATCAAAAAGTTATAGTAGAATTTAACTGAGTGTCAATGCAGATGATAGTTAATAATATCATACAACAAAACAACAACAACAACAACACCCAGTTTGAATCTCGCTGATATGCGGGATTTGAAGAAATCCAATAATGCGCAGCCTTACCCCTAACTAATAGAGAGATTGTTTTCAAATGACCCACATGAAAAGAAAGAAAGCGAGAGAGAGAGAGAGAGAGAGGGAGAGATAGAGCTAGAGAAAGAGAGAGAGGGAGAGAGGGAAAATAAATAATAATAATAATAATAATAATAATAATAACAATAATAATAATAATAATAATAATAATAAGAAAAAGATGAAGAAGGAAAAAGCTAATAACGATAATATTAATGATGCGAATATTAGTAATAGTAGTAGTAATAATAAGAATAATAATATAAATAAATAAATAATAGTAATAGTAGTAGTAGTAACAGTATTTGTGGTGGTGGTGATAATCTTCAGAATTTAGGATTTTAAGATGCTTCTTTATTGACACTTAATAGGTTATATATATACAAAGAGTACAACATAGATTAGGAAACTAATCTCCTAATCCCACTAAACTAGGAAACTAACCTTATCTGAGGATCCCTTATCTTTAGGGATCCTAATAATACATATCCTATATCTGATATTTATCTAATACAGTATCTATATCAATTAGTACAGATTCTCACACTCTCCCTCAAGCTGGTGAATAGGAATTTTCCATTCCCAGCTTGGATACAATGTCCTCAAATGTTGAGCTACTCAACCCTTTAGTGAGAATGTCAGTAAGTTGCCCCCGTGTTGGCAGATACAGAGTGCATATCAAACCACTGTCTAACTTCTCCTTGATGAAATGTCTATCTACCTCAATGTGCTTAGTCCTATCATGCTGAACTAAGTTGTGGGCTATGCTTATTGCTGATTTGTTATCACAGTGAAGTCTTATAGGAACATCCCACTTAATCTTTAAGTCTTCTAGAATGATTTTCACCCAAAGCAATTCACATATACCTTGTGCCATAGCACGAAATTCTGCCCCTGCACTAGATCGTGCTACTACCCCATGTTTCTTACTACCCCATGTTTCTTACTTCTCCATGTGACAAAATTCCCTCCAAGAAAGGTAAAGTACCCTGACGTAGATCTTCTATCCACTACCGATCCTGCATAGTCAGCATCAGTATAGGCTTCAAGTGTTGTACCTCCATTTCTTTTAAACAAAATCCCTCTTCCTGGAGTTCCTTAAGGTATTGCAAAATTCTATGTGCTGCTTGTAAGTGAACTTCTTTAGGACTATGCATAAACTAACTTACCATGCGTACGGCATAGGCTATATCAGGTCTGGTATGAAGTCATCCTACAAGTCGTTGATACATTTCCCTATTGACTGGAACATCTTCCTCTGCTTTTCCCAGCTTAAGGTTCGGCTCGATGGGTGTATTTGCAGGTTTGCATGCAGCTTTACTTGTCTCCTTGAGTAAATCAGTAACATACTTCTGTTGGGACATAAAAATTCCTCTCTTGGAGTGTGCTACCTCAATTCCCAGAAAATACTTTCACGTTCCAAAGTCTTAATCTCAAACTCCTTAACTAAACAATTACTCAAGATTCGCTACCCTATCTCATCATCTCCTGTGAGTATGATGTCATCCACATAGACTAGTAATACTATTACTTTCCCTGTGGCTGAATGCTTAATGAACAAAGTGTGATCTCCTTGACTTTGCTTATATCCTATAGATAACATAACCCTTGCAATTCTACCAAACCAGTCCCGAGAGGATTGTTTCAATCCATACAAGGCTTTATTCAGCTTACATACAGTATTGGTGGTCATTTTTGTTTCATAGGTTGGTGGGACCTCCATGTAAATCTCCTCAATTAAATCCCCATGCAGAAATGCATTTTTTACATCAAATTGTTGTAGTTCCCAACCACAGTTTGCTGCTAGAGATAAAATTACTCTAACCGTATTCATCTTAGCCACAGGAGCAAATGTCTCTAGATAATCAATCCCATAAGTCTGAGTGCATCCTTTGGCTACCAATTGCCTTGTACCTTTCAATCGCCCATTAGCCCTATATTTTACCGTATACACCCATTTGCAGCCCACCGGCCTTTTTCCAGCTGGCAATTTCACCAAACTCCAGGTTTTATTCTTACTTAGTGCCTCCATCTTCATATCCATGGCTTGTTTCCATTTTTCATTAGACAATGCCTCGGATAAGGTTGTAAGAATGGTTGTGGTATTGAGGTTTACAAGAAAGGCTTTAAATGTTGGTGAGAAATTTTGAAAGGACATGTAGTGTGAGAGTAGGTATAACAGCCTTTTGGTGCATGTTCTGGTTCCTTTCCTAATGGCAATAGGTTGATCTTGATCTTCCTCACTAATATGTACTTCAGTTTCAGTTTGCAAAGTAGGAAAATCAGAAATTGTTACCTCAATTGAGGAATCTGGTTCAGATTCTTGTACATGCACAGATTCCGGATTGACCTCTTTCTGCCTTGAGTACACCAGATTTTTACCAAATCGCACATCTCCAAAAGCAGATTTAGGTTCAAGAATGTGTTCGGTTTCAGGAGATTTTGGTTCTAGTGGTTGAGCTGAAGGTATTTGACTAGGTTTAGATAGAAGTAAGGGATCATTTTCAAACACTCCAAGAAAGAACTCCCTATCTTCCTTGAGATTCTCCCCCTAAAGATAAGGTTGGACGAAATACGCTTCTTGTTCATTGAAGGTGACATCTCGGACACATGAAATTTCTTAAAAGGAGGATGATAACACTTATACCCTTTTTGAGTTGATGAATACCCTACAAAGATGCACTTCAGTGCTCTAGGATCCAATGTCCCACGATCTTGGTTGTGAACATGAACAAAGGACACACACCTAAAAATGCGAGGTACAAGATTGTTTGTAGTAGATATATTTGGGTAAAATGAAGAGAGTATCTCCATTGGACTTTTGAATCCTAGGACTTTAGAGGGTAGTCTATTAATGAGATGAGTAGCTGTTAGGACCACTTCCCCTCAAAAATATTTTTGTACATTTTTCTAAAATAACAATGCTCGTGTTTGGTCTAAAAGGTGTCCATTTTTCCTTTCAGCCACACCATTTGTTAGGGTGTTTTGACACGAGAAGACTCATGAAATATCCCTTCTTTTTGACAATAGAGAGTAAGAGTTTGGTTGAAGTAGTCTTTGGCATTGTCGAATCTAAGTTTCTTGATGTTTACACCAAACTGGTATTTTACCATAGAGATGAAATGTGGAAGTACAGAACTCACTTCAAACTTGTGTTTGAGCAAGAAAACCCAGGTAACTCTAGTGCAGTCATCAATAAAAGTTACAAACCACCGTGCCCCTGACACATTTGAAACAGTTGAGGGACCCCAGATATCAGTATGAATAAGACAAAAGGGAAAAGTGCTTCTTTTACTGCTAATAGGAAAAGGTATACGTTTTTGTTTAGCAAGTTCACACACCTCACAATGAAGACTCAAAATCTAGCTTTGTAAACAAAGCAGGAAACAAGGACTTAATAATCCTAAACGATGGATGACCTAACCTACGATGATGTAAGAAGATTTTTTCTTTATTTGACAACACTAATTCAGACATGTATGAATAGGGTGAACTACTCTTGGATATGTTTGACCCGTTTGCTTCCTCGAGATAGTAGAGGCCATCCCGTTCTCTAGCAGTTCCAATCATCTTCCCCGAATCCCTCTTCTGAAATAAATAATAGCCTGAGTGAAATGTAACATTGCAAAGTAAATCGTGTGAGTTTTTGCACAAATATTAGATTTGTGGATAGCTTAGGGTCATGGAGAACATTTCTCAATGTTATGTATGGGTTTATTTTGACATCTCCTATGCCAGATACAGTTGCTAAGGATCCATCTGCTGTGGTTATCTTCTTATTGCTTGGGCAAGGGGAATAGTGTTATGGATGCATTCATAGGGAAGACATACACTCGGAGACAAGCACAAAACCAAGAAACAAACGCAGTGCAAGAAGTCGAATTGGAATAGGAATAGGAAATTGAAGTTGAACAGGAATAGGAAATTCGTTTTCAACTAGGATAGGAATTCTATTATAGTAGGATTAATTATTGTTTATCTTTAGAATAGGAAATTCGTTAACTAAAATAGGAATTCTATTACAGTAGGATTAATTTAGGAGATCGGATTAAAGGCAAGCAATATTTTCACAAAATTATTCAAGATCGGATTCTCTCTCTTGACGAGGTCCCAAGTATTCAAGTCCTTGCAACAAGTTGATCTTCGCCTTCATCATAGGGAGGAAGAAAAGGTCTTCCCTCAACAACATCGATTTTCCAGCACATTGCCCGGCGACTCGAGCCTGGGCCAAAGCCAATAACAATTTGGTATCAGAGTCAATCACCATGAGCGATTCACCTTCCGACCCAGATCAACTACGCGTCATGATTACCGAATTAGAACGGATAACAAACTCCCAGATACAAGAATTGTCACAAAAGTTCGATCAAAAACTGGATTTGCTCCTCCAACACCTACAGAACAGTTCAGTAGGCACAAGGGAGGCATCAGGTAGCAACCACCCCACACCACAACGACAACAACACATCTTGGAGGGCAGTAACGCCCAGCCCTTTCAGGCCACAGGGGCTATAGTGCCCTGATACACAAAACTTGACCTTCCGACATACGACGGCTCCGAAGACCCTTTGATTTGGCTCCACCACTGTGAGAAGTTTTTTGCAAATCAACGAACAACTGACACAGACAAAGTGGGACTGGCTTCCTTCCACCTTCTTGGCGAAGCACAACTATGGTTTCATCAACTAGAAGGAGAAAGACCTCGAATTGATTGGGAGGAGTTCAAGCACTTTTGCAAGTTGCGATTCGGACCACCTGCCCGCAACAATCCATTAAGCGATTTGGTTACTTTGAGACAAACTGGAACCGTTGACGAATATAACAAGCAATTCCAGGAAAAGTTGGCAAGGGCAAGCCATGTAGTGCGGGTCGATCAATACGTCGGTCTATACACAGCCAGGATGGTGGATTGGATATGCCTCGAAGTGGAGTTTCAAGAACCACCCGACTTAATGCATGCCATGAACTTGGCACGCGCCTATGAAAAAACAAGATGATGCTCGAACCGGGTGCGCGACGGGGGTTTGCAAATCCTAATCGCACCTTGGGTGGCAACCAACCGACCACCAAGAGCACAACAGCAACCTCAACAGAGAACCCCCAAAAGACCCAAGCGCCTACCTTTATCTACCGACTGAACCGAGCAGAGATGGCCGAACGGAGAGCTAAGGGCCTTTGCTACAACTGTGACGAGTCCTACACCGTCGAACACTAATGTAAACTACTATTCTGGTTAGAGGTGGGTGATGACGAATCGGAATCTGCCATGGTAGAGGAATAAGGCGACCCCGCTATCTCCCTTCACGCCATAACAGGCCAAAGGGGGACGAGCACGTTGCAAATTCAAGCAGTGGTACATAGGTTCCCTCTGCACGGCTTAGTCAACTCAAGGAGCACCCATAATTTCATCAGCCGGACAGCCATTGAGCACCTGTGACTCACCCACGCCGGCGAAACTTGAGCAACAGTCGTTGTGGCCAACGAGGACAGCATCAAATGTCTGGGCCTCTGCAAAAGCATTCATTTCACTATTGACGGAGCTGAGTTCGAAGCTGATTTTCTGGTCATTCCATTAGCAAGGTTTGATTTGGTGTTGGGAACCAAATGGTTACAAACCCTAGGCCCTATTCTTTGGGATTTTTCAACGCCTACTATGACCTTTGGGAATAATCAACAAAAGGTGAGACTCCAAGGACGAGTCACTACTATGCAACCCCAATTGCATCTGATCAAAAACACCCCCAAGGAAGACACAGAATTAGAAAAACTCTTAACCGAATTTGTTAGGGTCAATGATAATAATAATGCTAAGCCTAGGATATGGAGAGTGTATTCACGAAGAAAGAAAGAGGGGGCTGTGAGGAATGAAGAGAATGATGTCAGAGTTAGTTAGGATGTGCTGAGGTGGCACAAGGGAATAACAGAATGTACGAGGGGGAGGAGAGGGAGAGAGAGAGGAATTGGGCTGTAGACAGAGAGAGAAAGTTAATTCTCTTCCTGAGGAGCAACTCTTGCTCTGGTATAGGTGGTGATCCTTGGATTCACCTGTAATATCAATGTTTATCACTGAGTTCTATCAATAATATACTGATCTCTAGCCTATTAAGCTAGAGTTTTCTAACAGAATTCAAGGGCGTTTTCCAAGAACCTACAGACCTTCCACCGCTCTGAAGTTGCGATCACCGCATTTGCTTGGAGCCGAATACTGGCCCTGTGGTCGTCCGACCTTATCGATATCCTCACCTGCAGAAAGATGAGATAGAAAGGCAATGTGCACAAATGCTACAGCAGGGAATCATTCGACCTAGCCATTTGCCATTCTCGTCACCAGTCTTGTTGGTCAAGAAACACGACGGATCTTGGCGATTTTGTGTCGACTACCAAGAACTGAATAACAAGACCATTAAAGACAAATTCCCAATTCCAGTGGTGGATGAGTTATTAGATGAGCTACACGGGGCGTAATTTTTCACTAAGTTGGACCTCCGGTCAGGTTACCACTAGGTACGGATGTTCGACAACAACGTTGAGAAAACGGCCTTTCGTACACATCACGGGCATTTCGGATTCCTTGTAATGCCTTTCGGATTGTCAAATGCACCTTCCACGTTCCAGGCCTTAATGAACGAGGTCTTTCGGAATCATCTCCGCAAATTCATCGTATTTTTTGATGATATTTTGATATATATTACTGATTGGGACTCGCATCTCCGCCACCTACGGACAACCCTCGACCTGTTAAAATCCCACCAGCTCTTCATCAAAAAGTCGAAGTGTTCGTTTGGTACCACAACAGTTGCTTATCTGGGGCACGTCATATCCCAAGAAGGGGTTACCATGGACCCCGAAAAAGTTCAAGCAATTGTGGAGTGGCCAAAACCACAGAATGTCATAGCCCGCCGCGGGTTCCTTAGGCTAGTCGGTTACTACCGAAAATTCATCCGAGATTATGACCAAATCGCAGGGCCTCTTACTGTAGTGCTGAAACGAAACTCCTTCACCTATAGATGGAAGCAACAGAGAAGGCATACGAGCAATTAAAGCGAGGACTAGCCACCAGCCCTATCTTGCAATTACCCGATTTCATACAATCATTCATAGTGGAATGTGATGCTTCCGGCAATGGGATTGGTGCGATCCTGCAACAGAATCAACACCCTATAGCTTATTTCAGCCGCCAACTCGCCATTAAAGATGACAAACTGGCGGCGTATGAGCAGGAACTTATCGGTTTGGCAAAGGCAGTTCAACATTGGCGACCTTATCTATGGCGACGCAATTTCATTATCAAGACGGATCACTATAGCCTCAAATACTTGCTCGAGTAGCGCATAACAACTTCTCCACAACAACATTGGATAAGTAAACTCCTAGGATTCGATTTCAACATCGAATACTGATCTAGGCTTTCCAACAACGTAGCCGACACACTATCTCGATGCCACCAGGAGACTTTGGAGCTGAACGCCATTAGCCAGCCTCGCTTAGATCTTTGGGACGAGATACAAGCTGCAACAGCTAGTGACACCAACATCTAGCAACTCCGTCACCGGTTGCAACAAGGAGCATTCCCGGGATCTTGGACCGAGCAGAAAGGAGTCCTCTGGTATAAGTGCCGAATTCACCTTGCTGACACTTCACCCCTAATTCCAGCAATCCTCTCAAGAGTTCATGATAGCACACACGAGGGCACGCAAAAGACACTCCAACGATTTCGCCAAGATTTCCATTAGGAAGGCATGAAAGGTACGATCAATGAGTATGTTGCCCACTGCCCCGTTTGTCAACAAAACAAGACTGCTTGCTTGCGTCCAGTCGGTCTGCTACAACCCTTTGAACTGTCGACTCAAATTTGGGCCGACATATCAATGGATTTCATAGATGGGCTGCCCAAATCATGGGGCAAATCTGTGCGCTTCGTGGTCGTCGATCGCTTTTCCAAATACGGCCACTTCATCGCCATGGCACATCCTTACATAGCCAAAAGCATTGCACAAGTTTTCATGGACCACATTGTTCGTCTCCACGGCTTCCCCGAGTCTATAGTCTCTGACAGAGATGCAACTTTCACTAGCAAATTTTGGAAGGAATTATTCCATCTTAGTGGCACCAAGTTACCCTTCTCATCGGCATATCACCCACAATCCGATGGGCAAACGGAGGTTGTCAACAGAACTATTGAAATGTACCTCCGTTGTTTTGCAAAGAACAACCGCAAAAGCTGGGTTGACTGGCTACCAGGGGCGGAATATTGTTTCAACACCTCTCACCACACAGCCCTACAGGACACATCATTTAAAGTAGTTTATGGAAGGGACCCCCCGCATCTCACGGCCTATACCCCAGGAGCAACCAAGGTTGAAGCAGTGGATGATGCCCCCGTAGCCTGTGATAAAATGTTGGGCAAGATCCGCTCAAAGTTGCAAGTTGCACAACACTGTATGAAGACCTAGTACGAAAAAAGTCTCAGAGAGGTCGAATTCGATATCGGCGACTAGGTTTGGCTTCGCCTCCACCCACACCGATAACTATCCTTGGATGGGAGACAACGCCACAAACTCCAGCCCAAGTTCTATGGCCCATGTCAAATCATTCAACGGATTGGTTCAGTGGCCTATCAATTACGATTGCCTGACAGCGCCAAAATACATAATGTCTTTCATGTCTCTTTACTTAAGGCACACAAGGGTGATCTACCGCTCCAACAAGCACCATTATCATTGATCTCAAAAAGCCGAGTCATTCCGATCCCAGCAACAATTTTGCGTTCCCGCTTGAATAAGGAAAATTGGGAGTTACTTGTTCAATGGGCTGGCACGGAGACAACCGACGCAACTTGGGAAATACTGGACACTTTCCGAGAGGCTTACCCTGATTTCGAGCTCAAGGACAAGTTCGCTTCCCAAGAAGGGAGTGATGCTATGGATGCATTCATAGGGAAGACATATACGCGGCGACAGGCACAAAACCAAGAAACAAACGCAATGTAGGAAGTCGAATTGGAATAGGAATAGGAAATTGAAGTCGAATAGGAATAGGAAATTGAAGTCGAACAGGAATAGGAAATTCATTTTCAACTAGGATAGGAATTCTATTATAGCAGGTTAATTATTGTTTATCTTTAGAATAGAAAATTCGTTATCAACTAGGATAGGAATTCTATTACAGTAGGATTAATTTAGGAGATACAAACGCTATATATTGGGGTTTACAAAGGAATAAAGGCAAGCAATATTTTCACAAAATTATTCGAGATCGGATTCTCTCTCTTGACGAGGTCCCAGGTATTCAGATCCCCACAACAAGCTGATCTTCGCCTTCATCATAGGGAGGAAGAACGACAACAAGGGAAAGTCTTCCCTCAACAACATCGATTTTCCAGCACATCGCCCAGTGACTCGAGTCTGGGCCATAGCCAATAACAAATAGGTGGTAAAGTGTTTGGATGAATAAGTCATATGATCAGTGGCTCCTGAATCCATAATCCAAGATTAACCTTATCTGAGACATTTAATCCAACTGAAACCGAGCACATACCTAAATGCACAAAGGTACATGTACCTGCAAATTTCTCTGTGTTGCTAATGAATGCTCTCATTTTTTCCACTTCATCTTGGTTAAAGCCCTTTGAGTCTTGCCTGTCTTCCTGTTGGGATGTACTTGTAGCAACCTGTGCTTGTCCATTACCCCTAGGTTGATATCCTTTCTATCCCCACTCACGACTGGGAGACTAATAGGTTCCGGAAATAGTTACTGAATATTTATTCTAATATAGTATCAGGACTCCCAATACAACCACCCCTCTTAAGAGAATAACATAAAATACAGGAAATCCTCAGCTACGAAACCAAAAACAGAAAGGAAAGTAGCACAGGCACACCCTCTCCCACTCCAGAAATGAGCCTCTGGACTGGAACAAAATGCAGCACCCTCCTTGGTTTGCTTTCGAGAGGCTAACCACTCTCCCACAACCTTTCTCAAATTTTTCTTACCTTCCTCGTACTCCCTTCTGCCACAAATACCTCACTCCTCATTGTGGGCCCCACTACTGCCAAGTTAGTTAGGATATTCTCCTTGCCCCCCATGCAGCACACCTTTCTGCCTTCTAGAATATACCTTCAACCCCACCTGCCCCTTCCTCCCTACCCATTTTCACCTTCATTGTTAGTTGATTCCAATTGACTCTCAGTTCTCCCAATGACTTGAGCCACTCAATACCATTTCAAACACATAGAATGGTTGTTTAATTTTCATTCACTGTAAATTCACCTCCACGGTGGAACACTGCTTGCTACCCTTCACCTTGTAACCATCCCCCAACAAAACTTCAAATATTTTCACTTCTTTGGTCTCAATTCCCAACTTTTCTACTGTTTCTAAAGTGATAAAACTGTGGGATGCCCCACTGTCTATCAGTATGAGGACCTTTTCTCCCATACATCTCCCTAATAGCTTCATGGTGTTAATGGTAGTAATAACTACTACAGAGTTTATTGACAGCTCCAAGGTAGCTGGCTCGATTTCTTCATCTGCATTCATTTCTTCTATTTCCTGGACCTCCTCCTCAGTGATCTCCCTTTTCATCGACAGGTTGCAGCAAAACTACACTGAATTGCTTGTTTTTACAGACATGGTAGGGGCTGTATTTCTCATCACACTTAAAACAGAGCCCCAGAGCTCTCTTCCTAGCAATCTCGGCCTCCGTGAGTCGCCGAAATGCAGAAGGGTTCGGTGCGGCGATGCTAGCTCGCCACACAGGGGGAGGTCGAACCCGTCTTCGAAGATGCAAGTACGCCGTCCTTCTTTGTCTCTGCTGCCCTGTTTGAAACGTAGCTGGTGGTTCTACTCAGGTCATGAGGACCCGTGACCCGACTCCAATTTCCTTGGGTCCAGACCACCTCTGATTTGCCCAGCCCTTCAATTGCTTATTCAGGTGTTCTTCATGGGCTTGTTCCATGATTTGGTTCCTTTCCTCTACTCTTTGAGCTAAATCCATAAGGCCCTTTAAAGTGTCAACCCTCATCAAACAAAGCTCCGCCCTTATACCCGCCTTCAACCAGGTTTTGAAAGTCCCCATCAAGCACTCATTCGAAGCTTCTCTTACTGTGGTTGAAAGAGCTTCAAACCTTTCCCGATACTCTGCCACAGTTCCCTCCAGCCTCAATGCCATGAGCATCTCATATGAATCCCCTTGTTGAGAGTGCTGAAATCTCTCAATTAATGCCTTCTTGAATTCTCTCCACGTGTGTACAGGGTTTCTCACCTCCATCCACTAGAACCAATTCAAGGCTTTCCCTTCTAAACACACCGCTACCGCCTCCATCTTCTCTGCCTCTATCTTGCCATTTATGGCAAAGTATCTCTCCAACCTGAACAACCACCCAATCGGGTCATCTCCTTCAAAAATGGGCAGTTCTAGTTTCCGGAACCTCTCACGGTTGTGCGTCTCCTCGGTCACCTCTCGGTTGCCCCCTTCAGCTCCCGACTCCGACGGTTCCACCATGGTTTCCTTTCCCGGCCTCCTTCCTACTTCTTCCATTCTAGCCACTGAATCTCTTAGTTCAATCAACCACCCTTTAATTTCAGTCATGTCCCCCTTCATGGTACCTAGCTCCTTCTCCACCTGATCCATTCTGGCCTCCATCCTAGTGTTTACCATGCCCCAACGTCGCTGCTCTGATACCAATTGATAGGTTCTGGAAATAGTTACTGTATATTTATTCTAATATAGTATCACGACTCCCAATACAACCACCCCTCTTAAGAGAATAATAGAAAATGATAGGAAATCCTCAGCTACGAAACCAGAAACAGAAAGGAAAGTAGCACAGGCACACCCTCTCCAACTCCAGAAATGAGCCTCTGGATTGGAACAAAATGCAGCACCCTCCCTGGTTAGCTTTCGAGAGGCTAACCACTCTCCCACAACCTTTCTCAAATTTTTCCTTACCTTCCTCGTACTCCCCCTACCACAAATACCTCACTCCTCGTAATGGGCCCCACTACTGCCAAGTTAGTTAGGATATTCTCCTTGCCCCCCATGCAGCCCACCTTACTACCTTCTAGAATATACGTTCAACCCCATGTGCCCCTTCTTTCTTTTATAAAATTTCTTAATTAAGGGCCTATCAGAGGCTTTCCATACAACTTCTAGCACTGCTCCTTCGTATGACGTGGCTTTTTGCAGTAGCTACACCATAAGTCATCATAGTTTTGAGGCTTGGATTGACCCCCTTCTCCAGTTTTTACATCAAATCTTTTTCCAACCTGCTTTTCACTCCTAGCTACCATAGCTGAACCATCAGAAGGTTGAGAATTAAGCATTAAATTTCTCCTACTTTCTTCACTCTGAATAATGGCCATTACCTCATTAAAGCATGGAACTTTTTGCTTTTCGAGTATTTGGATCCTTATTTGATCAAACTCAGAATTCAATCCCACAATAAAGTCAAAAACTCTATCCTATTCAATTAACTCCTTTAGTATAGCAGCATCATCAAGACATTTGGTCTGAATCACTCGATAATGATCAAGTTCCTGCCATAATGACTTCAATTGGTTGGCATATTCCGTCACAGATTTGTTCTCTTTTTTGGAGGCAACAGTCTTGACTTTCACTTCATACGCTTGAGCCGCATCCCTAGCTTTTGAGTATGTCTGCTGAATCTAATCCCAAATATCTTTGGCTGTAGCCATGAACATTACCGTATCACTTATTTCAGGCATCATTGAATTCCAAAGCCACGCCATGATCAATGAGTCCTCCTCATCCCATGCTTCAAAACCTGGATCTTCTGGCCTTGGTCCAGTTCCTAACAAGTGACTGATCTTTCCCTTGCCTTTCAAAATAGTTCGAACAAGTTGTGACCACTTGAGATAATTTTTTCCATCCAATTTGTAGGCAGTTTGAATGATCTGTAACTCCACCGAAGATTGAGTCTTGGTTACTTCATCTGATGAAGCCACAATTATTGATCCACTCTCCTTGGTTTCTGTCATTGTCCTTCACTTCTATGTGCAGTCAACTATTTACCGAAACTAATCAGCGATGAAGGCTGACTCAGGGATAGGAAAAAGAATCTCGAAAGAAGAAGAGAACAGCAATGAAGGCTCAAACCCCCCCACCCCTCTTTATGTTTGCCCAGAAAAATTTGAGCCTAAAGCTCTGATACCATGTCAGAATTTAGGGTTTTAAAATGCTTCTTTATTGACACTTAATAGGATATATATACACAAAGAGAACAACATAGATTAGGAAACTAATCTCCTAATCCCACTAAACTAGGAAACTAACCTTATCTGAGGATCCCTTATCTTTAGGGATCCTAATAATACATATCATATATTTAACATTTATCTAATACAGTATCTATAACTATTAGTACGAATTCTCACAATAATCGTAGTAGTAATAATACTAATAATAACAAGAACAAAATTAATAATAATAATAATAATACTAATAATGATAGTAACAATAATAAGAACTACTAAATCCAGCTAAATCCCTAAGAGGTAAGTACTATCCATTTACAAGTTTAGGCTAACTACAAGAAAAATTACAAGAATCTCTTTACAAGGGATTCTTTATCTGAATCATATAACAAAAATATATAGATATAAGCTAATCCTCAAAGATGTAAAATAGCACCACCTTAAGATAAATTTAATTTTGGAAGGCAAACACCATAGGTCTAATATTATTCTGAAAAATTAGGAGTTAATTCCAAGAAATGAAAAAGAAATCAGTTCTAGCATTGTTTTTTAACAATTGAGATTGGTCCACTCCCTTTAAATATTACAAAAACCTACAAATTAGCAAGTTTAGATTGGAAATACTTAAATTGGTTTAGGGTTGAATGATCAATTTCCTAGGTTACATAAGCATTTTTGAACAACTAGTTATTGGCCTATTTAATTTTGTGTTTATTTCCTCAGTTTGGTAGTCCGGCAATATAATATCCAACGAGCTTAGAACAAAATAATAATTCACCACTTTTTCACAAGAATAAATGATTGAACCATGTAATGAGGAAGGACGAAATAGAAGTCATCTTACCTGCACTCTATCAAGAACTTTATGATGATGGGCAAAAATTAACATCTTTTGCGGCCTAGGAACTACGTCAAATTCAATTAATCTATCTGGCTCTGAAATAAGTGGATGTATGGATAGCCATTCATAAAACCCAGAGAGCTTTGCAATGCCAAGCTCTTGGTAGGAAATTTTCCTGGATTTACATCGAGCATCATTTTCTGGAAAAGAAGGAAGAAGTGGTTAATAGTTTGCATAGTAGGCCGATGCACCAATTACAAAATCAAGTGACTTATCATTCATTCATTCATTAAGTAACAACTACATCTTGAACTTTGAACCTTTCAAAGTATAGATCCTAATTAGATAGAGGAGTCTATATGAAGTCATTAAGACCTAGAAGAGTCGTTTTGAAATTGTTATGCTTTTGCGAGAGATATATTTAAATCCATAAAGGGTTCAAGCCCTGAACCAAAGCAACCTCCACTAATTATCAGGTATATACAAAAAAAGGGGGGAATAGATGCAACAATATTCAGGTTTTGGTATTATGGCAATTGGATGTAAATCCCTCTTGTGAAGGATATGTGTGATTGCAAGCAATAGAACACCCACCATTAGTTCAGTGTAAATGCCATTAGATCAATAATTCAATTATTAGCTCACATGCAAATGACCATGCTATTCTTTTAATTAATAAGAAAAAACATTATAAACTAACTAAAAGCAACTAATAGATTTTGATATGTCTACACTGAATCAGTATATGATCAACTCCTAAGCCTCATCCATCTATTTAAGCCTTTGAGTTTATTGGTTTCTTGGCATGGTATCAAATCTTTTTACAATTAAGAGGTCTCAATTTCAAGTTCAATTTCTACCCCTTGTTTTGAGTGGATTGATGAGATGTTGTATTTGTCCATACTTCCTACGAAAGGGCATGTTAGAATAATACATGGTCAGTTAGAGTAGAATGGTTTCTTGACAGATCCTAATACACACATAATTGCTACCAAAAGTGGCCAAAAACCTATGTTATTCAAAAGAAACTAAGCCTTCCAACGTTCTTTGGGATTGGCCTAGTAAATTACGGATATAAACATTTGCACATATGACCTAGAACTCTTTATCAATTTTGCTTTTGAAGTTTGATCAGAACAGCAAAACAATTCAATTGAACCTTTGTGCATCATGTTAATGAGTAGCTAGCATACATCAGTCAACTCAATGAACATCGTTTCTTTTTTTTAGTTGAAATGGCAAAGTGGGTGGGGTTAAATTGGAGCAAACCTGGTAAACTTGTCAAGTTAGTTTTCACAACCTTTTTTTATATATGGTCAATCACATTCTAAAGCCTCACCTAGAATAACATTTACAAAAAAAAATTAGCCATCATTTGTTCACTAAGCCTAATATATTTTCCTGAAGAAAGAGCAGCCTTATTAATAAGCAGTAGCTGGAAAATTAGGTGGCAAGAATCCAGAAAAGTAAATACTTCTATTATTAACAAACTACAAGAAACCAAGTTGAAGGCATATTCAAGGCTTGGCACATGCAAGAGACCGATAAATACCACATGTTTCTTCTAACTTCTCTAGTTGCATGGCTTCATCAGTATTATTTCCAAATGTGTCACCATTGTACACCCCAACCGCAGCTTTTGCAGAAACTATATCTGACTTCTTTAGCAATAGTCTTATAATTTGCCTACGCTTTGGCGGTAACTGCTCCATCACATGCTCTTTCAAGCGTCTTATCTACAACACAAAATTACCAAAATGAGGTGATAACTAAAAGGAAAGGGTCATTAGTAACTTGTAAATGAAATAGGATATAGCCATATGGAAAGAAGAAAAAAAATATTCTCCGAAAGAACCCACTGCAGCAAAAAATCGCTCAATCCCTTGTGTTAAAATGTGAAACAAAAGGAAGAGGGTAGGAAAGAAAGATAACCACAGGATTTAGGTGATTTGCCCATAAAAGCCTAAATCTTGGACACAATGACCAAAAAGGCCGCACCATTCTTATTCAATTTATGCACATTATATAATACAAGAGATCCATATTTATGAAGGAGAATGATATAATTATTGGCAATAATGTCTCTTAATTTACATAAGAATATCACCATTTCAAGGATTCTACAATTAATATAATTCTAGTCAATCAGGGATGATTACAATAAATCTTGAAAACTCTGAAACCCTGACTTTCTCTCTATCACTCTCTCTCGATTTGATTACTGTCAACATTGCCTACCCAGTACTGTAGCTTCATTCAATCGTAATGTAGAATCACTTCACCCAATTTATTTTGCAAGTAGACATTTGGCTAGCAGGTCATTAGGCATACCCAAGGATATACTATAGGAATCTCCTCAGGAAATTGTTGAAAATTCCAATGCTAAAAATTTGGCCAAAGAAAAGTGATGATGGAAGAAAAAGGAATGGCATTTATAAGTGAATGATGTAATACACATTGAACCAACCATCTAATACTAGCATAGAAAGTACAAAAATGGGTAAAAACTTGATGTATGATTTCAGATGTGAGATGATACAAAGATTCATAATCAGCCAACAGCAACTCTAGTATAACAAACAGAGGAAAAGGAAAGGAAGCGAGGAGTGGAAAAAGGGGGTAAGGCAGCTGAAATATAACCCTGCATGATATTGACTGTAGCACGCACAACATTAATCACATGGAAACAAGAGCATACCATAACTGTTTGCCTAAGTAAGATGTTTAATTCCTCCAAGCGACTGCCTCTGGAAAAATCCTACAACATGAATCTCATTACCATCCAAAGACATCATTCTTAAAAACCAAGCCGTGTTAAACTTTTCTGTGACAATACATCAAGCAAAAATACTACATTATCTACTAAGCCAACCACCTGGAGATCTCATCATCCAAGTCATATTTTCATTTTAAAACTGTCTTCTTTAACAACATGGAAAGCTTACCTGGAAACATTTCCCTTCAGAAGTTTGGACAAACTTGACAGCGCAGTAAGTTTTTGCAAAATCATATTTACTCTGACCCAGTAAACCAGGCCTATACAGCAGCAGTAGCAATAGAATGTTGGCATCAACCAAAATTTAATAGAAGCATGTGAACAAAGTGCATCTGTGAAGGAAACTTGCCATAACATGTTTATCTGATGAAAAATGTCGTATGGCCTATGATCACCTAGGAATTTGCAGGAAAAACAGATGAGAATACATGTCACTAAAATCCAAAAAGGAAAACTAATATACATATAGCCACTTGGCTGAAAATTTGACATTTCAGAGAAACAAAAAGTGATTCACAGTGATTGTATTGAATAATAACTATTAACGACTTGTGTGGAAAGCACATGCTACAACCTGGACAAAGAAGGTGTCCCGGACAAAAGAACTATGTGTTTGATTTTTTCTGCCACATCAAGAACAGCTTTTACCTGTTTAGACATGAAATGGTGGAAGAATAATAAATCACCAAGATACTAAGAGCAAATGAAAGAATCTAGCATTAATTTAGATAGAGAAGTTATCCTTATATGTCTTACATTCTTAGCATCTTTTGTATTATTATTATTAGGAAAAAGAAAAGGAAACACAATTCCATTGACAAGTTCTGGTTTCTGCTCCAGAATACAGACCTATGCTCACCATCTCATCTAATAATTTTGGCTTATTGAAACATTTGCATCGGGAGCATTGTCTGGTAAAATAATAATAGTTTAGGTTTGCAAAACAAGGAGTAGGATATTTGAGACATTAGGGCAGTCAATAATGCCAGAATGCCGGTGGTTTTTTTCTATTTTCATCATATACATATTTATGAATGGATGATCAATGGTAGAATATTTCTCCCACAATATTATTCAAATTTTACTGGTCACAAGAGGATAGTAAAGGAAAGTCCAATATATAGTCATACATTATTTTGTAGGTTTATTAAGAAATTTCTTTAACAATTTTTCATTTGTTTATGAAAACAAGTTACTGTAATCGTTGAAACTGATAGTTGATGACATCGACACATAAAAGTACATCTTCTGCCCATTTATAAGTGTACGGTATCAATGACAGTATGATTTCCAAATTTATAGCACAAACAACAGCAACCATGCCAATACTTCACTCTATTTATTCTAAAACAGCATCAGTCAAGCTTCTTACAGAGAGTATAAATTGCACTATTTTAATTATTAGTTCTGCGTACTGTCCCTTTGTCCTAACCATGTATAGTGCACATTTTAGTAACACAGCTGTGATTTAATCCTGATAAGTGCTCCAGTACAGTCAATTAGAAAAGAGCCATGAGAGAAAAAGAGAGGCAAAGAAGATTTGGTATTCAAAGAAAACTCTAGAATTCTCATTTGAGAAGCATAGATCATTTCAACATTTGTATAAGCACAAATAAACTTTTACAAGAGAAAGAGAACATAGTACTGGGCAAATTTGTTGGAATGTGATTTATTAAAGCAGCACATTAAGTAAAGCTCAAACCTCTCTAGCCTCCGACTTCTTCTTTGAGCAGTGTACATGGTGAGATTCGTCAACTATCAAGAGAGCCCATTCTCGAACAAGGATGCTCTTTTGGAGGTGATGTAGCATTTTATAAGAGATAACCACAACTCTGGGGTATCTTGGTAGATATTCAGGATTATCTCGATGACCAAAAACTGAAGAAAAAGTAGTCACGAATGCATCTAACAATCAAATACAATAAAAAAAAGAGTTGAAACTAAAAGCCCAAAATTAAGGACCAAAAAAAAACAATGAAGTACAAAATTGTAATACAATCCAAAAGTAGAGCTAGAATAAAAGCAAAAGACCTATATCCAAATCCTATCTAATTTCAGGCTGCGGGTTACTTAAATTGAATTGAGTGTGAACTGGAGCAGTAAAGAGAGAGTGAGAGATTTGAGAGAGATCCTTTGTTGCGTTGTTAATGACTTAAGTGACACATAAAAAGAATGCAAGGAAGATTCCAAATTCAACAAAACTACATAGGGATGAAAAACTAAGTTATGTGACTTAAGTTGTTACTATGGCCAGCATTAGATAGTTCCTCTTATGAGTATACTACATGAACAAAACCATATATATAGCATAAATTAGCACAGCACTAGAATTCTGGGGCGTTATAGAACAAGATACTCTTCTATTAAGTGAGATTAGTTCCTCCTCAAATCACCATGCCTTTCCAACCACCCTACTCCAATCAAAGGGATAACATGAGCAATGAAACAAAAGGGCAGAAAAATGAAGCTGAACAAGAGAGATCAATACCAAGGTGGATCTCAGAGGGCAAACATGAGGACAGCCATCTCTCTAACTCCTCTGCCCAAGAAAACCGCAAAACAGCTGGACAAACAACAATTATAGGACCTTCATCTATGTAACACCCTGCAATAGCGATTGCCTGAAAACAGATTACGTACACAAAGGTTATGTGTTCACACCCTCTTCTAAGACAATTATCAAAATTACAAACTATCAACTCAACTCTGTATGTAAAAATCAAATGCTTTCTAATATAGTATATGAATCAGCCAAGATAACCACAAATCATATCTTATCCAAAAATGACACCTTTGACAATAAAAAGCATCAACCTCTGACAAAATCATCAAGAAAATGCAATATGGATGTGCTATGACATGAAAAAGAAATGAACTATTGTGCTCATATTGGCATCGAGATTATGATCTTAAGCTGTATAGGTTTACATCAGAACCACTAAGAAACTTTCAACAAAACAATTACCTGGAGTGTTTTCCCTAGCCCCATTTCATCTGCAATAAGACACCGACCACCCCTTTGCAGACCAAATCGTAAGCCGTCGACCTGGAAAGGCAATAAAGCATCTAATAGCTTCCTTGGCAACCTCGCAAACAATTCATCAACCTCTTCATCAGTTAAATGTTCAGGCCTGCAAGGTTCCCACCGCCCTATATCAAAGGAATGAGAAAGTCTTTGGATGACATTGAGTGTTCCAAAAGGTATCTTTTCAATTTCGACGCCCTTATAGTTCTTTAAACTGTTTAAAACTGCATCATAATCTCTGAGCTTATATACACAAGCCTTTCCACCTCCATGATTTTGAGTATAATGTGATGGCATCACCTAAAACAGAAATCAGATACGTTACTTAAACTGGCAACAAAAAGCATACTTTAATTAACCAATTAACAGCAATACTCAAAACTATCAATTTTAGCAAAAATAACCCTAACTAATTAAGATAGTCACATTCATCCCTCCACTTACATTGGATAAACAATCTGTTAATCTCTTCAAGCACTCCTCTACACCTGGACAAGGAAACCCCTGCAAAGCCTTGGGCGTGACGGAGAAAGAGTCAGGGGAGCAAATTTCAAGCCTGACCAAGAAGTTTTCGACAAATTGAGTCCCTGAATCTGGGCCATCCGAGATCAAAGGAGGAGACCTTGGGTCATGGGTACAGGGAGTGAGATCAGAACGGAGCTTTCGACACTTGAAGAGCCTCCAAGGATTTTGCTTTTCTTGTTGTTTTTGTTGGTTGATAATGGATTCTGAGAATACTTTTCTCTTGGCTAGGGCTGCTAATCGGTTTGCTTCAGCTCTCTGCCTCTGTTCTTCAGTGATTGGCATTTGCCCAATTCAGGGTTTTCCGTTGACATAAAAGGGAAGAACAGAAGATGGCTGGGTTTTGAATCGGAGCGGTTTGGGAGGGAATACATGTTTACAAGTGCAAACTTCCTTCCCATCCGCACGTGGCAATTCGAAGAAGACTAGAGCTCCACCACGCACGTGACGACTGACAGGTCCATTATTTTATATGCTCCATTAAAAAGTTACTGGCAGACACACACTGCGCATATTTGGGTAGTAATATCCTTACCTCCGTAATTTAGAACTAGCAGAATAATACTGCAAAAATGTGCAGTAATAATATCCTGTCAATTTAATATTATATATTATCATATAATTTTAATGTATAAATAAATATAAAAAATTTAAAAAAGTGTAATTAATAATTATATAATTTTAATGTATAATAAATATGGAAAATTTTCAAATTAATAAATAAATTAAAAATAATTTAAATTAAAATTACAATATAATAAATGAATAAATAAAATTAGGAAGTAAAAATTTGGGATGAAAATTTAAAAAATTAAGCTAATGTATAGTGTATTGTGTATGTTATAAA
>JANQAP020000216.1:2457373-2474018 GCA_026874005.2 Erythroxylum coriaceum | reverse complement strand
CTACAAGGTTAGGATATTTCAGTTGTGGAGGATAGCTAATTCAATATTAAGGTTGACAAAAATATTATTCCCTAAGAGAAAGTCATTCCCCATTAAATTTAATACTTTTAATTAAGTCAATTGTTGCAATCTTTTCTTAATTAGTTACTGCACAAATTTGTCATATTCATAGTTATTTTGGACATATTAAACTGGGAGTTGTTTAAAAATTTATATAAGTTTTTTTTAAAAATTTCTTTACATTAATTTTAATTTTCCAAAATTTTATCCAACCCGATTTCAAATACCGTTAGCTAGCATAGAATTAAACTTTCTCATAATCCCTGTGGACACGACTCGGTTCTTACCGATTTATTACTCACTTCGACAACCGTGCACTTGCGGTTTACGAACAATGTCGCACAATTAAAATTTTGAATAATATCACAGGATTTGAAAAGCATCCACACAACGAGATACACACTCATCCTTTTGGTCTCTGTGTCCAAGTTTATATCAGAAGGAGGCAGTATCTAATAAATAATCACGTACCACTATGTGCATTTAAGAAAAAATATAGTTAAAACCAATTATAGAAATCAGGGGATATCTAGACTAGAAAACAAGGAGACATAGAAACCAGCTTCACAAAATTCCAAAGATGAGACCCCTAAAGGAGAACATGAAAAAGGATATGCAGCGACCATGACGATTCTACAATTCATGCTTTTAATGGCCACACTATAGGAGATAACAGTCAATGGCTAATCCAATAAACAACAACAGAAAAAGGGAAGCAATTATAACCTACAACAAAAAGACAAGGCTGTAATTTTTATCTAAATTTCTTACAACTATAGAAGTAATAGAGTTTACTAACAAATGCAAAAAAGATGCATACTTTGATCAGTTCTAAAAGGACTCCTAAACCAAAACCAAAATGTGGGTTAGTATTTTACCAACTAAATTCACTCAATAAGCCAAAAACATAGTTAAACAGCCCAAGAGGAGAAATTTTAAAGTCTCTAACAAATGCAAAAAAGATGCATACGTTGATCAGTTCTAAAAGGACTCCTCGACCAAAACCAAAATGTGGGTCAGTATTTTACCAACTGAATTCACTCAGTAAGCTCATGCAATCAGATTAGTCGACTACAGTACTTCTTATGTGTAAATCAGCATCCAAATGAATGATGGCAAAAAGATTCTTTAATATAACATCAAGTTGTATAATGAAGTAATAAACTGGGAAAATTTTCATCCTATACTGTTTGTATAATATAAAAAAAGATCTTTAAAATCTTGCTATAGTACACTCTAGACCTTCACAATGGTACCTGAATCACTTAATTTGCCTCTTCTGTAGACTTCTTTTGTCCCCCAAGCTTCCATGTCTTGTAACTCCTGATTCATTGATGCACATTTTGGGAGTTGGATAAGCTTGAATAATTTGACTATTCTAGTATTTTAAAGGTAAAAAGTAGTTAGCTAAGTCGTGACTGTTCCCATTATCAGCTACCTTGAATGGCAATATATAATTTAGTATAAAGACACGTGTTATTTCTACAATTACCTGGTCTTGGCAACAGTTCTATGTTCCAGTTCCACTTCCCTTTCCATCGCTGCCTATTTCACAATTGAAGATTATAATGCAAGTTTCAACTGGATTTAAATAATTTCTCATGCATGAATATATTATGCACAAACCATTTTGGTGGCATTATGAGCTGTACGTTCTTCTTCCACTCTTCGTTCAGCAGAGGCTAACTCCTCTCATACACCCTTAAAAGTACTAAATGATATATCAAACTTGTAAGATAATGTAGTATACAAGAATATGTCAAAATAATTGAATATAAAAGAAACATTAGTGGTGGGGAAGATCAACTGTTGTACCTGCATCATTCTTGTCTCTATGAGCTCCATATTTCTCATTATGGCCTCCACATTTGCCTGAAATTAGGAAGAAATGCAGTGAAATTAACTTAAATTTTTATAGAAATGCAATGATTTCTCAACATCATTTTTACAGAAATATGTTGGTTTCAAATAAAAGAAAGGAAGGTTAGAAACTTAGAATACAACAAACAAAACAAGTAATTGCACTACAGTACATAAGAAAATGAAGGAAAAAAAGTGCTCACATGATACTATTTACCATCATCTCTTTTAAAATATAGGAGAAGTGAGAAAGTGAGACTTACAGATAATATTCCACAAACGATGGTATGATTACAGTAAGAAATTACACAAGGTTATTAACTTATTTGTTTCATTGAAAAACAAGGCATTAAACAAAGCCCTTTGCCTAAATTTCTGGGACTGTTTCTTAACTATTCAAATATTTGACAATTCCTTCACGGCTATTCAAATATATGAAAAATATGAATGCATCAAGTTATAAATTAGAAGCAGCAGCAACCTGCAAGGAAGCCAAATTTCCTTCAAATAAAGCAGTCTGTTTCTTAAGTGTCTCCATAGAACTAACAAGTACTATAATTTCTGCATTTTTAACAGCCAAAGCCTCATTTATATTAGACTCTACTCGTGTCACTTCACTTTTGGATATAGACAAATCTTGCTGTAGTTGCTTTATACAAGCCTCATATGATTTAGTGAGCTCTCTATGTTAAGGCATCATCGAAAATGCTTAATATAACTGCAACAATACTAGATGATATACATGTAAAGGTGAAGTTATTAGATCAATGACAGAACATAGATTCTGCATTCACCTCTAAATCGAGAAGTTCTTCCAGTTGGGCATTTTCATATTTGTATTCTTGAACACGGGCTTGGAGTCCAGTACAAACCTGCATGTTGACATTTCAAAAGTCAATTTTACTGCTAATGAAAACATACAAATGGTTGACAGCCCAGTGAATGTGTTCGATCTGTTGCCAGTGAAAACCCTTTCCATGAGAAAGTCGAAGACTTTGAAATTACTTAAATGAAACAATGCATTCGACAAAAAATGACTAGAAATCAATAAAAAACAGGGATCAAACTATTTGATGCAAAAATAACGTAAGTGAGAACCATGTGCCAGGTACCTTCTAGATCTTGTCAAAGTGAGAATGCTACTATGAAAGAAAGTTGATTACATTCAATACAATAGCAGTTTAAATAAGTTGCAACAAATATATATCACAATCACATTTTAGCATAGAAATGCATACGAACAAACATGCTAACTAAAACTTATCCTTGCCAACCGTGCCTCTTTTGACTGACCAGTAGAATTTGTAGTCTTAAGCAGTACTTGAGCCTGTTGGAAATTAATTCAAATTTTAGAATTGTTAAAATTTCTTTAGAATAAGTCTTAGTTTGTTTTTAATTTTGCAGATTCTATAGGATAGCTTTATGATTTTATTCTACTTTATTATAGTCAAAATATTTGATTTGTTAAAGATTTACTTTGATTTTCAGTTTATTTGTAAGCCTATATAAAGGCATGATCAGATAAAATAAATGGATGAGTTAAGTTGCAAAGTTGCATCCCAAAAATTCCAACATGGTATCAGAGCCATAGATCCTCGAGGAACTGTGAGATTGAAAGAAGCAAAAAAAAATAAAAATTCTTCCAATGGCTACTAAAAAAAAGTTAGAGTCAAGTGATAGCTTTGATGATAGTGATTCTGAGGAATCATCCGTTGAAGATGAGGGTGCCACTGCAAAAGTTGCCAAGAATGTTCCTGATGTGGCTGCAGAAGAAACTTTTTTTTTGTAGGTTGGTGAGAAAGTGCATTAACAATAGTAAGATGATGTGAAAGTGCATCATACAGTGAAGAGAAGGTGCTTCACAAATAAGAAGTTTGGAGAGAAGTGCTTCAATGATTGCAGGTTGGTGAGGAGTGCATCAACAGGATGATGAGAAGTGCATCATTTGATGATGAGAAGTGCTTCACAGAATATTTTGAAGATGGAGAGAAGTGCTCCAGAAAATTTGAATTAAAAGGGAATGTTGGAAATTAATTCAAATTTTAGAATTGTTAAAATTTCTTTAGAATAAGTTTTAGTTTGTTTTTAATTTTGCAGATTCTATAGGATAGCTTTATGATTTTATTCTACTTTATTATAGTCAAAATATTTGATTTGTTAAAGATTTACTTTGATTTTCAGTTTATTTGTAAGCCTATATAAAGGCATGATCAGATAAAATAAATGGATGAGTTAAGTTGCAAAGTTGCATCCCAAAAATTCCAACAGAGCCTACATACAACTAAATGTATCAATCAATAATAATTAGCAAGAAAAAGGTGCAAGAACCAAATAGTTGTTTCAGTAGGATAGTGTAAATTATGGTAAATATTTTTAAAATATATTTGTACCATCTTTTGTCTTGAAGAGTTACCTCATTAAGTCATTCAATGGAGTTCCACATACTTTGATCAGTTCTCTCAGCAAAAAACCTACCACGAAGAGAACAACAAGATCAAGAAAAGAAAATTATAGAGGAAAATTTCATGACCCAAAAATGGTTGACTACAAACCATCAAGTACCATAAAATATAGCATCCAAAGGAGTAGCAAATACTAAAAAGTTGGAAACTTTATAAGTGAAAGCTGAAGATACAGAAAAGAAGCCCTAACCCTCTACACCAAATGCAAGTTAAAATCGCATGATGAAGGAGTAAAAGAAAAAGTTAAGAAAGGAGACCCAAAAAATAGAAAGAAATGGAGATTTGGACTTACAAGTTATGAAAAAAATAATAAGTTGAACAAATGGAGACCAAATTGAGCAACTAAAGCCACATCGTCCAAAGCGATTTCACAGTCCAAAAACTAATTAATAACAAAGGACTTGAGCTGACCAAGATGGTTACCGCCAAAAAAACAACACAAAAGGAAATTACACAGTAGTAAGATTAAATGAATATGTTCCCCAATACAAACTCCCTCTGTGTTGTCGTTGAAACTATAATCGTTAACAAAATTTTAAAATAATAATAACAATCAAAAGAAAATAAATAAGATCATTAAAATCGTCACCTGAGAAGAAGGAGACGAAGCCGGAGGAGAGAGGAGGAGAGAGAAAGAGCTCTGTGAGTGCTTAAAAGTGGAACATTGGAGAGGGTCGGTTTAAGAGTAAAGGGCTCTATGACTGCGTAAAGATAGAACATTCGAGAGTCTCGATTCAACAGTAAAGGCTTTGTGAGATACGTTTGAGTCTTTTAATAGCATATTTATGTCTCACGGGTGTGATTTAAGAAGTCACACTGGTGAGAGGCATTTATTTGTTTTAATACTCTGACGGGTGTGACTTAAGATGCCACACCCGTGAGAGGCATTTATATTAAAATTTTCAACTTTTATTCTTATAATTTTGTTTTTAGTTGTTGTAGAATTGACTTACATTTGTAATACATATTACTTATTACTTAGCTAAGCAAAAGATGTAATACATATTACTTATTAGTTAGCTAAACAAAAGAGATCATAAATTTAAAAATAAGTCTCACGGGTATTACTTAGCTAAACAAAAGATGTAATACATATTGCTTATTAGTTAGCTAAACAGAAGAGATGATAAATTTAAAAATATGTCTAACTGGTGTGACCTAAGATGTCATGCCAGTGAGTATATAAAGTTATTGGAAGAAAATGGAGGAGTTTATTATAAAAACTTATAATGACATAATTTTAAAATTTTATAGTGACATAATTAACAACCAATTAATAATTAATATTAATTAAAAATGACACAATTAAAACTAAATTAATAATAAAATAATAATATCAAAAGAAATATGTATTCGTCCTGCTTAGTGTGTGTGTGTATATATATATATATATATATACACACTTAATAAATAATAATATGAAAGGATTTTAAAAAATGAAAAAAATAAATATAAGGTCAGATGCCTGTGACCTTAATGAATTCATTCATTAATATTTATTTAAAAAACTAAAAAAAAAGTAAATATGTGCCACATGCACGCCTGTGACCTTAATGAATGAATGAATTAATATTTAATTAAAAATAAAAAAATAAATATGTGTCATAAAGAACTGTATATATATACTTAATATTAGTATATAGTATAGTTAGTAGATTGATATTAAGCCATCCTAAAATGTAGTCGTACATGTAGGAAGAAAAAAATAAGAAGACATGAGTCACAACTATGACTGTTTAAGTCATAGGAGTGACAAATGTGGGAATCGTCCTTAGTAGATAGTAAGCCATCCTAAAATGTGGTCGTAGATGTAGGAAGAGAAAGAGATCAGAAAGAAAAAAATGGCATGAGTCACGCCTATGACAATTTAAGTCAAATGCATGACAAGAGTAAAAAGAAACAAAATCTTAGCCATTGATAAAATGGATGGTGGGATGGAATTTCGTGGTCGTACATCCTATTCGTCCTTAGTATATATACTTAAAAAACGTGGTCATAGATGTAGGAAGAGAAAGAGATAAGAAAGAAAAAAATGGCATGAGTCACGCTTGTGACAATTTAAGTCACAGGCGTGACAAGAGTAAAAAGAAACAAAATCTTAACCGTTGATAAAATGGACGGTAGGATGGAATTTCGTGGTCGTCCATCCCATTCGTCTTTAGTATATATACTTAATATACTTAATACTTAATTAATGGGCATATTATACATAATATATTATAATTAATCAGTAAATAAATTTGTTTATTAATTTATTAATGATGTAAGAAACTTTTAATCAACTAAAAAATTTTAACGATATTTAATTTTAATATATATATGTGTCACAGGTGACACGTCTTTGTTTTTTTAATAATAATAGGGGTAGAAGTCACAGTTGTGAATAATAACTCACAGCCGTGACGATGACACGAAACCTACAAGAATGGGAGCTGTCGGATTTAAGAAGTAACGGCTATGAATAATAACTACGAAAACCTAAAAAAAAGACAAAAGTTGTCTGATCATTTGGACGGCGGGATGAAATTCCATCCCGTTTGTCCTTAGTATTATATACTTAAAAAAGCTATAAATCCATTATTAAAACTTTTAAAATTTAAAATAATATTTTAATATTTATGAATAAATTCTTGATATTAACATATGTTCATAATCTTTTTATTTTAATAAAATCTAATAAAAATGTTAAAAGTAACAATTCTTATAAGATAAGAATAAGAACTTAGTTATACTAAAATAAATTTAGAGTATGTATTAGTAAGGTTTAATATATAAAAGATTAATTTATAACTATCTAATAAGGATAAAGTTTAATGCATTATTATTAAAATATTTTATTATTTTATTTTCTTATAAATTATATAAAATATTGTTTTTTTGTCGTAAAATTTCAATCAAAATAGATTTATCCTCTACTTTCAATTAAACTAAAAATTTCATATTAATCATAGAAAGTATTTTATTTATTATATTAGCGTATGTTTAATTAGGGTTTAAGAGAAATTATTTTTCACTTTTTAATAAAACAATTTCTAACTGTTATTTTAAAATATATTTTTAAAAAAATGTGGAATGTGTACACAATAAATTAAAAATGATATTTTAAAAATTTTAAATATTCAATAAATAATAAATAATAGATTTAGATTGAAATGGTATTAACATATTTATGTGTTTTGGACAAATAATGGAGTGCATGAATAATATATGAATCATTTGTTGGAAGTTACGGTAAGACAATTTTTTCAAATGGCCTAAAAATTAGGGATTGAGGATAGTAACTTTCTATTCAGATATAACTACTCAAATTTAATATTATTAGGAAAATTATTAATATAGAAAATTCTCAGCCGTTTATTAATTACATATTGATACTTGATGGACGTATTAGATTAAAAGAAAGGCACACATAAAATTGGTCTTCTCTTTATCGTAATTTATATGTGTAAAAAAAACTTACGCATCCATAAAAAAAGAGCGCGTAAACAAAAGATAGGGAGAAGTGGAGAGAAACCAAATTTCTATGCAGAGAAGGTAATTGTTATCAAGATCAAACATCATGTCTTCTTCATTAAATCCAGGTATGTGAAAATTATTGGTTTCAAAATCCTTTATGATGTAGACAAAATCAATTTCTCCTTACATGTGGTATTAGAGCCAGGTTTAGAAACCTACAATTTTCCATCGCAAATAGTGAATAATTATTGTTGAAGAACCTATCTATGATGAATACTATCTTCCGTTTATGATCCACTTATAAATTTTGCCTCTGTATCATCTTTGTGAATTACGTGGTTGAAATCTAAAATCACTGTCAATAAATGCAATAGGAGAGGGGTAGAATTCGACACTTGTAACAGTATGAAGAAGTATGACCATATTGCTATGAATTTTATATTATGTGTTTCTCTCACACTATGTGATTCCTCAGATGTACCCATATCTATATTTCTTATGCGCTATCTTTTGTCTTAGATGCATTTAATATGTGTTGTCTTTTGGTCTTATATGTATTCAATATGTGTTGTCTTTTGTCTTATAAGAATTTAATATGTGATGTCTTTTTGTCTTATATACATGTAAATGAAAAAAAACTATGATTTATATGCATGATCTGAAGTTAGAATATATAGTTTGTGATCACTACAGTGACCAAGCTGAAATGATTAAAATATCATGCATAAAAAAGTCATTTATTCGTGACACTCATAAAATGTCAATTAGGAAAATTGATGAATAAATGACGTTCATTGATTATTAGAACTTTAGGATTTGCCCAAAGGAAAATCATTTATTCTATTATCAATGAACATGATTGAAGAAATTAAATTTCTTAAGTTAAATATATTTTGTTTATCCAGAGATGACATATATGTTTGGTTAAGAATTTTAATTTCTTGATAATGATGAAAAGTGACATTTATTTATGATTGTGTGTTATAGTATATACCTAAAGGTGTTTTATAATATACTTTGATGTTTGATCTAAATTTATAATAGAATTAATTATCAGTATTTATGTTTATTTGCAGCAATTTCGCTTCATTCACAAACTTCTTTTATTATCGTATTTAATGGTTTGAACTTCTTTTAATGGAATAAACAAGTCAATTTCCACTTAGGTGCGTTGGATCTTGACTTGGCAGTTTTGGAAGAAAAACCCACTGCTATTACTGATTTAAGTAGTGGGGAAGAGAAGTCTAAATATAAAGCTTAGATACGGTCTAACAAATTAAGCCTTATATTTATGTGAATGACTATAGCGAATAATATTAAGACAAATATTCCATAAACAGAAAATGCAAAGGAATACCTAAAGTTTGTGGAAGAATGCTTTCGTTCTGCAAATACGTCATTTGTTGGTACACTAATGGCACAACTCACAACCATGAAGTTTGATGGGTAGCGGAGTATATAAGAACATACCATTGAGATGACTAATATTGTAGTAAGATTGAAGCCATTAGGTATGGTTGTAGGTGAGTCCTTTCTAGTTCAGTTTATTCTGAACTCACTGCCTCCTGAATATGATGCTTTTCAAATTAACTATAACACTATTAAAACAAAGTGGGATGTTAATAAATTGACTGACAAGCTTATTTAAGAGGAAAACAGACTAAAGAACATAGGAAGTCATTCAGTCATCCTCACATTTCAAAGAGCCAGTAAAGCATAAAAGGTAAAAGACAAAAGTTTTTTAAAAAAAAGAAAAGACCTGCTAAAGTACCTCAGGCTGAAAAGAAGGAACAAAATGATGATAGGTGACGGTTATGTAAGAAAGGACACTATTAGAAAGATTGCATTAAACGTAAGGCATAGTTCAAAAATAAAGGTATATCTAAGACTTTTGTATGTTTCGAATCTAATTGATGCTCCTCATAATACTTGGCAGCTTGATTCTGGAGCTACTACTAATGTATTCAATACAATGCAGGGATTCCTTACGATCCAAACCACAGTCCAAGCTGAGAATTTCCTATCTATAGGAAATTGTAACAAGGCTCGAATTGAAGGCATAGGGACTTATCAGTTGGTCTTAGATACTGGTTATTGTTTATACCTATTAAAGACTCTTTATGTACATTCAATTTTTAGGAACCTTATTTCTGTTTCAAAGTTAGATGATTGTGGTATTAATTTTAATATTGGACATGATTGTTTCAATTTATATAAAAATTCTAGAATTATTGGGTCTGGTAATCTTGTTGATGGTTTATATAAATTGAAACTTGATGATCAATTTTCTGAATCCTTACTTACTGTGCATCAAAATATTGGAATTAAGTGTAGTATGCTTAATGAAAGTTTAGTTTTTTTATGGCGTAAACGTTTGGGTCATATAACCACAGAAAGATTTTTAATAAAGAATAAGATTATACAAAATCTAGATTTTACTGATCTTTGTTTATGTATGGATTGCATTAAAGAAAAGCAAACCAAACATAGCAAGAAAGAAGCAACAAAATGCACTCAGCTTCTTGAAATTATACACACTGATGTATGTAGGCCTTTTGATACTTCATCTTTTGGTAGAGAAAAGTATTTTATCACCTTTATTGATGATTTTCACATTATGGATATATCTATTTTCTTAAAGAAAAATCTCAAGCAGTGAATGCTTTATAAGTATACATTAATGAGGTTGAAAGGAAATTAGACAAGAAAGTGAAATTTGTAAAGTCTTATAGAGGTGGTGAACATTAAGGAAAATATGATGAAACGGGACAATGTCCAGGTCCATTTGCTAAACTTCTTGAAAGACATGGCATATGTATAATACACTATGTCATACACACCTTAACAAAATGGTGTGATAGAAAGGCGTAATAGAACGTTGATGGATACAGATAGGAGCATGATGAGTAATTCATCATTACCTAAATCCTTATGGATGTATGCATTAAAAACAACCATGTACCTCCTGAATAGAATTCCTAGTAAGGCAGAACCTAAAATTCCTTTTGAGATGTGGACAAATAGGAAACCTAATTTAAGGCACCTATATGTTTGAGGTTGCCCAACAGAAGCAAGAGTTTATAATCCATATGAAAGAGAGTTAGATTCTCGAACTGTTAGTGGTTACTTTATTGGTTATCTAGAGAAATCTAAAGGGTATATATTTTATTGTCCAAACGATAGTCTAAGAATAGTTGAAACCATTAATGCATTTTTTTTAAATGTGAAGTTAATGGGAGTGAGGAACAACAAACTGTGGACACAAAGGAAGTAAAGATAAATGTTCCTTTATCTGTAAGTGTTCCTTCAACCATTATTGTTCCAAGTGTTGTTCCAATTGTTAAAGACAGTATTGGCAATAATGAACAACATTTGAATGACAAAATATCCCTTAAAGAAACTAACTCACACATATCTAAAGCAAATGAGTCACATGAAATACCTTTGAGAAGATTTCTAAGAATAAGTCACATGAAATACCTTTGAGAAGATTTCAAAGAATAAGGAAATCAGCTATTTCAAGTGACTATGAAGTTTATTTGCAAGAATCAGATCTTGATATTGGAATTAATAAAGATCTGATTTCATTTTCACAAGCTATAGAATGTGCTAAGTCAGAAAAGTGGGTTGATGTCATGAAGGAAGAGTTAAAATCTATGAATGACAACAAAGTATGGGATATCATTGAATTGCCAGAAGGTTCCAAACGAGTTGGGTGTAAATGGGTTTTCAAGACCAAACTTGACTCGAATGGCAATATCGAGCGATATAAGGCTAGACTTGTTGCTAAAAGATATACTCAAAATGATGACATTGATTATAAAGAGACATTTTCACTTATCTCAAAGAAAAACTCATTGCGTATTATTATAACATTGGTAGCTCATTTTGATTTAGAGTTACACCAAATGGATGTAAAAACAACCTTTTCTGAATGGAAATCTTGAAGAGGAAGTTTATATGGACCAACCCGAAGGTTTTTCAATTAAAGGAAAAGTTATATGGTGTGTAAACTTAAGAAATCAATATATGGACTTAAATAAGCTTTTAAGTAATGATATATTAAGTTTAATAACACCATCACCTCTTTCAGTTTCGAAAAAAATCTTGTTGATCCTTTTATATACCAAAATATCAGTGAGAGCAAAATTTTATTTTTAGTTCTATAAGTTGATGATATCTTGCTTGCTGCTAATGATTTGGGTATATTGCATGAGATAAAAGATTATCTCTAAAAGAATTTTGAAATGAAAGATATGGGAGAGGCATCCTGTGTAATAAGAATTGAAATATTCCGTGATAGATTATAAAGACTGTTAGGATTGTCTCAAAAAGCCTATATTGAAAGAATTCTAGAGAGATTTAATATGCAAAAATGTTCTTCTAGAACTATTCTAGTTCAAAAACGAGATAAATTTAGTCTTATGCAATGTCCAAAGAATGATATAGAACGAAAGCAAATGAAATCAATTTCTTACGCTTCTGTTGTAGGAAGTCTAATGTATGCACAAACTTGTACAAGATCGGATATTAGTTTTGAGGTTGGAATGCTGGGTATGTATCAAAGTAATCATTGGAAAGATGCAAAGAAAGTTTTAAGATATCTTCAAGGAACAAAGAATTACATGCTTATATATAGAAGATCTAATCACTTGGAAGTGATTAGATACCCAGATTCAAATTTTGCAGGATGCATTGACAGTAGAAAGTCAACTTATGGTTATTTGTTCTTTCTTGCCGAAGGAGCAATATTATGGAAAAGTGCTAAACAATCTGTCATTGCCTCATCCGCTATGGAAGTAGAATTTGTGGCATATTTTGAAGCCACAATATATGTATTATGGCTGTGAAACTTTATTTTAGGACTTAGGATTGTCGACACCATTACTAAGCCGCTGAAAATTTATTATCATAATTTTAGAAGAGTGTTCTTTTCCAAAAACGACAAATACTCAAGAGGTGCCAAACATATGGAACTAAAGTATTTTGTCGTTAAAGAGGATGTTCAAAAACAAAGAGTGTCTATTGAGCATATTAGAATAGAACTCATGATAGCAGATTCATTAACTAAATATTTACAACCAAAAACATTTAAAGAACATGTACAAAGAATGGGTCTTGGTTGTCCTTTTGAATGACGTATCTAATAAAGTTGACATTTTGAGCTCATTGACGTGTTTATGATATACACCATTTATTGTTTCTAGTTATAATGTGCACATAATTGTATTATGACATGTCATAACTTGAATTTACTAGAAACATCACTGTGGACCATATTGAAATTTATGTGTCAATTATAGGTCTAGTATGGTAAAACACCAATGTTTGTGGTATATGGAAAGGAGTATGTTATGTAATAAATATACAACCGCCATAACCCATATTTAGTGTTTTATCATATTTAGATAAGTATGATATTTTAAGGATGAGTTTTGGTGCTTAATTGTAAATTCATCATACTTATGTATTAGTTTCATCCAATTTTAGGCCAAGTGGGGGAATATTGGAAGTTATCGTAAGGCAATTTTGTCAAGTGGCCTAAAAATTAGGGATTGAGGTTAGTAACTTCCTATTCAGATACAACTACTCAAATATGATATTATTAGGGAAATTATTAATATAGAAAATTCTCATCTGTTAATTAATTACATATTGATACTTGATGGATGTATTAGACTAAAAGAAAGGCACATATAAAATTGATCCTCTTTTTACCCTAATTTATACGTTTAAGAAAAACTCACGTATCCATCATAAAAGAACGTGTAAACAAAACAAAGGGAGAAGTAGAGAGACACCAAATTTTCTACACAGAGATGGTAATTATTATCAAGATCAAACATCATGTCTTCTTCATCAAATCCAGGTATGTGAAAATTATTGGTTTCAAGATCCTTTATAATGTAGACAAAATCAATTTCTCCTTACATGTGGTATTAGAGCCATGTTTAGAAACCTATAGTTTTCCATCATAAATAGTGACTAATTATTGTTGAAGAACCTATCTATAATGAATATTGTCTTCCGCCTATGATTCGCTTATGAAAAATTGCCTCTATATCATCTTTGTGAATTACATGGTTGAAATATAAAATCACTGTCCATAAATGCAATAGGAGAGGGATAGAATTCAGCACTTGTAACAGTATAAAGAAGTATGACCGTATTGCTATGAATTTTATATTATGTGTTTCTTTCACACTATGTGATTCCCCGTATGTACCCAGATCTAATTTCTTATGTGTTGTCTTTTTTTTCTTATATGCATTTAATATATGCTGTCTTTTGTCTTATATGCATTTAATATGTGCTGTCTTTTTGTCTTATATGCATGTAAATGAAAAAAATGATTTACATGCATGATCTGAAGTCAGAATATATAGTTTATGATCACCAAAGTCACTAAGCTAAAATGATTAAAATATTATGCATAAAAAAGTCATTTATTCGTGACACTCATAAAATGCTAATTAAGAAAATTTATGAATAAATGACATTCATTGACTATTAAAACTTTAGGATTTGCCCAAAGGAAAATCATTTATTCTATGATTAATGAGCATCATTGAAGAAATTAAATTTCTTAAGTCAAATATATTTTGTTTATCCAAAGATGACATATGTGTTTGGTTAAGAATTTTAATTTCTTGATAATAATGGAAAATGGTATTTATTTCTGATTGTGTGTTGTAGTATATACCCAAAGGTGTTTTATAATATACTTTGAAGTTTGATATGAATTTATAATAAAATTAATTAATTATGAGTATCTATGTTTATTTACAACAATTTCGTTTTATTTGTATTCTTCTTCTGTTACCCTATTTAATGGTTTGATCTTCTCTGAATGTAATGAACAAGTCAATTTCCACTTGGGTGTGTTGAATCTTGACTTGACACTTTTGGAAGAAAAACTCACTACTATTACTTGTAATAGTTGATCTCCAAAACTATTAAGGGTTAGAGTGTTAGAAGCTTTCATTTACTCATAATATACAGAGTAACATGAGTTACATCATTATATAATTAATTTGGTACATTTATGATATGATTTTATAATTTCATTCATATGCATAATATTAGCATACATACATGAATCATGATTTAGAAATATGAAAATGAAGTGACAAAGATTTTATGTGCACTTAATTGACATGTTCCAAGGTATGAAAGTTGCAAAATGAAGTTGACATGTGAAGATTTGGGATGACTAAGCCTATGAAATGAGTGGCATATGGCTTAGAGAATTAAGCGACATATGGCAATCATAAAGGACATGTGTACCATCTAAAGAGGGGACATGTGTCTTCCTTTAATACATGACAAGTGTCCTCCATATGACTTATACATTCCATGGTCATTTTCTTTTGTCATTTTTCTGGCTGTATACTCTCCATCTCCTCCCTCTCATTGCCGAAACCTACACCTAACTCACACCTTTGAATTTCTGCCTTAGTTCTGTACATCACCACCCTAAAACCTATGCAAAATCCATCATAACGATAGCTATAGAGGTAGAACATTATTATATGTACTGCTGTCTTTTTCTTCTAGTTATGGCCGAACTCATCCCCTCAATGTTCTTGAAATGTTCTTGCATGCAAGTGTGGCTAAGCAAGCTTGACATTTGAGGTGGCATTCAAGCTAATCAATTAAGTGAAACACTAACCTATTGTGGTATATGTTAGCAGAATTTTATTATGGCTAATTAAGGATGGATTGAATGGGTTATTGGTGTTAACGATGTGCTGGAAAAAAATGAATGAAGAATGAATTGGTTACTTTTCTGTCCTATTTTCGGATGTACGAAAACAGTAGCTTATGGGCTGTTGCATGGATGATTTAAGTTGGGATTTGAAGTATAATTGATGAGGAATTCATTCTAAAGATAGGTGATATAAAGGTGTTTTCAAATATAGAAAATTTAGGGTTGTAGGTGTGATTGTAAAAAGTGAATGGTAAAGAAAAAAGTGAGTAGAATTTTGTGAGCCTAAGTGTAACCAACATGGAAGTTAAATTAACTTAAAATGAAGTAACTTTAAAGGAGATGAAATCTGGAAAAGTTCAGGTGTTAGTGATGTCTCTAAGCTTGTAAATTCGTGAAGTATTGAAGGAAGTAAAGTTACACACATTAGTGATGTTGATGACAAATTCTGGAACTTTAGTTTCAGCCTTGTGTACATGTCGAACTAGCTAAGAAAATTCAATTTATATTATTAAGGCTAGGAATGAGCCTAGACTGTTTCTTAATTAATTGGTTAAGAGCATGATAAGGATATGTAGTTAATTGACGACATAAACTAAAGAATGAACTGTTTTGATGTGGTTGTATTCAAAGCTGGAAATTATGATGTGTTAAAGAAATAAATGTGTTCTTTTAATGCAAATATGATTTTAAGGACATGTGTAATGTGTATAAAATATGGATGAATGAGCATTGAAGAAAATGGGGTAGTTATGAATGAGAATTTGATAATTGTATAAATACATATTGCTGGAAAAAGTTTGGTGAATTAAGATATCTAGCTTGCTGAAAACTTCATATTTAAAGTAACAACTGTGTGTGATATAAGAGGCTATTTGATCATGAAAATTTACAAGGAGAAGTGTAATGTATGGTTGATGAATTTGAAGTAAATCAAGCTTACTTAAAAGTATAACCTGATTGCAAAATGATAGTATACAAATTGTAATGTTTGAATGGTCTTAGGGTATATAAGCACACATTGGCCCTGTTTGGCAATCAGCTGATTGTATTAGCTGTTAGCTGATTCTATCAGCTGTTAGCTAATAGCTGATTCTAT
>JANQAP020000216.1:2428433-2443293 GCA_026874005.2 Erythroxylum coriaceum | reverse complement strand
GTCAATGCAATATTAAACACTCCTAACCCGTGCCAAATTACCAATTTACCCTTCCCATAGGTGAGGGGATGTTACAAAAGAGGACAGAGAGAGTTTTTGACTAGATGGATTGTGAGTCGAACAAGAGGTTCGATTATTCTATTTCTCTATGACAAGGAGCAGCTTACCAGTGGTGGAAACTATTCCAAACAGTACCACCAGGCCATGTAACCTAAGGTGGGGAGACTTTTTGAGATTTACCTAGACAGAAAGATCAAAGGTAGCAGATTATGATATTAGGTTCAATGAGCTAATGGGATATGTTACTGCTTTGATTTCCACTGAGGAAGACAAGTGCAGGAGATTCAAAGGTGGATTGAATATGGAGGTTTAAACGGAGTTAGCCATTTCTAACTTTAATAGTTTTTCAGAATTACGGGCTTCCTCGATTCGAATCGAACAATTGTTGAATGACAGTCAGTCTGAGTACAAATCAAAGTCTATACTAGGCCCGGTAAATCTCAAAGTGGTTCTGGCAGAAGGCTTACCAGACGTTAGAACCAAGCTTTTAGACCACCGACTAGATCAAGATAGTTAGGGTTCAGACAGAGGGATAACTTCATACAGTCTAGTAGTGGAAGAGGTGCAGTATCAGGACAGTTACTAAATTTTGAGCATTATGGGAAGAGGCACAGTAGGGAATGCTAGAAGTTGATAGGAGCTTGCTTTCGATGCGGCTCATTTGAGCATCAGATTAGGGATTGTTTTATTATGTATAGAGCACAGTCTAGTAGGAAAGGAGGTGTAACAATCAAAACTATTGTTCAATAGAGCCGAACTAGTAGGTCTAGGTAGAGAGGCCATGGTAGAGGCAGAATGAGTTTTGGGAGTGTTAATGGTAGGACTGAGGTGCAGAGCACCCAATCGTAGTCACAGGCCTGAGTATATGCTATAACTAGGCAAGAGGCTCAGGATTCTCCATATGTTGTTATAGGTGTGCTATTTATATTTACTTCTGAGGCTTTTGCATTGTTAGATCCTGGATCTACACATTCCTTTATCGCACCGCATATGAAATCTAGGTTGCATTATAATGGAGGGTTACTGAGTTATGGATTGCAGGTGAGTACATCTATAGGTAGTACTACCGTAGTAGAAGAAGTCTACAAGAGGTGTCTGATTCGAATTGATCAAACATAATTAGAGGCAGACTTAATTTTATTACAGTTAAGGGAGATTGATGTTATTCTAGGCATAGATTGACTCACTACTCATAAGGCTATCATGAACTGCTATACTAAGGAGGTAATATTGGAATCTCCTAATTAACTGAGAGCAGTGTTAAGAGGTATTAGTCAGGCGGTGCCAACTAGGCTGATCTCATTCATGAGTGCCTTTAGATTGATGCAAGAATGATGTGAGGCCTATTTGGCCCACGTTATTGATACTCGAACTGAGCAGAATGTGCAGGACATTCCTGTAGTAAGGGAATTCCTAGATGTGTTTCCCGCTGAGTTATCTGGCTTACCTCCAGATCGAGAAATAGGGTTTACGATCGATCTGATTCCAGGTACTGCTCCTATATCTATTCCTCCATATAGGATGGCACCTATAGAACTAAATGAGCTGAAGGCTCAATTGCAGGAGTTGCTAGAAAAGGGTTTCATTAGACCCAGTGTTTCACCTTGGGGAGCTCTGGTCTTATTTGTGAAGAAGAAAGATGGAACTTTGAGACTGTGCATCGATTATAGGCAATTGAATCAGGTAACGGTGAAGAATAAGTACCGGTTGCCTAGAATCGATGATTTGTTTGATCAGTTGCAGGGAGCTCAGGTGTTCATTAAGTTGGACCTGAGATCAGGGTACTATCAGTTGAAGATAACAGAAGCTGATGTACTAAAAAGTGCATTCAGAAGCAGGTATGGGCACTTTGAGTTCTTAGTAATGCCATTCAGGTTAACTAATGCCCCAGCTGCATTTATGTCATTGATGAATAAGGTGTTTCAGCCCTACCTGGATTGTTTTGTAATTATGTTTATAGATGATATTTTGTTGTATTCAAAGAGTAGAGAAGAGCATGTTGAGCACTTGAGATTAGTTTTGCAGATGATGAGGGAGAAACAGTTGTATGCCAAATTTAGCAAATTTAAGTTTTGGCTGGATTAGGTAGTATTTCTAGGTCACATAGTAAATGGGCAAGGTTACAAGTGGATAAAAAAAAAAAGAGGCAATAATGAAGTGGGAGGCACTGAAGAATATGTCTGAAATCCAGAGTTTTCTGGGATTAACTGGATATTACCAGAGGTTTATCGAGGGGTTCTCATTAATCTTAGCCCCTCTGACTAAACTTCCATGGAAGAATGTGGTTTTCAGATGGAATGATGAATGTTAAAGGAGTTTTGATGAGTTAAAACATCGATAGACTATGGCACCGATGTTGACTATTCCATTGGGAACTAGTGGTTAGGTAGTATACAGTGATGCTTCCCATCAAGGATTGGGATGTGTGTTGATGTAACATGGCAAGGTGATAGCCTATGCTTCGAGACAATTAAGGTCTCATAAGATTAATTATCTGATACATGATTTAGAGCTTGCTGCAGTTGTTTTTGTTCTAAACATATGGAGACATTATTTGTATGCAGAGACTTTTTAGATTTATACTGATCATAAGAGCTTGAGGTATCTACTAAGTCAAAAGGAGTTGAACATGAGACAGAGGATATGGATAAAGTTGTTAAAGGATTATAACTGTACAATTGAGTATTATCCTAGAAAAGCTAATGTGGTGGCAGATGCATTGAGTAAGAAGTCAAATAGAAGTGTAGCTCAGATTCAGTTATCAAGGTTATCGAGCTTGGTTCAATTGAGAGCTTTAAATATGGAGTTAAATCTTGAGCAAAATGAAGCATTGATTGCCACAATGAGATTGAGGCCGATGTTGCATAACAGAATTAGAAAGGTACAGAATAAAGATCCTAAAATGGTAAAACTTATAGAGAAGTTGAAAATGAATCCAGATTCTAAGTTTGAGCTGAGAGGTAAGGCACTATGGTTGAAGCAGAGGTTATGTGTGCCTAAAATTGATAATTTGAGAAGGGAAATTCTGGAGGAGGCGCATATAGCAGCTTATGCTATGCATCCTGGTACCACCAAGATGTATAATACGCTGAAGTAACATTTTTGGTGGCCAGGGATGAAGAAGTAAGTAGCTGACTATGTAGGTAAGTGCTTAATATGTCAGCAGATTAAGGCTGAACATCAGGCTCCAATTAGGAAGCTTCATTCGTTACCTATTTTGGAGTGGAAGTGGGAACGAATTACTATGGATTTCATGATGGGATTGCCAAAGCCCCCAAGGAAGCACGACACCATATAGGTCATAGTAGACTGATTGACTAAGTCGGCATGTTTCTTACCTGTGAGAGAGAGTAGCTTATTAGATCAATTGGCTCAGAGGTATGTAGATAAGGTAGTTAGACTGCAGGGGGTTTCGGTGTGCATTGTATCAGACAGGGATCCCAGATTTACTTTGAGGTTTTGGATAAGTCTATAGTTTACAATGGGTACGAAGTTAAACTTCAGTATTGCATTTCATCCTCAAACGGATGGACAGAGTGAGAAGACGATCTAGACCATTGAGGACATGCTCAGAGCATCTGTATTAGAGTTTCAAGGAGCTTGGGATCATTGCATAGCCTTGATTGAATTTGCTTATAACAACCACTACCACAGTAGTATTGGAATGGCACCTTATGAGGCATTGTATGGTAGAAAATATCGATCGCCTCTATATTGGGATAAGGAAGGTTTGAGAATAATAAAAGGCCCAGAATTGATACAAGATATTGTAGATAAGGTGAAACTGATTCAAAGTAGAATTAAAGTAGCTCAAGATAGGCAGAAGAGCTATGTGGATTAGCATCGGAGGGATATGGAATACAGTGTAGCAGACAGAGTGTTTTTTAGGCTCTCGCCTTAGCGAGGAGTGTTGAGATTTGGTAAGAAGAGTAAGTTCAGCCCTAGGTACATTGGTCCTTATGAAATCATTGAGAAGATAGAACCATTGGTATATAGATTATCCTTACCGAGTGAAATATCTCAGATACATAATGTATTTCAAGTGAGTATGCTCAGGAGGTATCGGTCGGATTCGATGCATGTGTTACATGCTCAGGAGATCAAAATATCTAGTAATTTGAGTTATGTTGAGGAACCGATCAAGATACTAGGGTATCAAACGAAATAGTTGAGAAACAGAAGAATTCCATTGGTGAAAGTCCTTTGAAAAATTCACTTGAGTAAGGAAGCGACTTAGGAAACGGACGAGCATATGAGGAGACAATATCCCCACCTGTTTAATGAATTAGGTAAGAATTTCAAGGACAAAATTTTCTTAAGAAGGAGAGAGTTATAACATCCCGTTATCCTATGTTAAGGGTTAGGACCGTAGAATATTGTGCATAAGAGATTACTGAGAGGTTAGAAAGTACATTTCATGCTCATACATAATATGACATACACACACATATGTGAATATTATTTTTTGCACATTAAAATGATTATACATGCATTTATTGACATTTCTGGGTATAATTGATTTATAAATGTGATTTTTGATATGAATTAGGGTTTATATATATTGAAAATTGTTATGGAGAGTATAAATGTTGATTCAGGAATTTTAGCAAAATTCAAGAAATTTCTAAAACTTTGGGTACTTTTGGACTTAGAAAAATACCAAATGGCAGGACAATTAATTTATGGTAGTAAAAAGAAGAGTCAAATGGTAGTGTAAATTTTGATAAATGACTTTAGGATTTATTGACAAGTGTCATTGAAATCTGGGAGAAAATTGAGTTACAAATTGGAGTTAAATGAACTAGTTTTTAAAAGAGGTCCAAATGGGACCATAGGAAGGTGAAAAGTGGCAGTGACAAGTGTCGCCACCATTTGCCACTCATCCCTCGCTCTCGATTATTCACTCTTTAATTGAAAGACCAACTTAAGTGTTTTTCATCTTGCTTTTCTCTCCCTCTCTTCGTAAGCTTCATCACCTTGTTCTTCTTTTTTTCTTCGCGATTTTGCTTCTCCAACTTCCATACATGTTGAACCTAACCCTCTCATCTTTCACTTACTACTCTTAACTTGCTCTCTCTGTCATTCTCATTAAAGACCCAACCTTATCACTCTTAGATGATGATGAACGGGGGTTATGTGGAGAGCTTGGGTTAAGTGGGATCTAGAAGTGTTTGAAGGTTGGTAAAGATAAATCAAGTAAGTTATGCTTTGACCTTTATGGGTATTGTTTAATGAAACTAATATGATGGATGAATTGAGATTTTGATGATTGAATATGAGTTCTTATATATATGTGTGTTTTAACGTGGGTGTAGTGTAATAATAAAGAGATCATGCTCTAAATTATAGTGAGGTAATGTATTCATGAATTGTTTGATAAATGAATCAATTATGATAATGAGTTATGACATGTTTGATTTTGAAAAAGGAAGTTTGAAATATGATGTTGTCTTCTATTTAGATGAATTAAGATGATATTTATAAGTGAAATAAAGAATGAGAATTGGAGTTGAATATATGCAGAAATTTGGAGTTGAAAGTGTATAAGAATATGTTCTGTTTGGTGTTTTTGATCAATCATGGATTTTGATTACTGTGTGTATAATATTGAGCTGAAATGGAGTTATGAATGAAGAGGAAATGATGGTGTATTAACATAGAAAAGATAGGTTAAGCAAAAGAGATGAACTAGGATGATAATGACGATGCAGTGTGCTGGTATATGTTAGATGGAGTGTTTTTACTGAACAGACATTACTATTTTGACCATATATTGATCTTTAGTTATCCAAATGAGATTTTTTAATTGATATTAAATTAGAGACATATGACTACAATTTTCATGAAGGAACTCAATTTTAATTCTATCCTTAGTGATTTCTAAATTTGGCTTGAAGTTAAGTATTGTGTGCTATCGAGGTATGAGAATAGTCTGTAGTAATTTGGGTATAAATTGCAGAATACTAAACCAAACTGCTTGACCTTGGTGTCGTTAGAAACTTAAGAAATATAGGAACATTTTGTTAGCAGAATGTATTGCCTAAATACCTCATTTTCTATGTCAAATTGTCCATGCGAAACAGACCCAAAAATTTGTCTTAAAAAAATTGGAAAAAATAAAATCAAAGGAAATGGATGGTGAACTTTCGGTTCACTCATCCCATGATTGTAGGAATTTGTTAAACATCAAAATGCATCTTTTAAGTATGGTTTGGAACAATAAATGGTTAGGTACTTTTCAAAGATGCTTTTAGGCTTGAATGAAGCTTGAATTGAACCTAGAATGATGTTTGAACAAGTGAATAAATGAGTAATACGTTTAGGATGAATGAGTATTGAAGAACATAGGGTATTTATGAAAGATGAATGGAAAGTGATTAGGTTTTATTAAGGTATAAACCTAATTGCAAACTAAATGATGTATAAATCATGACGTGTAATGATTTAGATTTGTGAATAAAGTTACGTACCCGAGAATTTGTCATTGAACATGCATAATACATGATACATTTATAAATGTGTTTATTCATTTGAATGTGCAATGTAGTAATGTGAAAATGTATGTGATTGCTTATAGAAGAGCATGTTGAGCGATTGCTTCCAGACATTGCCGGGACTTCAAGGCAATAAGCTAAAGGGAGCATTTGTTAGTAACCTAAGATGGTCTCACTTTGAATGTTTGTTTGTTAAATTATGTACTGAATTATTGTGATGTGTATATACTAAATTTCCGACATCCAATGTCCGAGGTGTTTGATGCATGATTAAAACATTGGAAGTGCTACTTGAATGTGAATGTAATTGACTAAATGATTCTCAACTATTATGTTGAATGTTAGACCAAAGACCGATGACAAATGTGAATTAAAAAAATTTGAATGTGACAAAATGAGTATAATGATTGATAACGCATGGTGCATTTTATTACATAAATGCATGAAACATAAAGGAAATTATGACCAGAGTCGTCAATGAAAAAGAGCTTAAAGCTCAAACTGTGGTAAGAGCCTTTGGCACGCTATGTAAAATGAGCCCATTATCCCCAACGGATAAGGGACAGTATTAATGAGCTCGGTATTCATAATGGATACGAGATAATGAAAAAAGCACTCGGTCACAACAATGTAATAAATGAATGTGAGTCTCATGAATATTGTATATATATATGAATTATATGATTTGAATGATTGCAATTGAAATGTGGAATTGAATTGAATGAAAAATGTGAACTTATATATACAAAGTGTTTTATGATGATACATGAGAAATTAAATGTTGTGAATTATATGATTGTATGTGTTGATGTGATATGTCTGATATGAGTGAACCATCGAGGATGGTTACTCAACTGAGTTCGCAAAACTCATTAAAATTGCAACTTTGACTTTTCAGGTACGAAGTGATGACTTAGCTTCTAAGATCAGTTAGAAGAGATCTAGTATAGCTTTTGGATAGAGATCATGGCTCAAAGGTTGGTCAGCTGGGATTGAAGGATTTAGTTAATCTTTTTGTTAATTCCTCATATATGTAGCATATTTTATGGACAGAGTTGTGAACACTGATAGGTTGTCATTGTATAAACATCAAAATTATATGTAATGCTACATTGCAAATCATGGCTTATGAAATAAAATGAGGAATTTTTAGGTTTTAGACATTTTGATATTTATGTTTTAATTTATGATGCCATGAGATATGTGAAAGTGATAAAGTTAGCACGTCATTTTCATCAGGCACGTGCACAGACGACTAAAAGGCATACTTATACGTGTTGGATAGGAGTGGGGTGCTACATAATATGTCATAAACTCTGCATGTATAATTGAGGAAGTTATTAGTGTCTATTTGACAATCTTCCACGATTCTGTACCATCTACTAACATAAAAATGTACTATGATATGGACTTCTTATTATCTGGGAATATAGTAAAATGTAAATCCATATAACATATAAGGTCTAGACTATTAACTTTCTCAAATTTCAATATATAATTCTTAGTTCCTTTGAGATATCTCAAAACTTGTTTGAAGGCATTCTAGTAGACTATTCTTGGGTCAGGCAAATACCTGCCCCGTAATCTAATAATAAATGTAATGTCTAATCTACTATATACCTGAGTATACATCAGGCTACTAACAATATTAAAATAATGTACATTCTTCATAGTCTCTCTCTCTTTATATATATCATTCTTTGGATATTGTGCTAAAGATAATCTCTCACCGTAGGTTTACTATAATCGATATTAAACCTTTGCAGCACTCACTCAATTTATACTCTTTACGAGAGATCCATCAAGTGTTAAGACCTGTCTTAGTAAATTTGAATACCTAGGATAAAAGATGCCTCACCAAGACCTTCATGTCAAAATGCTTAGCCAAAAGTTACTTAAACTTATGAGGTATGGACAAGTCAATTGATGTGAGTAAGATATCATCCATATATGAAAGTAGAAAGATGACTTTGCTCTCCTTAACCTTGTAATATAAGCATATTTCAACTTTATTTTTCACAAAGTTAAATGAGGTAACAACTCATCAAACTTTAGGCACCATTTTGTTGAGGTTTGTTTTGAACCATAAGTGGATTTGCTCAGATTATAAACCATGTCAAATTTATCCTAATCCTAAAATCCTTTAAGTTGTTCCATATCAACCTCTTCACATAGGTCTCCATTTAAGAAAGTGGTTTTGACATCTATCTGATATAGCTCCATATCATAATAAGCTATTATTCCTATAATCATTCTAAATGCATTCTTAAAGAATACATGAGAAAAGGAAACATTAAAGTCAATCCTTTCTCTCCTTTAACAACTAATTAGGCTTTAAGTTGTTTAACTTTACCTGAGAGTTCTGTTTGGTCCTATAAATCCATTTAAAACTGATAAGTTTATAATTATGAGGTAAATCCACAAGCTTCAATACCTCATTATGCATTATGGATTGCATCCCATCTCTCATTGAATCCCACTACAAATCTACATAAGGTTTAGAAACAGTTTATATAAAAGTAACTCGATCTACTGTATATCCAATATTATAGTTTTGTTCACCTAAATAGGCTATGTAATCATATGAGATAGTAGGTCATCTCGCTCTAGTTGATATTCTTAATTGAATTGGTTCAATATGCTTTTGTACCTCAGGAATCTCAGTTTGTATAAGTATGGTTCTTATCCCTATACTGGCAAGAAAGTGAGACCTTGATTAACTAGATCTGATTATATGAGTGATGGATAGGGATGGCAATGGGTAGGATTCAGTTTGGGTATTACTCTACCCATATCCATATCCATTTTTTATGACTCAATCCATTATCCATTTAAAATCTATCGATTTTTACGATTTACTACCCATATCTAAATCCATTGGATTGTTCGAGTTTTTAGATATCCATCGAGTTGTATAGCACATAAAAATATAACTTCTAAATAGAAAATATAAAGAGCATATTTTTGCGAACGCTCCAAATCAAAATTACTTTAATAATAATAAGTCAATATTTTGATTTGTCTGTCTTAAAAACCATAAAATTGGAATAATAAAAATCATAATGTCTAGTGCAAAGACAACATATATTTTTCATAATCAAGAACTGAAACAAAGACAGAAATATCCAAAGCTTCAAATTGTCTTTGCGTGAACTCCACGGCATTTAAAACTCTATCTCCATATCATTTGCATTATTATCATCCTATAAGAAAATAAAATATGTTAACAAATAAAGTCAAATTATAAGTTAATTTAATATTTTAAGTAAAAATGAATAAATGATGAGAAATAAAATGAACTACCAAATCAATCACTTCATACGGTTCCTTTTTGCTTGCATCAGCATCATCAAAGATTGAAGTAATTGCATATGAACTTTGTAAAGTAGAATCTGTAAGGAAGATTCAATATGAAAATTGTACAGGTAAGAAGTTTCAAATATAAATATTTAAGAAAAAATAGAAAAATAGAGTTAATAAAAAACAGGTAGGATAAGGGTATCCATCGGTTCGGGTTATCACTAGACTCATATCCAAATCTATATCCACATCCACTTTTCAACATCCATTTAAAATCCTTTTTTTTAGCATCCATGTCCATTTTTTCGGTCGGGTGGTGTAGATATTAATCGGGTTGAAAACCCACTGCCATCCCTAGTGATGGATGTGAAATAGATATGGTATCCACTCTTCTATCATTTGAAGGCTGAGAATGACCATCCTCATTAAGATGAAATTGTTCACTCTCTTCATAGACATTATTCTCTAAAAACTTAGCTATTTATGATTTCACTATTTTAGATCCTCCATCTCTCTAGTAAAATCTATATCCTTTGTGGTGGTTGAGATATCTAATAACATAACAATAAATGAAATGAGAATGTAACTTATATTTATAAGGATTATACAAATGAAACTCAGTATAGCAACCCCACACATGAAGATGAGTGAGGCTATACTTACAACCTTTCCAGATTTAAAAATGCATTTTTGAAACTGATTTACTTGACACTTGATGTAGTGCATCGTAACGCTACTCAAAATAACTAGACCTATAATTATAGTAGTGGTGAGTCCAAGTTGATCCCATAGAAAGTGTTCAATTAGCTTTTGACATGAAAATAATCACTTTTTGGGTTATGAGGGGTTTTGTTTGGTTTCCAATAAGAAAGTAAAATAAAAACTAACAAAAGAAGATTAAAGAAAACATTCTAAAAATGGTGAAAGCGATAAATTTGTTAGGGACCTGATCATTAGTTCAATCTTGACCTACATACAATTAAACATATTTCATTGAATAATTGTTCTCATGCCTCTCCTAACAACTATTAATCATCGGTTAATAATAAGCTTTATTCCCTAGTTCTCCCTTAGGTCATGTTTAATTAAGAAGAGTTCGTTAATTAAACCTAGCTATTGAACAACCTAGAACAAGATCTTTAGATTTAATTGGACAGTCGCATTATGATTTAAGAAAACAGATTAATCAAGGCATCAACCACACAAACTCGGGTCATTTAACCTAGGTTATGTTATCCCTAAGGATTAAAAACCACTAGTTGCCATAAATAAATCTCAACATAACAATTGCAGATTATATTGAACATTCTAACAATGAGTTCTTACATCAAAATAATCAAATAAAGCATTCAATCACAGTCACACAACACATAAATATTAAAAATAGAATAACATAATCAGTCCCTAAGAGAAAGAACAATAAACAATGAAAGAAATGCTTAATTGAGTTTTTTGGCATCGATATCACCTCTGAATCGGCGTCAAGAAGCTAGCTCTCCATGGATCTCCAAAAGAATGGTGCTTTTTCTTTTTCTTCTTCAAAATTGGGGTCTCATACCTAAAATAAAAACCCCAAATAAAAACATGTTTGTTTTTGACAACAACACGATGTTTTTATACTAAAACTTAAGGTTCGGGTGAGTTGTCCATTTCTCACAGGCATGCATGATGTGTTATACCTATGAGTGTGTGTGTTATGGGCTTGACATGGTGTGTCACAGCCATGAAACACCTATCATGGGTGTGACAAGGTGTGTCATACTTATGACACAATCTTACTACCATGACTAAATTGTCATGGCTATCAGACTTATCTCATGGCATGAAAATTTGCTTCTTCAATTGTTTTGGCAATTTCTTGTCTTCTCTTACTCTAATCCTTCTTCTTCTTGATCTATGAAGACAAGTGACTGTGATTCTTAAGAAGACAACTCAAATATAGTGCTTTCGACTCACTTTAGATCTTTCTCTTTTGAATTATACCTAAAACCAAATATGAACTAAAGTGAATGTCTTAAGCATTTCATATCATTGATCACTAAGTGTTATGTAATAAATGTATAATCAATTAACCATATATCAATTTCCCCTAAACTTAGATTTTGACTATCCTCAGGAAAAACATCATAATCAAAATAAACTTAGTTTTTAACCATCTTTAGGAAAAACATCATAATAAAAATCATATATCCAAAAATATTTACTCATTTCTTATACGTTCCAAGAATACACAGTCATAAGTAAAGATGAACAACTTTCAAAAACCATAGCAAGAATTCAACCTTCAATGCTTCTCCTCATAATCAATCAACATTCATCACCTTTAAAAATTGAGCAATCTAAAGGTAGAATTGGACAAAATATGCTTAAATATGGTAAATTTATGGATACATTCAAATACCATTCAATATCAAGACATTCCACAACTTTGAATATCATTTCTTTACTCCACCACCAAAATTCACATGCATAACCATGAATCAAAGGGCTATTATAAGGTCGTAATGTAGGAAAGGGTAAGGTGAGATGTATTTAGGTAATGTAGCATAAAATCCATCAGGCTAGTAAGGAAAAAGTAACACTCATTGAAATATCAAGCACACTTAAACATTCATTCACAACTAGGTAACATCAGCTATAATGAATGCAACAATTATATTTCACAGCTCAAATTCAAGCTCTCATACCATAAGCCACATGAAACATAACCAATTAGAAGGAATCACTCATACAATTGATGATAATACATTGAAACTATGAGGAGTGATCCTTCAAAGCCGCATCTACCTTATATGCATCATATTCAAATTACCCATTCCACATAACTTTAGGAGGAGACATTAATCATAAATAACTTTGCAAAATAATTTCCTTTCCTCCTGGATACTTTTATTTGAACATTTTTTTCTTTTTCTTTTTCTTTTCCTTTCCTTTTCCTTTTATTTTTTCCTTTCTTTCTTTTTCTTTTCATTTAAAAATTGAAAGAAGCTACATCAACATGGGAATTTCATTTATAAGACATAAAATAACATCCTAATAATTATAATCATCCCATACATATGCACTCCCCCACACTCATTCTCTTGTACATCCACAATCATTAACATTCAACAAATGCTCCACTAGCTTTAATACTTGACTAGGACATTTGGTTAAGTTTAATAGCTCGCAATGTGGTTAATACAAAAGGGAAGGCTAACAAAGCTTAAGGGGGTTCAACAAAGGGAAAATTCACATTAAGGGGTAGGCTATTTGGCTAATGTAGTTTATAAAAAAAAGAATGCTTATATCATTTCGATGTTAATGCATGTGATAACAATGTGGTCTTGAATAGAAAATCAAAACAAAGTCAGGATGTCCATGTAATGAAGGTCAAACATAAACATGTGATAAAGATATTTTGGTCTCTAAAGGCTCAAAATTTCACTGACTTGAGCCTACACACTAGGCACTACTCTTCTAAAGATAATGTTTATTGATCAATCACAAGTGGAAAAGTACATGCTAAAGTTGCCATGAATTTTTCAAGTTAATTATACTCTTTAATTATGACTATATAGTCCTAGAAGCAATAGAAAAAGAGAAAATATTTGTTTGTTTATTTAATACTATCTCTCATTGATTGAAAACTTAAAGACAAGTAAGAAACAATCAAACTTAAAAACAAACATGCATATAAGAAAGAAATGTTGAAATGTAAAGAAAAGAAATGAACTTCCTTTAATTTGCCTCCTAAGAAATGCCTTTGTTTAGTGTCGCTGGCTCGAATCCTTGTTTTCTCCTTATGTGACAAAATTATAGTTTTTCGGTGTCATAGTTTGCGCTTCTTCCACGTGAGGTTATTCAGGATAGGGCATAAGTTGATGACCATTTATATTCAACATCTTCTCTATCTTCAAATTCTTAACCTCTACTGAGTCCATGCACTCTGAAAAAATTTTGAATATCTTTTCACCCTTTCCTTCCTCGTTTAATTTCTTCAGCCTACTAGGTAAAGGTGAAGGGTTAGTCTTAAAAATAATTATGGACTTAGTACTTACCTTTAAGCTGAATGATGTATCCTTTTCTACTTTGAGCTCCTTCTTGATTTCTTCAACATAAGTAATTCCTCGAGTAGTTCTCTCAAGATTCTCAAGCTCCTCTTCACTTTGTAAGGTCTCTGCACTAATGTCTCTTAGGTACACCTCGAGTTGATATGACTGCTCCTCTTTAATTTGTGATGTTAGCTAGTTAATGGCTTCTGCCAACTTATCAACCTGGCTTGCTATATTTTGGAGTCTAGACATTATATCTTAGTGGAATTGCATCATATTTTGCTGAAGTTGCATCATATCCTCCTGGGACTATTGTTCACTTTGTTGAATACCCTGTTGAAGTTGAATATTGTTAAAGCAAGTCTTCTAGAGACATTCCTGAGTCGTGATGAGAAGCTTCTTGTCTGTAGGGAAATTGTTATGTGTCCTGCATACTATCAAGGAAGTAATTCTGTTGATTATCCTAACCATAACTAAAGTTTGTATGATCACTCTAAACATGGTTATAAGATTGGGAATATGAGTTATAGAAAAAATTGCTTCCTTCCATGTAATTTTAAATTTCATTTTAACCCACAAACACTAAACAAAAAGTTAAAAGATTAAGAAATAACTAAAAAGAAACTAATTAAAAATAAATATATACAATACATTAAGCAAAATCAAGAACAAAAACTAAATCGCGACACTCCTTGGCAACGATGTCAAAATTGACATAACATGTTGTAACATAACTCAAAATAATTATACCTATAACTATAGCAGTTGTGAGTCTAGGTCGATTCCACAGAGAGTGTTTGGTTAGCTTCTGTAATGAAAATAATCAGTGTTTGGGTTATGGGGATTTGGTTTGGCTTTGATAAGTGTTTAACATGGTTTTCTAGCATAATTGTTTTTTATTGTTCTAGTTTAGGATTCATTTTGTATGTTTTCATTAAGTTTGATTTCCATTGTTGTTCTTATGTGTTTGAT
>JANQAP020000216.1:2322231-2340143 GCA_026874005.2 Erythroxylum coriaceum | reverse complement strand
AATTTAGTTTATATATTTTATACATTTATAACAAACTAATTACACTATACATTTCCTTAATTTTTAAATTTTTCATCCCAACTTTTTGCTGCCTAATTTTTCTTATTCATTTATGATATTCTAACTTATATATTTTTTTTGGTAAATCTAACTTATATATTTTTAATATAACAAATTAAAACCTTTTAAATAAAATTTACATTACAAACTTTAAATATTTATAATTTGATTACAAATTTTTAAATTATCCATATTTATTGATACATTAAAATTATATAATAATATAACAAATTAAATTAAAAGGGCATTAGTATGTATTTGCTAGTCCTAAAAATGTGTGGTTATTCGAGAGCAAGGCTTCGTTTGGATAGCTACCGATCAGCTAAAATTTTAGCTGATTTGTTGATTTCAACTGTTTGACCAGTTAACCAGCTATTAAAGATGTTTGGAGAGTAGCAACTTTAGTGGTTGATTTAGAACAAACAACCAAAACTGAAAACGCTTCTATGTAGGAGTGTTTTCTACCAACAACCAAAGTTTTAACTATTAAGTCCATTATGTCCTTTAAATTCTATTGATAAGTTGTGTAAGACTTTTTGTAAAAATTAGAACACAGAGGAATGTGCAATAATCGTATTTCAAACAGTAATATGTATTTCAAACAGTAGTATAAATATAAGATATTTTTTTAAGACTGTGGTTAAAATATTTATCTCTTCAATAACCATCTGTAATTTATCAAAGTCACTCAGATAAGATTTTTTTTAAGTCACTAGTATAAGATTTTTTTATTATAGTTATAAACTTAATTTTTGTAGAATTAAATAACTAAAATTTAAATTCTTATAAGAATATTCAATAAAATACTAAGATATATAATATTCATACCCTTATAATTTTTTTTAAGTCATGTCCTCATAACTCATTTTACACATAAACAGCTAATATTAAACAATTAATTTTACCAAACATCTCTAACAAACAACTAATGCAATTCGTCGGTCAAATCAGCTGATATAATCAGTTATCAGCTAACAGCTGATAGAATCAACTAACAGCTAATACAATCAGCTAATTGCCAAACAAGGCTCAAACTTGCAGTAAAAATCAGGCACGCGTGTCGATTTAAAGAACCTGAGACTTGCAAGACCCACATGCTCCTCAACCGATTGGATGCAGCCCCTAACGTAGTGTTTGGTTGGTGTCTTCACCAACAAAGATAGAGGACAAGGACATAATAATCCTGTCCATAGCTGTGCTTGCTTGCTGTCCTCACCCATTTTCGTTCCGTTTTCGGAGGACAAAGACAGAAATTTTTTGTTCCTTCCAAGATTGTGGTATAAGATTTCTTGTCCCAGGGATAAAAACAAAACATATAAGGAAATGTCAGAAATACCCCTCCCCTATATAAGCAATTTGTTATTCTTAATTATATTATTAAATTCTTCATCATCATCATCATCATCAAATTTAAACTTATTATTATTATTATTATTATAAATTTTGAACTTATTATTATTAGAAATTAATTATCTTATTATTATTATTATTATTATCATTATTATTATTATTATTATTATTATTATTATTATTAATTTTCTACTTATTATTATTCTTTTTATTATTAATATAATTATTTTATTAATTTTAATATACGAAATTAATTATCTTATTATTATTATTATTATTATTATTATTGTTATTATTATTATTAATTAGTATTATAAATTTTGTAATAATAATAATAATAATTAATAATAAGTAGAAAATTTATAACAATAATAGCAATAATTAATAATAATAATAATTATTATTATTTTTAGTATTATTATTATACAAAATTAATTTTCTTATTATTATTTTTATTATCTTTATTATTCATAATTATTTTTCTTATTATTATTGTGATTATTAAATTCCCTATTATTATTAATTTTCTTCCCCTTCTTCTTCTATCATTATTATTATTATGATTATTATTATACGAAATTAATTTTTTATTGTTATTGTTATTATTATTATTATTATTTGTTAAATTTTTTACTAATACAAATCTTTCGTTTTAAAATAATCAATGAATTATATATTTACAATCATATTATACTGTAGCGGTATTTTAGTCATTCATACTGTTTTTATGTTCTGTCAACTGCAATTAAACACATTTTTGTCCTTGAGACAGAGATGATTTTATCTGTTTTATCCATCACAATCAAATACCTTACTGTCTTCAATTTTTGTTATGTTCTGTCTCTAAATTTTTATCTCTTTCTACCTCTACATACTGAAAATAATAACCAAACGCAGCGTAACAGAATATATCGGTACACAAACAGTCGTAACAATAATCTCAGATACTAGAACGTTAATCAGCGAAAGTCAGCGTTAATGAACCCCAAATCCAACGGCGGAAATTAATTTCCTATCGTCTCTGTCACAGGCGTAGGTATAAGCTCAAATCACCAATTTGGTTTGGGATGTTTTCTGGGTTTTTTGTTACGAACCCAACATGGCATCGATGATCCAACTTCTTCGGCCGATAACACATACCAAATTCCATTGTAATCCTTATCCTCCCAATTCATGCTCTTTTCGCGCACAAACTAGAAGTCTCCACTTCAATTCCTTCTCTTTACCTTCTGGGACTTTGCAGAGGTTCAAGGTGAGAGAGGACACAATCTTGGCCAAGTGTCAGGAAGGCGACACCCAGGCCAGCTCCGGCGAGAAGAGGACCGACACCGACAACCAGAAGATCAACAACAATCCTCCGAACAAGCAACGGCGACAAAAGCAAGGGAAGAGCCAATGGTGGTGGTCCAAGCGCCAGAGCTGGAAATGGCAGCCCTTGATTCAGGCGCAAGAAATTGGCGTTTTGCTTTTGCAATTAGGAATTGTTATGTTCGTTATGCGGTTGCTCCGGCCCGGGATTCCCTTACCCGGGTCGGAGCCCAGGCAATCTTCCACTTTAGTTAGTGTTCCTTACAGTGACTTCTTGAGCAAGATTAATACTAATCTGGTCCAGAAAGTTGAGGTCGATGGTGTGCATATTATGTTTAAGCTGAAGAATGATGGGAATGGGAACTTCGAAAGCAGTGAAATGGCGACTAGTCGGTTTCATGAATCGGAGTCGTTGTTAAGGAACATGGCGCCGAGGACAAGGAGGATTGTGTATACGACTACCAGACCGAGTGATATAAAGACTCCGTACGAGAAGATGCTCGAGAATCAAGTAGAATTTGGGTCTCCGGATAAGCGCTCTGGTGGATTCTTCAACTCGGCTTTGGTGAGTTCAGGTGGTTGTTTTTTTGCTAGTAGATATCGATTTTGGGCTGTAATTCAGTATTTTTCTTCTTAACTTGAGAAATGTTGCAATCTACGTGTTTCCTAATATTGTGCGATTTGTTGGTTAAATGGTGGTCAAGTATAGTTTTTCAACAAACTATCGCGTTTAATAGACTAGCTTAATGTGGGAAATTGGAATGATGTAGGACAAATAGAATAATTATTAACTAGTAACTAAAAGCACAAAATTTGGAAATATGATTGCTGCTGAAATATCACGTTTCAATGTTGGATTTTGGCTAGGAATGCTGAAATTTTAATGTTTGATTGCTAGAAATTTAGCTTAAGATTTTAGGGTTTAATATGGCTAGAATATAGGTTTGTTGGAATTTAGTAAGGAACACAAAGAATGAACGTAGGAAATTAGTAATCACTCCTAAGATCTAAGAATCACTCTTAGAAGAAAGCATTACACCTTCTAGTTGAAAACCCAAGTTTTTAGAAAAATTCCAGATTGCTTATTATTATTAAAGGGCTGAATACAAATATATATAGAGTTTTAGAACTCTCATTCTAGTAGGAAGGGGTTTCTAACAAATTTAAATCCTATTCTAATAAAAATTTTACAAGTCCTAAACAGCTACGATAACATTTGTAAAATAGAATAACATATTTAACTTACTAATACTTCCTATCTAATAAGGAATCCTAACATAATCTAAATTTCAGCCCTTATTTTTTGTTGTCAATTCAATTCCCAACCGTTATCCCACCAAATTAAGGCTTGTGGTTGACGAATTTTTCCTCTTTTATTTCTTCTATATACTTTTAAGTTCTTTTGTATCATTGAACTAGGTGCGAATTTGATATCAATCAAGTCTTTCTTCTAGCACTGCAATATAAAAGTTGATTTAGTGACTTTGAAAAACCTCATTTTATTATTGTGGATATCAAATTTCATTATATCATATCAGAGAGACCAAATTCCATTCATATTATATCTCTTATAGCCTAATGCCTATCACATTTAGTACTGGCAGTTAGGCAACCAACTAGTGCAAGGAAAAAGCTCACAATAAATAGTGAACTGGCTTTTTGGTATTATGAGAGGTACATAGGTTGAATTGTTTCCAATTTTTCATTTTACGCTTTCTTTTTCTGTTTGTTACAAATGCTTTATTGATGATGATAAAGGAATCTGTACTTCTTCATTAGAATACCCCATCAATGGCGACAGCAAGGGGTTCTCTTTCATAAGCACCCTTCCAGTTGGGAAGATAAGAACTTTTCATGTTGTAAATACTATGAGTAGATTATTTGTGCTAAAGGTTGGAAAGAAAGAAAATGTCCTTTAGTAAATTATGATAAATTCGATCAGGAGTTTGCTAGTTTGATTTTTTTCCACGTTCATCGCAGATAGCTTTCTTCTATGTTGCTGTGCTTGCAGGACTTCTCCACAGGTTTCCTGTTAGCTTTTCTCAGGTGTCAATTATCAAATTGCTCTTAAATTACATTAAAGCTAAGCAATGCTGTGAGAATTCTCAGTGGATATATGGTTGTAGTGCAGCATGCAGCAGGGCATATTAGGAACCGTAAATCTGCGGGTTCTGGTGGTTCAAAAGTGTCTGAGCTAGGAGAAGCTATCACTTTTGCCGACGTTGCTGGTGTTGATGAGGCTAAGGAAGAGCTAGAAGAAATAGTGGTATATAGCCCTTTACTGTTTTGCTTGATGCTGGTGGTGTGATGATGCCCTGAGGGTGTTATGAACCTTTCTTTGAATTTTGGAGTTGATCTTTCTGTTGTTTTTTTACTGCCCAGGAATTTCTTAGGAACCCAGACAGGTATATAAGACTTGGTGCTCGACCTCCTCGAGGTGTTCTCCTGGTGAGTTTATGAATATTTTGGTTTCCTGTTCCTCAAAACAATCTGTTTGTGAAATACTGATTCTTTTAGTGGCAACCATGTAGCAGCTTAGATTAGTCACAAGCATGTCTACAACTCGTGCTGCCCTTCTATTGAGAAGGTTTTCATAGCCACAAATTTCTAATTTGATTTTGTGACAGTGACCTGCTTGTCTTTTGAATGTTAGGCATTGTTGATTTGAGTCTTTGCTTGACCACTGGAAGATAGTCTTAGGTTAGGTTAATAAATTCTCTTGTGATTGGTTTTGAGCAGTTACTTGTATGCCATCTGACTGGATTTCACTACTGTATTCTAGTATTTCTTGTAAATTATTGTTTGCAGTTGGTAACTGTTATTTTCTTTATCTTACAGGTGGGTCTTCCTGGGACAGGCAAGACACTTCTGGCAAGGGCTGTAGCTGGAGAAGCCGAAGTTCCCTTTATCAGCTGTTCTGCAAGTGAATTTGTGGAGCTTTATGTCGGCATGGGTGCCTCCCGTGTTAGAGATCTCTTTGCACGGGCTAAAAAGGAAGCACCATCAATAATATTTATTGATGAGGTATGGCTTTTTTGTGTGTTTATTGGTTTATTGCTTGTCTCTTTGGTTGTTGGCAAAAATATGCATGAAGAGGAGTGCATGGCATCAATTGCATTTTGTACCCTTTTCGCAGATAGATGCGGTGGCAAAAAGCCGTGATGGGAAATTTCGCATTGTCAGTAATGATGAACGGGAGCAAACTTTGAATCAGCTGCTCACTGTTAAGCCTCTTTCCAAAGGATTTTTGATGTCTGGATTTAGTAGGAATTCTAAAGCTTGAATCTTCAAAACTATTTGCAGGAGATGGATGGGTTTGATAGCAACTCTGCTGTTATTGTTCTTGGTGCAACAAATCGCTCAGATGTGTTAGACCCTGCACTTCTCCGACCTGGAAGATTTGATCGTGTAGTTATGGTTTGTATGATAATTAATCATGTTTAACGTGTTAAGGTGTGACAAATAAACAAGTTCCATAAGTCTCAAAGCTTCTTTTCCTCATCCCACCTTAGGTTGAAACCCCTGATAGGAATGGAAGAGAAGCTATTTTAAAAGTCCATGTTTCCAAGAAGGAACTTCCTTTAGGTGAAGATGTTGACCTCAGTGACATTGCCTCTATGACTACTGGCTTTACAGGGTACTAGTGACTAGTGGTTCTCTTATTTGTCTTTTTCTCATTTCTGTGGGACACATGATAGGAATGAGCTTTCGATTTTAACAGGGCAGATCTTGCAAATCTGGTAAATGAAGCTGCTTTATTGGCTGGAAGGAAAAACAAAGTTGTAGTTGAGAAAATTGATTTCATTCAGGCGGTTGAGCGGTCAATAGCTGTAAGTCTCTCCCTCTCTTAGTATTCATCTGAATAAAATCTTCAGGCGAAATATTTAACTCTGATGGCTATTGAAGATTTTGAATCTCTTTTTGTTAACCCTAAGCCTAGAAAGTCAACTAAATGATCTCTCAAGTCAACTTGAAAACTATTTATGGATGAATTTTAAAATCTAAAAGAATGTCAGAACAAATACTAAAATTAGCCTATAATTAGAAAGAATCAAAATCTACAAAATATGTTCCATAGGAATTAAAAGGCATCCAATCTCAGAACAAATATTAACAATTAGCCCATAATTAGAAACAATCAACATCTTGAAAATATGCTCCATAGGTATAATCGATAGCAAAAAGAAACTATAAAAAGTTGGCAATAGATAGCTGATGAGAACTATGACCTCAAGTTGATAGAATTAAATGAGTTAACTAGCTTACTCTTCTGAGTGGTATAAAATGAGTCTTCGCATTCTAAGAGTTCAAAAAAGGGACAAAAATGAAAAAAGAGTTGTAGAAACAATATACAGATATTTTGAATCAACTAAGTGCAGAACTGAATCAAATTCCTTCTATTGTAGGGTATAGAGAAAAAAACTGCCAAGTTGCAAGGAAGTGAGAAAGCTGTTGTTGCACGCCATGAAGCTGGTCATGCAGTGGTTGGTACTGCTGTTGCTAATCTACTTCCTGGACAGCCACGAGTCGAGGTACAAGCATGACAATGCTTTTACAAAGCGTTTTAAGTTTATTTTGGATGTTTTAATAGAATTTGAATATAAAAGCCACACAGATGGAAGCTACGATGCTCTAAGTGGCTAGCTTATTCTTCTTTCAAGTAGCCAACATAAATGAACTACTTAGTGATTTTGGTTTTGGTTTTAGTTAAAAACTTGCAATGTGCATATCTTAGTGTCTGCTTGGGTTGGAAACAGCCCAATGCATGGAATTTCAAAGGGCCAAGTCCTCCAACTTTTAATTGTACTTCCACGAGATGCATCAACAGTGTAGGTAACTACAAAATATTGAACTATTTTTGACATGGAATTTTGTATTCTTTTCTTCTTTGAAGAAGAAAAATACCGATTTTAAATGTTTTCCTGCTAGGGCAGTTGAAAACTGTCTCAGTAAACCATTTTGGAATTGTTAATTATTTATTGCTTTATAGTTCACAAGGAACAAGTTATGGAAGTTTATGTGTGCTTCTCTGACTTTTGGTTGTTATTCTTGATGCAATAACCATCATTTCTGTTATTAGACGTTAAGGTGCTATAATTATTTGTTATTTTGCCAATGACTTTAAGTTCTACTTGTCATTAGAAATTAAGCATATTACCACGGTCAGGAGGAGCATTGGGGTATACTTATAGTCCCCCCACAAATGAGGATAGATATTTGCTCTTCATTGATGAATTACGTGGCCGCTTGGTTACACTATTTGGAGGACGAGCAGCGGAAGAAGTTGTTTATTCAGGACGTGTCTCAACAGGTGCACTGGATGATATACGGCGAGCTACTGACATGGCGTACAAGGCTGTAGCCGAATATGGTCTTAATCGGACAATAGGCCCTGTGTCCTTAGCAACCCTATCTGGAGGTGGACTGGACGAGTCTGGAGCTGCTTCATGGGGAAGGGATCAGGTACCGATACTTCAAACTCAATTCCTTCTTCCTATCAGTGTTATGTAAAGATGATCTGTCATTGGAAAAAATAAAGCTGACCTAAAGTTTAAACACAACAGGGACATCTTGTTGATCTTGTTCAAACAGAGGTGAAAGCATTGCTGCATTCTGCTCTAGATGCGGCACTTTCTGTTGTGCGCGCTAATCCTACTGTTTTGGAGGGGCTTGGTGCCCATCTGGAAGGTAATATTGGATGCTTCATTATTGTTGCTTGGAGCATTACTGGTGCATCTAGAAATCGTCTTTAATCCAGCTTCGCCTTCTTTGGGCTAGTTTTCTTCTAGCAATCTATATGATGTCACTGAAAGCTTCTCTGGATATTATGGTCTCTAGTGTGATAATCAGATCCCAGATTCCTCTCCTAATGTACTTCTTCCTGTCCTAGTAATATTGGGTCGGCCTGTGATTCAATCTACTCTACTTCAAGTGCATATTGTTGTGTATAAAATACCATTCCTACAACTACCATGGCATTCAAGTATTTATTTGATTAATTTGCTGGTGCAGAGAAAGAGAAAGTAGAAGGTGAAGAGCTGCAAAAGTGGTTGAAATTGGTGGTTGCTCCAAAAGAGCTTTCAATCTTTGTCATAGGAAAGCAAGAGTCTCTCCTATCACTGCAAGCAGGCTCCTGATAAATACAGCTTAGTCAGCCTGTGTCAGGAAAAGTTTGGAGTGAAGCTTATAGCTCTATTTGTAAGTTATAATAGAAATTTACCGAGAATTGAACTCACTGTTACAGCATTGTATGTTTGGGTGAGGTTAATTTTTGGCTCAGTCTTAACATTAATGGTCCAGAACCTGAAGAGACGAGGAAAGCTGAAATTCACTTCTGTCAGATCCTTCTCAAGCCTTATCGCCATCTTGATGTCAGCTCTGATTACACAGGTTCGTTGTTTGAGATCTGTTGTACATTGACTATTATTTCAGTCCAGTTTATACGAGAGATTGATGGAAATTGTAACAAAATTTTCGGTTTACGTATATTATGTCCCATATAGTATTTCAGATAGGTCGGTTCATGACGGTATGCGTTTGACGCACTTGGTTATAGAAATTACAACTTTTTTGCCAGAGTTACTTTTACCACTAACTTGATTAGGCCAGTGGAAAGGAAGACGGAAATGTAATTCAGAATCCTGGAAATCGTTATGTTCTTTTTCCTGGAATTATTTGAATTGGGTCAACCGAGGAAAGAATGTCACAAAGGTGACCAATGGGGAGTTTGGGACCTCTCAATTTGAACTTCGTCTTTGGGGAAGCTCATGGAAGCCAGAAACTTGATGTTGCAGGTGTATTTACTTATCTTGGAGAACGAGTGGATGTTACGCCACTGCTAGAGCCTAATAGGATTTCCCGATGATATTTAATCTTAGGACATAACAAAAGAAATATCAGTGTTATTTTCAAGGAAAATGAGCTTGGTGTCTGTCCGTCCCACCACCTATGTATTATGTTCTTTCATTTTTTGCTTTAGACATTAATCTTCTCTTCAAACCTGCAAGTGACATTAGTTTAAAAACTTGGACCGGCATCAAAGTGGACAAAAGAAAAGTTTAAGATTTAAAAGTTTAATTAGTATTAATCCGTTATAAAACTAATATGTAATAAATAAGAAGTAAAAATTATAGGAGTAGGTAAAAATAAAATATTTTATTTAAATACCAATATCTATTATTTTATAATAAACTAATATTAAATACATATGAGTTAAAATATTTTATTCAAATACCAATATCTATTATTTTATAATAAACTAATATTAAATACATATGAGTCTAATATAAAATTTAAAATAACAATTACATTAAAATTCTATATCTGAAGGAGGTTATAACTTATTATTGTCAAAAGCTTCGACTTTTTTAACGCAAGCATTAAAAAAAATTATAAATTAGTAATGTATAAAATTATTCTCAATTGTAAATTTGTAATATATTATATTTCTAACTTAAATATGATCAAAATAAGATCAAAACTGACCATCAGTAGACATTTTTAATTTTTTTCGTTGTGAAAAATATATTTTCTTCATAAATTACCTTTTTAAGTTCATTATAATCAGGATCAGTGATGGTTTTTCTTCTTCAATCAAAAACCAGTATGTTTAGGTTTCCAATTGAACTTGCGCTCCAATTAGAAAAAAGTGATTCTATAAATAAAATATTTAGATCTTTGCCTCAATCACACATTCAAAGAATTGAGTTTTTTTTTACTTGACTTGTCCCAATTGGGTTTTGAAACATTAAATATTTTTAAAAAGATTGAGTTTTTTAGCTTGATTTTGCTTATTTAATATTTTTAAAAGGATTGGACTTTTATATCTAACTTGACCTAATTGAGTTTTATCCTAACTAAAGTATAATTGACTTTAAGTTTAGTTCAAGTTGCGTAAGCTTGACTGGACTTTGGCTGCCTGAAATCCAACTAGAGTTAGGCTCAGGCCGAACTTCTCAAGCTTGATTGGGCTTAAGACCGTGTTCGAACTTTAAAAAATATTTTCCTATAGACTAAGCTTCACTCAGCCTATTGTCATTTCGAAAATTTTTATTAGAGAATTAATTTTTTTAGTAGCTCAGTAGCCATCATGTCTTCTACAACAACCAACACATAGATTACCTAATAATAACAACTTTGTCAATGCTCAAACCTCGACACAAAACTATCTTCCCACAATTACTTAACTTAGAAAATCCAATTCCTTACACTCTTGAGCTACCAAAAGTTATCTGGTCTTATTGATGACATATTACCTATCCCTCTAAAACCATTATCCTACTCAATATTGAAATCAACTCATAGTGAATCTTTTCATAATGATCAATTACTTTTATCTTGGATTTTTTCTTCAGTAAGCGAAGAAGTTTTTTCATACGTGACCGTACCAAACTTAGAAAGCTTTTAGTTTTGTATCTTAAAATTGTCAACTATAACTTAATATTAAATTGCATGAGCTGTAAAGATCTATAAGTGATCCATATGATGGGTATAATATGCAAACAACGGTAAGTACAGCCAGACACAAGTAGCACAGACATCGTGTGACAGTAAACAGCTCGACGGTTTGACTAGCCCAAAACATTGTTATAAAGAATCATATATTGAAGTAGCCTATAAATTTAGTATATTTACTATAAATTATTAGTTCCTAATACAAGTGACTACTACAAAACTGTTAAGCGGGCAATGATTCGTTACAGAGATCTTTTCTTTTTCAGCCCATTTCAATCAACTTCTTTTGTTTCCCTCTTCATTGCACCTTTCCCGGCATGTTTGAATCCTGCCAACATACTAGTGCATGCAAGTTGGAAATTTTTGTGATCAACTAATGTTGTAACTTTTTATCAACTGAAAATTTTGAAGATGACAGTTTTAAGGAACGCTAATTGATACCTCAACAAAGAAAGTCTTAAGAGGGTCTTTGTTTTTCCTGAATTTTCTATTGAATCCCTATCGGCGAGCAGAGTTATTATTTCTTAGTGAGGTCGTGTTAGCTTGACCGTCTCCTTAATTTTTGGATCAATAAGGTAATCAGGCACGTTATGAAGTTAAGGGTGAAGTTGCTCAGAACTTTGTCATGCGTCAATAGATCTGGTCTATATATAATTAAATACATAGTGTTTAGCTTACGGATGAGGAGAATTTAGTCGAAGCGATGCATCTGACAAATAAATGTCAATGCCTACGTCTCATGGATTCGATTGGAAATGAGCTTTCAACCTAAAATATGAAATGCGACCATTTGAACAAAAAGATGTGAAAGAACCAAACCTCTCAAAGATTCTGGCTTTGCAATTCCTGTGATTTACCAGAAAACGAAGTGAGGAGAAGTGGAGAACTGAGATTCCCAAAAAAGGAAGCGAACGAAGTGAGGAGAAGTGGACAAATCAAAGCTGAGATTTTGAGAAGAGAAAGCGTAAAGAGTAAAGTGAGAGTGGATTTTGGCTTCTGAAATTATATAAAACAAACCGGTTCTGACTAGTTCCTAAAGAAACCAGCCTGTTCATGGATAAACCAGTTAGTTCACAGATTAACCAGCTAGTTTTTATATACATAGGTATAAAATAAAACCTAATTGGATAACTAACCAGTTTATATTATTCCTGATCGAACTGACTGGTCCTATTTGGTTTTTAAAACATTAATAGACAGTCTCACGATGAATAATAGTGAACTTGTTGATTAAAGTGCTTCCAACTATTTTTTAATTATTTCTTTTTTTTTTTCAGAAATGCAATCTTTAGGTTTTTTACTTCCAACAACTTTGGTATTAAAGCCCCATGGATCTTGTGAACTTGTGAGGATACAGTAAAATTTTTTGTGAGTGTTCAACATTTGGTGCAATGGCATCAAATAAATTTTCTCTTCCTATCAATATATTTAATGGAGAAAATTATCACTTATGGGTCATCAAAAAAAAATCTTATTTAAAAGCCTTAAGTTTGTGGGAGGTTGTAGTGAGTAATTTTAATCCTGCTCCTCTTCTAAAAATTTCACACTAAATCAAATCGCAAAGCATGATGAAGAAGTGGCAAGGAAACTAAAAGTGCTCTTCTATCTATATTCGATAGTTTCAGAGGGAGTTTTTACAAGAATACTAGTTTGTAAATCACCTAAAAAAGAATGGGAGAAGCTTAAAGAAGATTATAAAGGAAAAAATCAATCAAAGTTGATGTGAATTTTAAAACTCAAAATAGAATTTGAGATGTTAAAGATGAAGAAGTCTGAAGGTGTCAAGGAATATAGAAGCAAGCTCATGTCCATTGTCATTCAAACCAAATTGCTTGGCGAAGAATTTCCTTGTTAATGAGTAGTAGACAAGCTTCTCGTGACCCTTCCTGAAGGGTCCTAGCTGGAATTTCTTTTCAAACTATGGCAAAGTCATAGTTAGTTTTAATCATGCTCAAATATAAATCTCTATTTTATTTACCTTAGATCAGCTCATTTACTACATTGTCAATTATTCAAATGCCCTACCCTATTCGTTGTATCACTAATTTATGTTGCCAACTTGAGGTTTCAAAAGAGTTCCCTCTGGAATGACTTGAAGAAGTTTCAATTAGGAACTCAAATTCCTTCATTATTTATTGAAATTTGAACTGTATCATGAAATTTGAAGAAGTTGAAGGGAAGAAATTGTCTTTTAAACAAAGCTACCATGAACTTACCTCAAACACAAACCAATTAGTGATTACTAACCTTAATTACAGAGCTTAACACTTCACCTAGTTCAACAAGGAAAGTAGGGATTAGTTCTTAAGGAAGAAATTGGATAGGGAAATGGTGAACAATGATTGGCTAATTAAGTTTCCTATCAACTTTTCCCAATTTGGGCCTCCACTATGTTCTAACCATTCCAAGATTGAATTTAATGGTATAACCCTCACCAAACTTATTAAACCACCTTTCAAATGTTACAACCTTTTGGTACAGGTAGAAGGTTTTTTGGAGACTATGGACAAAGCTATAAGAAAAAAGATTTATGATGTAAAAATTACTAGTTTTTTTACAAACTTAAAGTTATGAAGGAAGGAATTGAAGCCCTAAAGAAGAGAACTTTCCTAAACACTAAAGCTCAAATCAATGCCAATAAAGAGATTCTTAAGTTTTAGCAGGATGAACTTCTTATTACTCCAAATGATGATAGGTTAAAGTTGTAAGAAAGATAGGCTCTAAAGCTCTCCTATTCCAAAACTCTTACCTGAAGAAAAAAGCTAGGGTGAATTGGTTTCTCTTAGTTTTCATGGACTTTACTTCCACCAAAAATCAGGGAATATTGGTTTCTCTTAGTTTTCATGGACTATATCACCAGGTATCTAGAAGTCAAATCCCATGTCATTTTTACAAGACTGTGATGATTCCTTGAAAGTGTATGTATTACCTTTTAGTTGATCTTAAATAATTGGAACTAATTCAATGGCAAAAGGTTTCATGAAATTCTATTAATAACTTCATAGATAAAAAAAGGATTCTCTTCCCTTACTCATCCAGTCAAATCGGCTAGTCAATGTTAAGAATTAAGAAGTCCTTGATAGGTTCAAGGTCAACATTAAGAAAGCCAAAGCTCATGGATTTGATAAACTCCATTCGATCCTATTGGTGTATGAAATAACCCTAGAAGATCAACTCAAATTCCCTATTTAACCTAGCATTTGAAGTCAAAGTGATAGTGCCAGGAGAGCTAGTGATCTTGATGGTAAGAATAGAAGAGCTTAAAGCCAAGCAAAATAAGGAGAATATGGAAGTTGTGTTAGTTTATGCCCTACAGCCAATTGGTTTGGTTTTAGTTTAGTGAAAATTATAATTAAAGACTTTTTTTAATCTTGTACATGTATGTAAAATTCGTGGGATAATTATACATTGTAAATGAAATTATAATGAGATTATAATTATGAGATTCATATCGTATTTATGTATCATCCCTAAATTGTTCCTAGTCATTGTTTTGTTAAGACTGGAAATTAATAAAACATAAAAAGACTAGCACGCATTATGTTTTTCCATATGAAGGAAGTAGTCGATCTCATAGACTAAAGTATGGAGATACTTAAACAAATGTGTGGGGACTTATTAGAGAACAAGTTCATTGAACTAACTCGATATGAGAAATTCATTTGAAACATTACTTGTATATCTATGGAATTCTCATTGTGATGATTGTATAAGTGATCATTTGACTTAAGGTCTCCAAATTTATCTCATATAGGGATTGCTATGTTTTGATACTACTTATGACCTATTTAATCATAGGTTATTCAATCGGTAGTCATTGGATATAACATGAACTATATGGAGGTAGTTGTGTAATCAAAATAGGATTCATTACCTTAGAATAATTAGAAAGAATGTTTCGTTGTTCTCGATTAGTATTAATTCGAAAAATTCTTGGTCAAGTTAAAATGACGCTTTGTAAATAGTTTACAAATTTCATTAACTGAATCAAAAACTAATGGCGAAGAAATAATATGATTTAACCCAAAATAGAATAGACATTAATTCTATTATCTATGTCTAATCAGAACATTATATAATGAAATGATTAAATTATATAACAAATCATGCACCGAAAGGTTAGTCAAAACTACTTTGACATTCCTAAATATTTGAGTTGTTATGATGCGTTGCTAGACATCAATCTTGATCTATGGTTATAAATTGTTTAATTGGAGAATTAGAGATAAATTAAAAGGAGTTTTAATTTATTTAATTCTAATTATGAATTAGAATTATAATTTATAATCATTGCCAACATATTTAGGAACTTAATGAGTATCACATATAGAATAAGTTAGAGCAAAGATATTTTAATTAAGTTGGACTTGATTATAAAGTTTGAGAAAGTTCTTGATTAAATATGAGATATTTAATAAATAAGGATCAATATGAGATGTTGGACCTTATTTGGGCATAATTTGTATTTCATTAGAATTATTTGTAATTTTAGTTAAAGTTTAATTGAAATTGGAATTTAATTTCGATTAAATTACTAAAACGTCTAAAGCTTATTATAAATAGGTTTAAGCTCTAATAGAACTAACACTTTTTGCTTAACCCTCTTTGTCAGAGTTATAGAGTTCTCTCAACCTATTATGTAGATATTGTTAGAGGTCAGACACTTGTGCAGTGGTTGGGATGGATCAGTTTCGAAAATAGTTCATAGGATACGACAAGAAAAGGAATAAGCTTCAGAATAAGGTACGAATTAAGATTTATACTTTAATGTATGAAAAAGTTTCGTAATTATTTAACTTCAGTCAGGATCAGATCCTATCTCGGTTTCCCAACAAGTTGATTTTGATTAGTTGGAATAATGATAAGAGTGAACTCATATGCGAAATACAACATTTCAGTAGTAAGTTAGAGCTTTTAATACCAAATGAACTATATAATAAGGTGACATGGGATTGCCTAAAGTCTAGAGGGAAGCTTGCACCAAACTAAACAAAGTGTGCCAAATTAGATAGTATTTAAAAAATAATCAAGTTAAGAACCTAGAAATTAGAATGCCTCAAGGGAAAAGATATTACATGCATTTGATGCATGCTACACTTGTGACCTTACTATGGGTACATATTTTTTTATTTCCATTATAATATAAGTTTTAGATTTTTCTAATGAAATTGCAGCCATTGTTCTCAAACTAGAGCAACAAATAATGGTCTTCATTTGAGTGGCACCATGCCTTTAATTTCTCAACAGTTTAATGCCCTCAATTTTAAAGACAAACGCCTCAAGCAAGAGCTCCATGTCTTCATTATGTGACCTTCATGCCCTCGATTTTGTAGAGAAATGCACATGAGAGACTGCCATGTCCTCGAATGCTTAAAAGAGTTCGGATAAAATAATTCAAATCTAGCCAAGGTCCCTATGAACACATCCACCTTGAATAAATCTCAAGGCTCATAATTACATATTCATGTAGGAAGAGCCAAAGCAAACTCAATAATACTTCGAAAGCCTCTCTCTTTTGGTATAGGCAAAATCACACCCTAAAACCTCCACTTGCGGTCTAAACTTGCCACAAGTACAACTCCGTTAAACTAAATATTCTCAATATATTAAGTTAGATTATACATTTCTTGAGTATGTTTTTAATCACTAGATAACTCTAATTAGCACCTATGGCTTAAAATCAAACAATGTCATAGGATGAAAACACCAATTAGGGGCTTTTGGGAAATTCTGAGAGTGTAATGTGCCTATAAAAAGCAAAATATGAAATGCGTAACTCGAAAAAGGAAGAGAGAAGACGTTACTACTTATAAACAACACATAATGATATTTCTTTATCCTTTCCTTGCATTGGAATTTGTTCTTTACATATGATGATTGAAATGAAGAGACTAATGGCCTGTTTGGTTCAAGGATGCATTAGATAAGGAATATAATGATTATTCTGAAGAATAGAAAAGATAAGGAATAAAATATAATAGGTATTAATTTGTTTGGTTTACTGTTAAAGAATTTCTATGCCAATATTTGATTTGAAAATATAAACTTCGAATGACAAAGAAATAACCAACAAAAAGATGAAAATATCCTTTATTATTATTATTATTATTATTAATTTTATTATTCCTAATATTATTAATTATTATTATTAATTTTCTACTTATTATTAATTTTTTTATTGTTAAATTATTATTTTTATCAATTAAATTTATTATTATCATTATTATTATTATTATTAATTTTATTATTCTTATTAAATTTATTATTATTATTATTACTTTTCTACTTATTATTCTTATTATAATTAATTTTATTTATTATTATTATTATTAATTTTTTTATTATTAATTTTTTTATTATTAATATTATTAATTAATGTTATAAAATTTCTACTTATTATTAATTTTATTATTATTACATTTATTATTTTTATCAATTATATTTATTATTATTATACATATTATTATTATTGTTATTATTATTATTATTATTATTATTATTATTATTAATATTAATTTTACTATTATTATTATTATTATTAATTTTCTTCTTCTTCTTCTTAATATTAATAATATTACTATTAATATTATTATTATTGTCATTAATTTTTTAATTATTATTATTATTAGTTTTATTATTCTTATTAATTTTATTATTCATATTAACAACAACAACAACAACAACAACAACAACAACAAGAATAATAATAATAATAATAATAATAATAATAATAATAATAA
>JANQAP020000216.1:2288755-2298805 GCA_026874005.2 Erythroxylum coriaceum | reverse complement strand
TATTTTGGATATAATGTATGATGAAGATTATACATTGTGTATCATTTGATTCATGAATATATGTGTTTTGCATAAATTTATTTTAGGATGAATCACAAGTGTATGAGACAGATTAGAGATTGACCCTTTTACATGGTAAATCACCTCTGGTGTTTATGCTCGTTAGAGATGAGACATGTTTAAATTTTATTATCTAGGTGATAATCGAGACCGAGAAACTTAAACCATAAATGACACAAGGAAATTGGTTCAAAGTGAATTAATGATCATTATATCTGTCTTATGTTGTCAGATGTGAGTTCTGAATAGGTTTTGAGTAGATAAGTGAACTCAAGTTAAACATTAAGTATGTTTGAACTATCATTTGTATGATATTTCTTGAATGAAAGATGTTCAAGTTAAACGAAGTGGGTAAATACCGTAGCACATTACTTGTACCATGTGTGCAAAACTGATCACAAAAGGGATTCATGTAAGTCTCCAGATCTCATCTTACATTGTGTGAGACCCTTGAGGTTGAGAAAAACCTCATCATATACCCTTATGACTCTTGTCTCATTCTTGAGAATTGAATTTAAGGTTTGCTACTTTAGGTTATTGCCAAAAGATCATGCAAGATATGATCCTATGGAATAATTCTAGGAAAGCAAATTAAATTTAATTCAAAAGAGAATTAAGAACAGAGGAAGGTCATTTATTTAGACCATTGAGTCTCATGAAAAGTATTCATAAATGGCCATCGTCTCTTTAGTAGAGAACTTGAATACAATCATGATACAAGAAACTAAATGAGATCAAAGGAAAGTGCAAATGCGAGATATGACTTAGAGTATAACATACAATATCTACTCAAGGACACATAAGTCCTAGGATCAATTTGTTAATCGAGATGTCATATACTTCTAACAGATATATGGCAATGTGCTTTCGTCGTCTGCTGGTCACACAAGTTATTGAACAAGTATGAGCACTGCAGAGTTTTTTAATTAGATTAAAACCCATATATGTGAGTGGGAGATAATGAATCATATACACCCATGAGGAGTATTATAGTCAATATTCTTTATATAACTACCAAAGGTAGTTAAGGTTTTGAATTTTAAAATCAAAGAACGAAAAGAAGATCTGCGTTAAAGTTTTCTTGAACTGGTAGAACTATAACAATAATTCAAGTAGTGAATTTTGTTTTATATATATGTGCAAAGATCCTGTTTACCATGATCTATGTAATTACGTTCTATCTTAATTATTCTTATAGTATATGACATCCCTGACTTTTTATTTTTCAGAAGTTTTGTATATCTTAAGAGAGCTATTCTTTCAATAACTCCACAATTCTAGCTTTGAAAAACTAAATATGTCAAATCAGTGAGTTCTGTTGATGTACCGGGATGCCAACTTGACTTCTCTGATCTCTTTCATGTTCTGAAAAGATCTTTTAACTTTCCCATCAGCAAAAGCTGTCTAAGAGGAAGCCAAGAGCAGTGCAATAGGATTATCACTTCAGCAAACAGAAATCTCGCAGAATTACCAACTTGAATGCACAGTTTCTTGACCAACATTAATTATTCAAGATGTTTTATTGTAGACCCTTTTCGCGGTCTGGAAGCTCTGGTTTCTGGATTTTCCTGTTCTATGTCTAAACTTTGAAAGAAAAGATCAATCATAATTTATAGCTTCTGGAACATTTAATAGTTTTCGATGACAGACAAAATGAACTGGTTGCGGAGACAACATTCCCACCATGTGAATGAAGATCAAGAATCCATATCTTCAACTGCTATTGCAGCAACGGCCTTTGGCATAACTTGAAGAACAGGGGGTGTCTAGAGCAGAAACTAATTACAAAAAGGATGTCAATACTAAATTGTCACATGCAGATGAATTTACCAGACCGTTCTCATACAAGAAAAAAAGAATCTGGGCAATTTACTCACCATAAACTTCATTACTGTTAACTCTTTAGCAATTTGTTCTAATGGATTTACTGAGCCTATCTGATCAGGTAAAAGTTCTACGGAGCCGCCAACACAGAATAATCGTAAGGCTAAAGAGAGAGCTAACTCAGCAAGAAAGCTAAGTCGTTCATCCACTAACAAACTCGCATCCCCTGATTTTTGTCAGGACAAAGTTGAAAGTTATTTATTGGCCATTAACTTATGAAAACTTCTTTAAAAAGATGAAAAGCACAAAATATGAAGCCAAGTAAGTTATGGGCTTTCCACACTGAACCTGGAAGGGCAGAAACTTCCTTGTATGACAAATGCTAATTTCAGGAATGAAAAGCTAAAATCCGTTTTTGCTTGGTCAACGAAAATAAGTTGAAAGTGAAACGTCAGGAAGAAGGAAAAAGGTTTCATTTCAAGTCTACGCACTTCTTTTCATTTTCCAGCAACAATGACCGATGAAAACATTTTCTCTTACCGTTCAAAAACTGCAGGATTAAAGGCAACCAATGAGGAGAAAAGTACTATTGTTAGAAGTTTAGTTGCAGAAAAGTATTTATTTGGGAATAATAATGAAAAAAATAGAGAAATAATAAAAAAAGAGATGCAGTTATTTACGTGCTTCGGCGCAGTGCCTTCATTCACAAGCGAGGGAAGAATAAAATTCACTAATTAATTTGACAAATACAAAATATGGAGAGTAACATTCAAAACCCCAAAATCTAATTACACTCTATTTTACTCTCACTTTTTCTTCCTTGTTTTCCTTATCAAAACCATGCAAATGAGTGGGTTTATATAGGTATGGTTTGGCTTCAAACTTTGGTAAGAATAATGCCATGTTTCATTGCCCAATTCTATTCAATTCACTTGTTAGACAAGTGAGTCAAATAATGGTGATTTCTTCCACTAAAAAATGCTTGGTTATGGACATGCCACACAAGTCTAAGAAGAAAGAAGTGGATGATAAAACAATATATCTTTATCATGAGTTTTGAAAAAATTCAAGGCAAACATTAACAAATCTCCACCTTAGCTTGAATTTTCTTCTCGATGCAAAAAATTAGTAAACTTTACTCCACCTTCTCTAAATAAGCCTATAAAGGTAACTCAATAATGAGAAATACCAATCAAGTCCAAGCAATGCTTAAACTTGGTAACTAAAAGAGATTTGGTCAACATGTCAATCGAATTGTAAACAACACCAATTTTCTTCACAGAAATAATAGCTTGACAAATAATATCACAAACAAAATGGTACTTCACATCAATATACTTCGTCCTTTCACGAAACATTTAATCTTTCGTTAAGTGAATAATACTTTAACTAACACAATGGATGAAAATCACCTTATGGTCCAAACTAAGCTCTCTAAATAAACCTCTTAACCAAATGACTTCTTTTATAGCCTCAGTAACTGCCATGTATTATGTTTTTGTCGTGGATAGAGCTACAGTAGACTGCAAAGTAGCTTTCCAGCTAATAACAATATCACCAAGAGTAAATATATAGCCTGTGATGGATCTTCTTTTATCAATATCACTTGCATAGTTTGAATTAACATAACCAACCACAATACCCATACTCCTTCCAAATTCCAAACAAGAATTAGTGGTACCTCACAAATATCTCAAAATCTATTTCACTACCTGCCAGTGCTCTTTACCAGGATTAGTCATATATCTACTAACAACACTAACTGCATGTGCAATATCAGGGCGAGTATATACCATAGCATACATGAGAATACCAACAACATTAGAGTATGGAACGTGTGACATATACTTAATTTCATCATCTGATTGTGGTGACATAGCAGCAGAAAGTCTAAAATGAGCAGCAAGAGAAGTATTTATAGGTTTAGCATATTTCATGCCAAAACGCTCTAAAACCTTTTCAACAAAACCTTTTTGAGAAAGGTAAAACTTTTCAGTAACCCTATCTCTTCAAATCTCCATACCTAAAATTTTCTTCATTGCTCCCAAATCTTTCATCTCAAATTCACCACTCAATTACGACTTCAATTTCTTGGTTTCAAACATATTCTTAGCTGCGATAAGCATATCATCAACATAAAGTAACAAGTACATAAATGAGCCATCTTTAAGTTTTCTTATATACACATCATATTGGCTCCTAGAATAATCGTGACTAACTATGAAGGTACAATAACTATTTCAATCCATACAATGATTTCTTCAACAAGAAAATATGGTCTTGCTTGCCTTCAATCTCAAAACCCTTTGGTTGTTACATGAAAATTATCTCCTTAAGCTTTGTATGCAAAAAGGCAGTCTTAACATCTAGTTGTTCTAACTCCAAATTATACATAGTGACCAAAGCAAGCAAGACTCGAATAGAGTTATGTTTAACAATAGGTGAAAACACATCATTAAAGTCAACTTCAATGTACCTGATTATAGCCCTTAGTAACAACTATGCGTTGTACTTAGCATCTTCAACACATGAAATACCATCTTTCTTTTTAAAGACCCATTTGCAACCAGCTATCTTGCAGCTTGACCAAATCCCAAGTTTTATTCTTATAGAGAGACTTCACCTCTTCCTATATAACAATTAGCCACTTAGCTGAATCATCACAAGAAATAGCTTCTGAATACAAGGAAGGTTTACTAACATTATCAATTTCTTGTGCTACTGCCAAAGCATATTCAACATAATCTATATCAACCAATCTTTGAGATATCTTTCTCTCCCTTCTTGGCCTATGTGTAGCGATAGAATGCTCCTCTTGTGGTACCTTAACAGGAGCAGGCAATTGAACTTAGTCGTACTGTGAAACACCATCTTCTAAAGGCAAATTCTCTACCTTAACTTCTGTAGGATTTCAGGATTCTTCACTTTAATATCAAAAGAGCTAAGATTGTCATCTCTTGGGTGAAGCATATTAGACTCATTAAATACAACATCCCTACTGATTACGACTTTTGGATATCTTAGGATCAAAAAACCAAACTTTATATCCCTTTACACAATGAGGGTAGCTAATGAAAATGCCCTTTTTAGATATGGGATCCAATTTACCGTCATTAACATGAACATACACTAGGAAACCAAATACCCTCAAATCAGAGTAGTCAACAGGTTTTCTAGACCACAATTCTTTAGGATTCTTACAATCAGTAGCCATAGACGGAGAACGATGCACCAAGTAGCAATTTGTAGAAGCTGCTTTTGCCCATAAATCTTTTGGTAGGCCTGAATTAGATAGCATGCAGCGACCTTTTTGTAATAGAATTCTATTCATGCGCTCGGTTACACCATTTTGTTATGGGGTCCCTCTAGCTGTGAGATGTCTGACAATACCTTCATCTTTGCAAAATTTATTAAATTCACTGTTGCAGTAACTCTAGCCTATTATCAATGCGAAGATAATTTATTTTCTTGTTTATTTGCTTTTCACTACTTGAAGGTAGAAAACACATTATTCTTGTATTTCAGAAAATAAACCCATACTTGCCTAGAGTAGTCATCAATGAAGGTGAGCATATATTGAGCAATCATGAGCAGGCTCCTAAAGATTTGAATGAATATAATCTAGAGTATCTTTAGTCTTGTGGATTGTAGTATTGAAACTGACTCTTTTCTGTTTGTTGAAAATGCAGTGCTCACAGAAATCTAACTTTGTTATACTTTGACCACTTAAAAGTTACCTCTTACTTAAAATATCTAGACCTATTTGACTCATATGTCTGACCCTTATATGCCACAATTTAGTGACATTAGAATCTGACAAAGGAGATGAAGTGATGATAATTGAACCTATAACAACATATCCTTGGAAAATATATAATCTGCTAGTCTGTCTTAAACCCTTCATCACAACAAGAGCACCTTTAAGAACTTTCAAAAACCCATTTCTAACAGTAAATTCACAACCAGAATCTTATAATGTACTTAAAGAAATAAGATTTTTCTTTAAGTCAGGAACATGTCGAACTTCAGCAAATGTTCTCACCATACCATCATGCATTATAATTTTGACTGTGCCAATTCCAGCAATCTCATAAGGGTAGTCATTAGCCATCAAAACAACTTTACCTTGAATAGGTTCGTAGGTAGAACCAATCCTTATTGTGGAATATATGAAAAGTGCAAGTAGAATCCAAAATCCACCTTGGCACAATCTTTGGTTATTAAGAGAAAATCACAAGCTCCTTCTTCAACAACATTAGCTTCAACATACTTTTCTTCATTTTTCTAATCTTTATTCTACTGCTTGTTCTTCAATTTATAGCAATCTGACTTAATGTGCCCCTTTTTCTTGCAATAATTACAATTAAGATTCCTATATCTAGACTTGGATCTAGACCTTGGTTTTTGGCCATTCTAAGAAGCTTTATCTATTGACCTTTCTCTAATGAGTAGGCCTTTTGCCAGACTATCATTTCTACCTATTCCAAGTTCCTTATCAATGAGTTCCTTTGAAAACAAAGTAGCCTTAACATCCTCTAACCTTAGAGTTTGCTTATTATAAATCAAAGTATCTCTAAAGTGCTTACAGGATGGAGGAAGTGAGTGAAGTATCATAAGAGCGTGATCTTCATCTTCATAAGAAATCGCCATATTTTCTAAATCCATTATGATAGTGGAGAATTAGTCAATGTGAGATTTGATATGCACACTTTTAGCCATACTGAGTGTGTACAATTGGTGCTTAGCTACCAGTTTGCTGGTCAAATTCTTTGTAACATATAAAGACTCAAGCTTTTTCCATAGGTCTTTGACAGTCTTCTTCTGCACAACTTCTTGCAAGACTTCATTTGACAAGCATAACTAAATGGTAGCAAGGGCTTTATCCTCCATCTCCTACTTCTTCGCCTCATTCATAGTAGTGGGTAATTTAGCTTTACCTAATAGTGCCTGATGTTAGACTTGTTAATAGGTCGGGCCGCTCCTGACCTGACCCCACCCGACCACGGGCCAGGATAAGTCGGCCCAACCCAGCCCACCATATATTTTTTAAAGAAAAAAGTCAAAAATAACGTCGTTTTGAAATAATGATTGGGCCTACCATTGTAACATCTCATTTCCATATAAAGGGTTAGAATCTTAGATTTCTGTAAATGAGAAATAGCAATGGGAGAGTAGAAGAATGCATTTCATATTCATGCATAATATAGTATTCTTGCATGTGAATTTGATTATTGCACACATTACAATAATTTGTTCATGCACTCATTTGACATTTCCGGGTATAAATGATTGTTTTAATGTGACTATAATGTGAATTATGGATTATGTTTCTTGAAAATTTAGTTGGTGTGTATAAATAGTGATTTAGAATTTTTGGTGAAATTTGATAATTTTTTGGAATTTTGGGTATTTATGGACTAGGAAAAAAATGCCAAGTGGCAGAAAAAATTGATAAATGGTAGTAGAAATAAGTGACAAGTGACAAAAGAAATAATTGATATATGATATTAGGATTTAATGACACATGTCATTTAAAATTGGGAGTCAATTGGATTAAAATTGGGAGACAAATGGACTAGCATTTTTTTAAAAAGACCAAAAGAGGACCATAAGAAAGTGACATGTGCCAAGTGACAAGTGTCACTTGCCACACCACTTGTTTTAACCCACGTTTTTTATTAAGTGAAAGACCAACTCTCATTTTTGGTCTTTCACTTGCTATTTGCTCCTCTCTTTGTAAGTTTCTTTTATATTCACCTTCTTCATTTCTTCTTCTTCTCCATTTACGATTTTTTCTCTCCAAATTCACAACCTTGACTTTTGTTGACAATAAAACCACCCACTTCAAGATCCTTATTGTCCTCTTCACCTTGCTACAAAAAGATCCAACCCATTTCTCCGTGAGAGTTGATGATCGTGTGATAGATGGGAAAGCAAGGGTTAGGTGATTTTTGAAGAATCTTGGACCTTAATCAAGTAAGTAGCCCTCTATTCTTTATAGGTTATTGTAAAAGAGATAATATGGTGATTATTTTGAGATTGATGATCATGATCATGAAGAAATATATATGTTTTGTAACGTGGGTGTAAAAAAATCGGTTATGTTTTAGCGTCTTAATGATATTCATGAGTTATTTAAATGAAAATATGGACAATGATCATTTGAGATCAACTTATAGTGTAAATGATGTGGGAAAATGATCAATAATGTTGATGAATAAATGGACATCTTTATGTCTCATTTTCGTGTATGTGAAGAGTGTGGGGAAATTGTGGAATAAATGCATATGATGAATGTGTGTATATGATATGTTCTGTCTTGGTGTTAATGATCAATCATAGAGTATGATTTGTTTGTAATTGATATTGAGCTGAAGGGAAAGTAGGAATGAAGAGGAAATAATAAGGACATGAGCTATAAATGATAGACTAAGCAAAAGAGGTGAACTAGGATGAAAATGAAGTTAAATGTGTGCTAGAATATGTTAGATGGAGTGTTTTTATTGATCATGCTTCTGTATTTTGACCATATATTGATCTGTTGATATCCAAATGAGATGCTTTTTAATTTAGATTAAACTAGAGACATATTTTTACAATTTTTATGAAGAAATTTAATATTAATTCTGTCCTTAAGGGTTTTGAAATTTGGCTTGAAGTTTAGAATTGTGTGCTGTCATGGTATGAGAATAGTCTATAGTATTTTGGATATAACTTGTAGAATACTGAACCAAACTACATGAATTTGATGTCATTAGATCATACAAAACTGACCTAAAAATCTATCCTGAGAAAAACTAGAAAACTGCAGGATAAATGAGAGATTAGTTTTTGTCACGATCGTGGAAGGGGATGCCACGATCATGGGCAGTGATTTTTCATGGTAATGTTTTGATTATGCAATGGTTGAACCAATTAAGGATGAGGTATATAACTACGATGCTTTTGGACTTAATTAGGGATTAAAATGAACATATTTTGATGTTGGAAAAGTTGGTTAAATATGTGATAAGTTTTGATTGATCTTGATATTATAATTTAAGGAAAAGGATGTTTAATGCTAATGCATCTAAATGTGAAATGTTTAGAGTGTTAAATGAGGACATAACTTAGTGAATGAATTATTTGATGCATTGTGAATGAGGAATTATGGAAAAAGAATAGGATTTCATGAATGAAGAGATTAAGTTTGAAATGGTAAATTAAATAAGTAAAAGTTGAGGGTTTAATGCAATCAAATTGGTATTTGAATTAGTGTGGAATGATGTTGTATTAGAGGTAGTAAATTCTGGGAAATTTGGTGTGAAATTGGTGTTAAGATATGTGTTGAATTCGGATGAAAGGAGGAGGAAAATTGCAGGGCACGATCGTGGCCCTCACCCCTCGATCTTGACCTAACAGAAAATGTTTCTGTCAGACCTATGGAGAAAAAGAATTGTCTTTTGAGTGAAGTTTGAACCAACCAATGTTGGGGTGCTTCCATATGAAGTAACTAGGCTTGAATGAGATCTTAAGTGAACCTAGCTGATGATGAATGAGGTGAGTAAAGTGCATTAGGTATTAAAGAATGGTTGAAAGATGTTATTAAATGATTATGAAATGAGAATAAAGGAAATATACCCATAATTGTCAATATGAGCATGCATTATACATTACACATATACACATGTGTATAATTGAATGTTTATGTGATTGTGCAATTAATCATGTGTGTGCAATATGTGTATTGCATAATGTTGATATACATGATAGAACGTCAACATCCAATCGTTTCCAGATCATAGAAGCTAATGTTAATCTGGAGCATACTGTGAGTCGACCTACATGGTCTCACTTTCATTGTTTGTTCTATTTTAAAATTCTGTATTGAATTATGTGATGTGAATGTGTTGATTCTAAATAATAAATGTACGAGGTGTTTGATGCATGTAAAAGTCATTGGAAGTGATCCTTGAATGTGAATTTGACTAAATAAGTGATTCTCAACTTAAATGTTGAATGCTGGACCAAGGTTCGATGATAAATGTGAATGAGAATGTGAACGTGAATGTGAAACTGTAAAAATTGAGCACAATTGAATGACTGACTACATGTGATGCATTTCATTACATGAATGCATGACAACATAAAGGCTGTTGTGACTAGAGTAGCCACCGAAAAAGAGCT
>JANQAP020000216.1:2195165-2205953 GCA_026874005.2 Erythroxylum coriaceum | reverse complement strand
ATTTTTAAAATATATAAATTTCAAATAAAATTTGATTTAATAATTAAAAATATATAGAATAAATATTAGTTTATAAAGAAAAAGAAATGATGGAAAGTAAGGATCAAAGATTTTCCGCCTTGCATAGAAAATGAATAAATTCAATTTAAGAAAAGCTCATAATAAGAATCTGAGATTAATCAATACATATAAAGATGACACCGTATAAAAAGGGTGCCAGTGAGTCTGGGAAGAGTGCCACTGTCTCATTTCTCGAATAGTCGTTAATTGCAAATCAACTTATCGACAATGGAGGCCAGGTGTTCGACGAAATGGGTGGTGTTTGTTATAATGGTACTATTGGTTGCTTCAAGCCATGCAAGCGAAGAAGTGCAATACAAACAAGACTGCATGGTTGAATGCATGCAACACCGCACTGATTTGCCCAATTTATGCCAGGACTGTTGTGACAACAAGTGCAGTGAGCAACCTCCAGCTTCCCAATCTGCTGGTCGGACCATAGGAATAGAACGTCGTTTCGCCAAATGTTAGAAAGATTTCGGTTTGTAAGTGTTTGGTCTTTAACTTCCAAACACAAACTCAGTTTAAATAAAAGATTTTTTTATCTGGTAAGAAGACTCTTTAAGTCAAATTTTATTTCATTTTTATAGTTAATTACATGAATACATAAAATTGAAAATGAGCAAATGCAAATTAAAATGCTAAATTAGAAGGAAATTTTTGGTTAAAAAAGAAAAAAATTATGGTAAACCATGTTTATTTATTAACATTATGGTAGCATTTTCATGATAGCAGATATTAAACATAATTTCAAGTGAAGGAAAGAAAGGATTATAAATGTATTTCCAGGATTAGTTTTGGATTTGAAACATAACCCAGCAGATGAGTAAACAATGAGTCTTCCTGTATGATTATGTTGCCAAAATACAAAATTTTCTACCGGGATGTACAAAATCAATCCTTAAACTTGGTTCCTATTGCCTTACTCAACAACCATAGAGACGGGATAAATTTTGCTCTGATTGTGCTGAGTCTGAAAATTAAAGCCAGGCCTGCTGGCAGGACATCTTTGACCTCTACGCCTACTTGTTACCTTCTCCCACCATCCCACTACTCTACTCCTCATAGCCAGTTCATTCTGCAAATTTTGCTGCTTTATTATATCCTTCGAATCAGAAGAAGATACAACAGACAGCCTCCTTCTTCTCCTCCCCCTAATGCATCTCTTTCTTGCACTACCAACAACATCCTCAACTTCCCCTCCAAATGCATGTAAATCCTCATTAACCTCACACCTTGACAGAGAGACCAGACTAGGTAGAATTTCACCTTGGAAGTCCTTCTGCCGTTGCTTTCCCCTTCTTGTTCGGCTATTTCTTGGCTTAGTTATTGGTGAAGTTAGGTTTATAGTTTCCTCCATTTGGATATAAATTTTCTTATATGATTCTTCCACCTTTGTCTCCTTTAGTTTCTGTGTCATGGCTGCGGAGTAGTCCATCCCACTTGAAAGACAATTATCAGGACAATCAATAGCCCCATAATACATGACCAGATCAAAATCACTCTCTGGATCATCTGCCACAAAAGATGATATCTCCGCAAACCAATTAAGGGCATCAAGCTGTAGAGCTTCAGGTGTGAGTTTGACACTCCCAGTACAAGTTCGAACCCCATTCGACGAAATAGCAACTATAGTCTCTGCGGCAATTCTGTCTTGTTCCTTAGTCAAAGATTGCCCTTCCTTCCCTGGCAGTTGAAGAACTGTATCCATCAGGTTTTCGTTTGAATCTCCTCTAGGTGGTAATCTTTCCCTATTTTCTGGGCTTGCAGGTCCTCCCATACTTACTTCTGGTGATTGAGGATGAGCATCCTCACCTATGCATGAGTTGAGATCAAAGCACAATTGGAAACCCAAATGTTTTTTGCAGATCCTATTCTCCACAACATGATTATTTAAAGTTAGATGCTCATCTGAAAAAGCTGCAGAACTGCAATCCAAGTTAACATCCAGGATTGAATCTTCCTTAACATTACATGCATCATTATCTTTTAATAAATTTTTGTGGATTTTTGGTGGATAGGCATGAGATGAATACTGGTGGTTAGAAAAGAAAGGTCTAAAATTTGTCAGATCCCCATCTGTGATCAAAGTTCTTCTCGCAGACACCTCAGATGAACCAGGGAAAACGGAATTGAGGTTTATATTGCCTGTAGATTCCATGTTGACAGAATTTTGTACCTGCTTCCTGGAATCAGTGTCATCTGATGTCAATTTATTATCACTCTTGCAGAAGTTGCTTCGAGCAATTTGGTTATATTGCGGATCTCTAAAGCTTTGAGAATTTTCTCTGGAAACTGAAGAGATGCCAAAACTAGAAAATTTGTTCGATCTTTCAGTAGTAAAACATGGAAGTGCTTGAACTGCTATAGGGGCCCTCAGAACATGGTGGGTGTTCTTTATCCAAGATGAGAATGAAGATGCTTCATTTTTCATAACATCCACCAGAGGAACAACCTGATTTGATGACTGCCTGCGATCTATGGCAACCTGTCCAGCATTAGTGATGGGCAACTCACTATCAAAGCTCTCTAAACCCAAGGGTTTCCTTTTTCCATGTAACCTACTGCCACTCTGATCAAGGATGTGAGATGTGAAAGTTTCACAAGCTTGCTTAATATCAGTATCTTCAGAAGAAGAGGATAATGCATTGGCACCAATGCATCCAGGAGACAAACTCAAAGCATGACTACTTGGCCCTGAAAGCGTAGTTAATCACCATGTCAAGATTTGCATAAATAGTAATTAAAGCTTGATAATGAACAATTGTAGTAATGAAGACTATAATAGACTTCTATGCAAATAGCAGGAATATAAATGCTAAATTAAATTACCAAAACCTGACAATAGAGTTCTTACCAGCTTCATCATTATCAGATAACCATTCTTGTTGACTTTTATTCTTTTTCAAGTTCAAAGCAAACGAACTTCTCCCTCTTTCACAAGTAACTGGTGTAGTATTCTTTGGTTGAACCTGGAAATCAGAATTTGGTTTTCCAGAAAAATCATGGAGCATAATCTTGTCAATGCCAGAGACCGAACCTGGTTTTTTGTCGAGACTGGCAGGTTCATTCAAATGAGATGAACATTTGTCTGTCCCAAATGCTGTAGCTTGAGTCTTGTGATCCTCTTGAAAAATATGGATGACTTGATATGGTTCTACAACACTCTTCTGTGCACTCCCAAAAACTGCCTTCGAAGAATGGCTTTGCACATCAGATAGATCAGGAACCTTGTCCTTTGGCAAAGATTCCTCCTCTTCACTGTCAATGTATTCATCAGCTGGAAGTTCAAGATCCAACATCTTTTTACCAACTCTCTTGCACTTGTACTCAGATAACTCAGGCTTTATATTAGGATATCCAGTTTGAAGAAGATCACAAGCTTTTGAGGCTGTTTCTACAACATTATTTGGAACTACTTTGTTCCTTTCAGCACCAGAAAAAGATAAATGTTCAGGTTTCAGCCAAGGAAAGGAAGAAACTTGCTGCATTTTCTGGGGACGTAGAAATGAATTTAGGGAGAATATAGGGTCTGACTGTAAGTCCTGCAACCGTGGATGATGTTGAGGTGACTGACTCCTTTTTTCATCCATCAATTGTCTTTGTTTGTTATAAAGGCGATGGAGTTCATGAATCTGTATAGTCAAGAAAAATTTTGGAGTTACTCAAAACCGAAAACCGGTAAGTTACAATGGACTTGAACCTGACAACATCGGAAAATCATTCTCAAATGTATCAGATGAAGCAAAAAAGGAAAGTCCAAGTAGGAAATGCTGGGTCAATTTTAAATGTTTGAAGTTTTTAAGTTAAATAAGCAAACAGAAGGTACCAACTAGGCTGCTTATTTTATTTTTGTTAAAAAAGAGTGCTTGGAAAGTGCAACATTTCATGCTCCTCATCTTGCCTTCTCTCTGATAGACCAACACTAACCCTTAAAAATGATGAAACCTATGCACACATGAACAGTATGCACTAGACGGGCTTGTGCCAACCAGGAGTCAATGTTCTCAAGGAATTAACAGCACTGCAATGTTTACTTTTCAGATTAATTAATCTTTGATTGTAACAATGAAGTTTTTAGCACCTAAAAAACCTTGAAAATTCTGTGGGACATTAAAATGAAACTGCATATCGGACGATTTATAATGTTCTGAAGCAACTTGGCCTTTGCAATGGACAGCAATTATCAGTTAATGAAGAAGGAACATGAACATCTTGCTGAAAGATAACAAGCAAAATCTAATCATTCTGAAACTTATGATCGAACACACCTGATACCTAAAAATAACTTCATGCTGGAGTATTTTTTGCCTCAATATTTCCTTATAATTGTGGTGCAAAGTTAGAGGCATCAAGCTACCATAACTGCAGTTTCCATTCTTGAGTTCGTTGTCACTGCAATATAAGTTGTTAAAAATAGGATTTTGATTAGGACCTATAGTGGTATAATATCCAGGGATGTAGCTGCAGCACTTCTCTGATTGAATTTCTGGCATTGTCTGGAAAATTGGAGCACAATCTTCTGTTAATAGCTTAATAATGAACTACAGAGCAACCTGGACACTGTGAACAGAAAATCCTGCAACACTAATGCCTTCAAGCAGCTTCTGCTTCCATGTAAAATGAGCAGCTAAGATTACACAGATGGAACAAAATGCCAGATGCATATGGGATTTATGCAGCGAATCATTCAGCCTCGTTACATTTTCAGTATTGAAGATCCATTGGGCTTATACCGACAGTGTCATATTTAACTAAGAGAAAGGCAATGAATCTAAAAGAGGTAACGATGACATTCCACACTCTCTTACGTCCCTCAACTCACCCCCAAGAATTAAATGGCAGACAGAGACGGATGGTTTATTACAATCTTTTTTTTTTTTTCTCCAGAGAAATATTCAGGATATATTATGCAATATTGAAATAAAGAAAAAAGTAAGAAATACACACACAAATATATATCTACGACCAAGTTTATGTTTTAACATAATACAAAGGCATCTGCATACCACAAAAATCTCCAAAATGAATGATAAACCAGGATATAAGCTAGTGTAGCCAGAATAAGATTGCCCAGAAACTTCTAACCCAAATATTGAAAAGTTAAAGAAAATTGCAATTTGAGCCCAATTTTATCTTCGAGGTGCAGGACACTTTCTAAGTTCCCAAACAAAAATTTTCGTTTAGTCGGAGAAAAAGAAAAGAAAGAAAATCTTCACCTATCTGGAAAGGAAAATGTATGTTCTTTCAGCCGTAAATTATATTAGTCGCATTAATGGATAATCGGATGATAACCACGGCAACAACATGCTTGTCGCTCCCATGTACAGAGCTTCATTGAATCTATAATGGAAGCGCAAGGGACGTTCATAAGACTAGAAAACACAATCCTAACGATTACCAAACAATGAAATATCACTAACCAAACCCATCAACCACTCAATAAGAAGAAACAAAAGAACTGAGAAAGGCACGATATACATGCATCAGAACAATCAAAGGATCTTCAAAGCATACCTGACGAAGAAAATGGAGAACACAATTTTGAGTCTAAGAACCAACGCAGGGTCATCCACTGAAAAAAAATAATCTCCCGACACTAAATAAAATAAAAAAGCACAAAACAGTGTATCTTTTTGACAAGCAAATGGATCAAGAACAAACATCAAAAGAGGCAGATAACAAAGTGGGCATTTCTGAAACAACACGAAAAGTGAAAGAAATGAGGATTTTGGATCTGTTGGGCCATTATCTCAAGGAAGATTTAGAGAGAGAGAAAAGGCTAATAAGAAAACGAAGAAATCTACACATAAAACAAAAGGAACTTGCGTGAGAAGAGACATGAAAGCTGTCAAAATTTTCTCTCTCCTTCCTGCTCTGTCACTACTCACTAGTGAAGGAACAAAAATAAAAATAACAATCCTTAATTCATTTTTGATGTTTTTGCGTGATGGGTATGTTGACTAGATTCTCTCCACAATCCTGGTTTTCGGAAATAGCTTAAATCGTCTTCTTGTGCTTCTGTTTCTTTCCTCCGTTGGCCGTTAGCAAAATTTCATTTTCTTTTGGGACATGAAACTCTAGGAGATAGAAAAGAAAACATTGAAAGAGAGAGAAATCAGACAACAAAGAAGAGCAGACAGCAAACTTTGATGGGTGGGAGAAACAGACGCAGTAAAGCAATCTCGTAAAGAAACAACCTTGATTTTAATACCATGGTTACTTTTCTAATCCCCTAGAGCTAGACGTGTTGATATTATTTTGTACACGTGGATTTAAAACAAGCATAAAACAAACAGAAAAGAACTTTCGTAATTGCACTAACATGTGACCAAATGTGGTAACAAGTCCGCATTAATCGGTTCAATTTAAAATTTTAAAAAATTAAAATTTTTTCGTTGAAAATTTAGATTTTTGGTTGAAATCTCTAAACTCAAAATTTTTTATTTAAATTTAGATATAATTTGAAATTCAACTAAATTAACTTTTGTTCATTACATACGAATTGTGTTAGGTTGAATATGTCAATATTAGATATTTATACTTGTGAGAAAACTTTCAACCCCGAAAGTTTAATTAGGCTAAAAGAGAATTTTGTTCGAATGATACGGTGAATATAGTAAAATTGTACCTCAATTAGGATTAGAAAAGAAAAGTTATAATACAAACACCCCCTAATTATTAATTTGCCCTGACAAACTATTAATTTGTACTTATAAGATTGAAATCATCACAAATTCTACTCTTGGATGCTCGAATATGTTTTTTATTCTATAAAGATTTAATTAAGAATCAAATCAATCTTCACACTACCTTGCTATTGTCATATTATTTACATTTTTGTTAGACTATAGGAGGATTGACACCAAACAAACTTGTCACTATTAAATTTCTTTGTCATAAAATCTACTAAATTATCTTTTGTATAAACTTTGTTGTATATCAACAATTTCTTTTCCCACTTTTCTATAAACAAAATAAGATTGAACTCACGTGTACTTAGCTTTTGAATAAAATTATGAATTAGTTACTAGATATAAGACATTTTGACGGGTACAAATTAATAAAACTTTTTATTATTTGTGTTCAATTCTTCCGAAACCAATTTAAATTATATCACTTCTTTATTGCCTTGTGTAAGGATTTGCTTTTATTAATTTTAACAATAAAGTCTGATCATCCCATTACAATAAGGATGATCAGACTTTATTGTTAAACTTGATAAAAGTTTTTGCAAGGTTCAATGTCGATCTGCTATTTCTTGCACCTGAGAAATAAAAAATGAAGGGGTGAGCTGCGAAGCTCAGTGGGTAATACGTTTATAGCCATCGGTGATGAATCACACACACACATAACCAAGCATATTTATATACACCAATTCAGTTCACAGAACACTTAATTTAAATTACAGTCACATAATCTATATCACATATTTTACAATCATCAAACAAAGCATTCAATTATAAATCATGCTCAGCAAATCATAACAAAGTACATAATAATATGGCTCGAGAGAATCCCATAAAACAGAATGGCAAAACTGAAGTTTACATCATGAACAGAATGAGTCCATTTTTCGGAGCTCATGTGTCACAAGCTGGCAACTGGGAGAAGGCTTTAGGTCAACGTGTACGTGACGAACGAAATGGTATCTCTCTTGCCCATACAAGTAAATTTTCGATGCTTACATATTTCATATCATAATCGTATTGTCATGCTTCTTAAATTTTCTATTTTTTATTAACATCAAAGCAACAGAATTCTTCTAAAGCAAACATGATTTCAATCACAGATTATTTTTCCTAGATTCACAATAAATAAAAGCAAGCATTTAAGTACACATACAAACAAACAATTCAGCTCATCAACATAACGCCTATAAATGTATTATCCACCTATTTACTTGTAGCTTTAAGCTCAAGTTTGTCTTTCCTCTTGTTCTTGCCTTCGACTTTCTTGGTTCCCTTCAAACTAACATATTTTCATTCAATCATCATGTACAAATAGAACTTCCATAAAGCTTTATTATCCAAAAATGAGCTTAGACTTAATCTACTCTTAGTTATCTAACTAGAAGAACTAAGATCTAGTTAAAAGTTCATAAAAACCTAAGAACATAAATCTCTTGTTCCTCTTCTTTCTCTCTTCATTTTCAGCACATAAAAACTTAGTTTCTCTGCTTTTTTCTTCTATCAAAATAAGAAAATAAATAAAGGATTATCTAAAACTCAGCTGAACCTTCTTCTTTCACTTCTTATCTCCTTTATCTTTCTTTCCTTCTTCTTCTTTTTTGGTTCGGTTTCTGCTTCTCTTCTTCTACCTCTTTCTACATTTTTCTTCTCTCTTTCTTTCTTATTTAACACGACTCTCTCTTTTTCCCTAACCTTTCAAACACGTCTCTCCTTTACACGACTCTCTTCCTTTTTCTTCAATTTCTTCTAGGTTCTTCTTTTCTTTCTTCCTTACTTCTACACATCTCTCACCCACGCACCCTTCATTCATTTATTCTTTTATTAATTCAAGACAAAAAATTTTTTTTAATCTTTCCAAGCTTACCCTTCCATATTTTATTTAATATCTTCTAACTCCTTAACTTAATTCTAACACTTCCATTTAATCCATGCAACCATATGTAATTAAAAAATATTCATAAATAAACTCCATAAATTTCTAATTTAAAAATTCTGATTTTTACTCATAACTAAACACCACAATTTCTTATTTAATAATTCTAACTTTTAAGAAAAGTTTGGGGTCCAATAATTCTCCCCCTTAAAGAATTTCGTCCTCGAAATGTTTACCTGAGTGATCAAACAAATGGGGGTAATGCTGTCTTCTTTTTTCCTCAGTCTCCCAAGTGGCTTCTTCACTCTAATGATTTCTTCCAAATGACTATATCCAGCGGAATCGCTCGATTTAGTTGCTTATTCAAATACCCTACTATCTTAACTGGTTCCTCAATATATCTCAGGTTTCTCGCAATTTCACTACCCCTTTTTATCGAACTTCAACACAGCTCGTTAAGGCGATGTGATACTCTCAAAAAAATTTTATCTTCTACTTGCTATTCCATATCACTTAGCGTTGATCCACTTAATTCTTTTGTTTTTCTTGAGTCGCACAAATTCTACTACAGATCAATTTTCACGTCATATACAATCATTCACTTGCATTTATCATATACAATCGCTTTCACATTTCAATTTTATCAGACTTAAGTTCCTTTAACAATAACAACAACATCACCGCAAATTCATGAACTTAATAATATAGGTAGGCTACTTTACATTAAACAAAATTCATGCACTCTCTATGGCATATTCAACTTTTTATGTCTGAGTCCTATTTCTAACTGACTCCAGTAATTACTTCTGATTTGTTTAATAGTCATTCGTTCCTAGAAATGGAACATTTAATTTACGCGTTATGTTTCGATAAAACATCTCTATCACAAGAAGGTTTCTCACTCAATCATCTACACTGTTTCTATAATCTTTATCAATCAACTATATTCATCATTGTTGTTTTAGCCATCTTAATACCTCATTAAGATCAATTTCAATTGTTCATGATATTTCAATAAAATCAATTGCTGTCACACTTTACATGATTAGAATAATAGAAAGGTATTTTCAACAGGTCACCAATTAGTATCTCATGCTAATGATACTTCAATCGCAATTGATTCTAAACAACCTTTGAATATTCTATAACTGTTCAAAAGTTACTTCTCCATAGTAGTTACCTTTTCAATATAACCACCTAATCCCATACTTTCATTGCGTTACTTTGATTCATCTCATGATTTCAACTATAGGGATCATAGATTACCTTCTATACCATATCCAAATATAGATTTCATATGTGCTTAATCGCATTATCCACCAATGTAACCACATTATCGGATATGCACTCATAATAACTGATCAATATAACCTTGAGAACTTCTACATATATCACTATCATTTATTTTATCTTCCATACGTACGTTCTTAATCAATTCAGAATTATAGACACATAACCATCTTGAAATTCTAATCTCAAATCCATTAACACAATCTTATACCAGATCATAACTCTTATCACAATAATTAAACAATCATTTTACATTCGAAAGTTCAACCTTTCAATTCCACTTTGCTTGTACACTTTAAATCTTGTCATTTCTACCTATGTCTCTATTTCTTTCTCAGTCAATTCATGGAAATATATTCACGTCCATATCAATTCAAATACATATCCACAATAAAATTCCATTACCATATTCGCTGACATAACCACAAATACTGAATCTATGTCTATCATATCAAACTACGTAGTATTTCTTATTTTTAGATATCCACAAACTTTCATTGTCTTACAGTCTGACAAATCACCATTCTTCTCATTGTTTCTAATAGCTCAAACTCTTAACAAAAGTTCATACATATGACTCATGCGGTTGCAATTACTGAGATTCTATACTCATCAGTACCCTTCTCTAATGGTGGGGAATCAGGTGCACCAAATCCTTGCAGAACTTCTCGTGTTATTCCACGAGGTGGCATTTTACTCCTTTAATAAGACATTATCTTTTAGTTTACTCTCCATTTTAATCTTATTTTGTAACATCCCGTTTCCATATAACAGGTTGGATCATGGAAACGGGTATACGAGAGATCAATCGGAGAAAATAGGAAAACACATCTCATGCTCATGCATTTGTAAATAGTGATTTTTGCACATGAA
>JANQAP020000216.1:2094143-2104740 GCA_026874005.2 Erythroxylum coriaceum | reverse complement strand
CCTATATGGGACAGTTATCAATGAGCCCTATATGGGACAGTTTAGGCACTCGGTCACAACAAAGTAATAAATAGAAAATGGGTCTCATATATACTGCATATGCATAATATGACTGATTAAATTATATTGATTGTGAAATGTGAAATGCTGTGAATGTGATTTATGTGTTATGTGACTGGGGCCATCGATGATGGTCACTCATTGAGTTCGCAAAACTCACCCAAAATTTGCAAATATTTTTTAGAGCTCAGAAGAATACCCCGTTAGGCAAACGGGAGTATACCTATTGCATGCAAGTGAGAGATAGAGGTCGGGATCAATTGGTGTCTGCATAATTATTTTTATTTAATTTATTTTTGTATGAAAGAATGTATTCTGAGATTTTTGTATCATGTTTAGTGATCAATCTATTTTTGCAATAACTTTCCAAATTGGAAAGGGCTGTAAATGAAATTGATTTTTGTGCAATTATTATATATGTGAGTGGAAAAGTTTATGATCGAAAAGGGCCCGAATTGATTATTGATTTTTCGCAAAAGTGTGCATTGTTAAAAAAAAAGAAGAAAAGAAATTTATAAAAAGGGGAAGAAGATTTTTTGTAATGAGATTCGACTGACTGAGTGCTCTAGCATGCCACCCTCACGGGGCAAGTTTTCAGACATCACTCATGATGTCGGGTAGGGGTCCTGAGAGGGTGGGGTGCTACATTGAGGGGGTAACATATATTGTTCTTCTTCTAAATATCCATGGAGAAAGTCATCATTGATGTCACATTGGTGGATTGGCCACTGTTTAGAGGCAACAACGGCCAAAAACATCCTGATAGTTACAACCATAGCCATTAGAGCAAACACTTCTGAGTAGTTAGCCCCCTCCCTTTGGTTAAATCCTTTGGCCACAAGCTTGGATTTGAATTTATCTACCGTTCCATCTGGATTGTACTTCACTGTATACACCCATTTTGAGCTTATGGCTCTCTTCCCCTCAGGCAGCTCAGTGAGTTTCCAAGTTCCATTCTTCTTTAAGGCAGATAATTGCACATTCATAGACTCTACCCATCTCTCATCCTTACTAGCAGTATCATAGGATAAAGGCTAAAAAATTCTAGAAACATTACCTAAAAAATTGTTGTAGATATCACTGTGTTTGATGTTCAACACTTTTAACCTCTCTTCATTTATTCCTGCAAAACAACAAACTTGTGATGCTATATTGTTATCATCAAGAGAGCGAATGGATTGACGTGCTGAGATTTGAAGGATATAATCTTGTAGGTATTTGGGGGTTGTATGTGTTCTGTTACTCTTTCTTTGTGTGGGAGCATGAGGTAGTGTGTTTTGATTTGATGAGTCCTCAGCTAAGGTATGACGATGTGACTGGGGGCTTTGTTGACTGCATGGTATTTGTTGTCACTGTGCTCAATGGGTTGTGTAGTTGTTGTGGTTAATATTTGTGTAGGATATTCTGTGTCTGTATCTGTTAGTTTACTAGTGAATAAAGGTTCTAGGTTCTGTGTAGAGCTAGTAACATGTTCTGCAAAAGGAAAATCACTCTTATAAAAAACAACATCTCTTGACACAAATACTGTTTTAGTGTCCAAATCCATTACTTTATAGGCTTTGTAATCTGGCATGTATCCAAGAAAAATGCACCTTTTTGATCTAGGATCCAGTTTTGTTCTACTTGGTGTTTTGTCTAAGGTAAAGCACAAACAACCAAAGATTTTCAGGTGTTCATAGTTGGGTTTTTTCTTGTGTAGTTTCTCAAAGGGACTCATCCACCCCAAAACTTTGGTTGGAATTCAGTTTATCAGGTATGTAGCTGTTAATAACGCTTCTCCCCAAAATCCTCTAGGTAGTTTGGCTTTGAAAAGTAAGGCTCTAGTGATCTAAAGTAAGTGCTTGTGTTTGATTTCCATTACCCCATTCTGTTGTGGTGTATAGGGGCTACTTTTTTGGTGTTGAATTCCTATCTCAATGAAAGTTCTGTTACATTCTTGATTAGTGAACTCCCTTCCATTGTCAGTCTATATTTTTAGCACTCTAGTGTCAAATTGTCTCTCTGTGTTTTTAAAAAACTGCACAATGGTTTATTGTGTTTGGTATTTGTGTTTTAGTATAAAGGTCCAAGTGGCTCTACTGAAATCATCGACAACTATAAGAAAGTAGTGTGAACCACCTATAGTAGAAACATTTTATGGTCCCCATAGATCCATGTGAATAAGTTCGAAAGGTCTACTAGTATGTATCTCATGCTTGGGAAAGGGTTTTCTATGTTGTTTAGCCAAAGGACACACCTGACACTCATGTTTGATAGGGATAGAAACATTTATCTCATTAATGTGTTGCAATTTTTCTTTGGATACATGTCCTAGCCTAGAATGCCATAAATCAAAAATTACCGAAACATTAAAAGCAACACTCTCAGCCTTATAGAATTCCAAAGAAGGTTTCATGCTATTTGGGTTTAGAAGAGTCTCTGTGTTTAGCTCATACAGTCCATTCACTACCTTGATAATAGCCATAACATCATTAGTCCGAAGGTCCTACAAAAATAACTTGTTAGGGATGAAAATAGCAGCAACTTCATTCTAGGTAGTGAGTTTATTGACATATAGTAGATTTTTGAAGAAATTAGGTATACACAAGATGTCATTGAGAGAGATTCTGACCCCCATATGTGTTTGGCCAATATGAGTTACCTCCTGTTTAGTTCCATCAAGTAGAGTTACAGGATCATATGCATTATTAACCACATATTTAGTGCAAAGATTAAGATCTGTTGTCATATATGTAGATGCACCAGAATCAATAAGCCAAGAATTACCGCAACTGAATGCTGTGTTCACAGAATTTGTAACATTACCTACATAATTTTGATATCCCGAATAGTTTACCTCCCCAACAGTCTTGCCTTTGATAGCCTTACTTATCGCTTGTTGAATGAAATTTGCCAGATTAGGAGATATCTGTCCATTCCATGGTCTTTCTTCGTTTTGTGCTTGTGTGTTTTCTGCAGGACTGTCGGTAGTTTGGGCCATGTTAGCCTTTCCTTTCTCCCTCTGTGCAGTAAGCTCCTTGTAACAGTCAGGAGCTCTATGAATTTTGAAGCAAGTTTTCAAGGTATGCCCATTCTTTTTGCATTTTTCACAATATTTGTCCTCTTTCTTAAGATAGGATCCCTTGCTAGGATTGCCATTATTTTTCCCATTTTTCTTCAAGCTACTGGACTGTTTAGCTAGCATTGCCATGTTAGGAGTGTTGTCTATAGTAGAATTGACTACTCTTTGTCTCTTAACTGTTTGTAACATAGAGAAGGCTTTATTCACAGTAGGTAGTGGCTCCATTAACATGATTTGGTTAACAACATGCTCAAATTCATCGTTAAGACCCATTAAGAACTATACAAGTTTATGAACATTTTCTTTAGCAGTAATGGCCCTTGAGGCATCACAACTACACATAGGAATAGGACTCAAGCTGGATAAATCATCCCATAACTTCTTAAGCTTAGTGTAATAGGCAGATACCGTTAGAGTGCCTTATTTAAGAGAACTTATTTCCCTTTCTATTTGATACAACAATGGGCCATTAGCTTCACCAAACCTCTCTTGATCCAATGTCCCCAAACCATTAACATGTTTTTGGGTGTTTTATCAGGTTCCTATGTAACTTTCGAACTCCTCCATCCCACGCTCAAAAGACAATCCTTCCCTACACTCATCCAATTTGTTCTCGATAGTATTTATCAAGCTTTCTGTGTCTAACGATTCTGGGTGGTGTGTCTTGGCTGGTGACTGAGCATCTACATACCATGGATTTCGTGCATGATTCTTCCGTAAGTTTGGAGAGATTGAGATCATATCAATCATGCTTATATTGAACAAAAATGATAAAATTGATAATTTATTAAAAATTTCCATGATGGTTAGGCTCCTGAAGAGATGTAAGACATAAATAAAAGGAAATTGATCGTAGTATTACTATACGGTATAAAGAGACTATACGTACCTGATGAATCCCTCTTTTATTGCAATGTATTGTAGGGAGTTTCTAACTTATGACCTTTGTAGTTATGGTTAACTAAAGATGGCTGGAATTAATGGAGTGGTTTAAGATTTATAGTCATTGAATAGATGCTTTTCTTGTGTTTTAATTCAGTAGGCATTTTTTATAACGTTAAAACTTGCACTCACTGCTCTTCTTATCTTCAAAAATTATGTGTTGCAACTTTAAGTTCAATACTCAACTCAATTATAATTTATAAATTTTAGGAACTATCTCATCAAGTTATTAAATAAGTTACAGTCTTCTTTATTACGATACAAATTTATGACTTTTGAATTACTAGGCACACGAGAGACTTGCTTTACCGATTAAACAACTTCCTTAAAGGTTTTAATAGGTCTATTATTACCTAAATGGTTACAGGGTTAATTAAAAAAAAAACTAAAATTTTTCTCAATTTTATAATTATAGCTTGAACTAAAAAAGTAGCAATTAAATATTCGAACTTTCAATTTTTTTTCAATTTTATTCGGACGTTAGTATTTTCGTTCATGTTGCTGACGTGACTTGTTACATAAGACAGATACTTTAAATGCTTGTACACGTCATACTTAATTAAACTAACTAATTAAGTTTTATTAAGTTATTTAACTAAACTACGTAGTCTTTAAATAAAGAAAACTCTAAATCAACCTTAGTTCTCACATCAAACTCAGTTCGTGTAAAGAGGTGCTTAGGGTGGTAAATTCAGATTTCATTCGAATAATAAGAAACTTAATGAAACTTAATTAATTAGTTAGCAGGACCATTTGATTGCATTATTCAAAAGTTTTACGGTGAGGATTGGAAGCGACTGTTGGATGAGTTCCGGTGTCGGAACCTAGAGCTGTCGTGATTGACTCGTCATTCACCATTGATCGCCTTCACAATCGAATATTGATGCTTTAGGTGGTTTCAAAGCTGAAGATAGAGTCTAGGGACGATTCCTTTGGAATTCTCAAACAGACTGTGATTTATGACAAGGAAACATTTTGATCCCCAGGCTTGGGAGTTTCTCAAGTATCCAATGATTGCGAAGCCGCTGATCACTGACGGCAGCGCGAAGCTGCACAAAATGGCGTTGATCTTCAACCACCGGGGGTTGAACAAGCTAAAATCACCGATTGTATTGCAGGAGTTTGTGAATCATGGTGGGGTTATTTTTAAAGTCTATGTGGTGGGAGAATATATCAAGTGCGTTAAGAGGAAGTCATTACCTGATGTTCCTGAGGAGAAATTGAAGAGCTTGGAGGGTTCTTTGTCGTTTTCTCAGGTGTCAAATTTGACTTCGAAGAATAATGATGATGACAAGTTCTATTAGTCTATGGATCTAGAGGATATTGAAATGTTCCCCAGAGCTTTCTTCTTATGAGAATAATGTAGTTTAGTTAAACAACTTAACGAAATTTAATTAGTTCATTTAATTAAGTCTGAAATGTATAAGTGTTTAGAGTTTTTGTTTTATGTAACAAATTATGTCAACAACGTTAACAGAAATATTAATATTAATATTAATATCGGGCTATAATTGAAAAAATTAGAAATTTAAGCATTTAATTGTCACTTTTTTAAGTTTTAGTTATAATTGCAAAATGGAGTAAACTTTGAACTTTTTAAATAATTAACCCATGATTATATTGTTATACAATTTTGAATTTATTTTCTCAATAATATTTATTTTATTTAATGAAAAAGATATTTTTCAAAAACTCTCATGTGATCTTATTCATTTAATTCTAGAGAACTTTTTATCACTAACTAACTTAAATTCACAGATCATAAATCATACTTTTAATCCTAAACATAAAAAGACATCTTAAATACAACAAAAGATATCAAAGTTTTACCACTTAAACTTCTTCTAAACTGGATTGGGCTTAAGCGTGAATCAAATTCAAAATTGGTAAAGCTGATAAAAATTAATTAGAAGTAAATACTACAATGAGAAAAAAGATAACATAATTTTTTTGGGTACAATTAATAATATTGACGCATAAACTTTCTTAGAACTTTTACTATACCGCTGGGCTTTTTTTTTCTAACTATTTTTAAATCAACCATATGGCCTCGCTATATACGTAGGATTTAGAGACTACATCTGAAGATAATACAGAATGCCAAATGAATAAATTTGGAGTTTGCAAATGGTTTACAACAAAATTGGATAAAAATTTCTCGTGGGGTTTTGTAATTGAAAAATAATGAAAACAGTATATTAAATTCAAATAGAAAATTATGATTATGGGAAAAGGTAAACAATAGATAAGAGTTTTATTAAAATTAAATATTTTTAATTCATAAATATTTGTGTCTTATACTTTTTAATTTCTTTCTATTAATTCAAGATTTACGTTTTAGCCTTCAACAAATTCTAAATATTTGTCTTTGTTATGAGACGCTAACTTCCACACTGCAATCATATTGCGGCTTTTTGCGATGACAAAAGAAGTATATATTCTTTTTTGTGTCTACCTAGCTAGTTGATGGCTGAACACTTGAAACCAACCGTTACCAATAAGAAAGTAGACAGCACAAAAGCTAGAGTAGATTATAATCAATATATTCCGAGGGTAAGAATTTAGAATAGACCCTTCGTGCTTCAAAAATCAAAAGTTGTTCTATACAAAATTCTTCTAATCATGAAATGATGATGCTACTGATCATGAATAGTACCAAACTGAAACTTCCACATTTACTGAAATTGAATTGTCGTTACATAATTCATATATGCTCATAGATTTTGTCTTCCTGATTGCTATAACTCAAAAGGATATAATAACATACAACTCTCCTGGCTTTAATTCAAATAAAAATGAGTTGATTATTAGATTATAATTAAAATAACGTCTTATAAAATGATATCGTTTTATTAATAGATTTTAAAATTAAATAAAGATATTAATAATGTCTTGTAATTTTATTGTGAAATTAATTCTTATTAATTGAATATGTATTTTTAATTAAGAAAAAGTTTGGTGATTAAACTAGTAGTCAGTAGTGGCCATTATTACCATAAATAGAAGCTTTATGTGATAAAGATGATCACTAATATTGGCAAGCAAATAATGGTTATAAAGGTTGCTCCAATTAGAGTTGCATGTTTCCCCTAACTCCTTTTTGTTACAGCAATCACAATGAGCTTTTATCCTATATCGAAAGATGAAAAATCACTGGAAAATGATGTATGAACGATGGAGATGCTCTGATAGAGCAGTAAGGCTTATAATTAACCTTGACAGATGTTGATGGAATAGCTGTTCCTTCCTCATTTAGCTATGTCGTAGAAGTTTCAGTCCTCCGTTACACCATGCAATATCTTACCGATCCCAGAAAGATCAAGAACTTATGCTCTCAGTTTTCAAGGAGCTTGAGGATAGTTTCGTTCCTGATCATTTACTTAATTCAGCTTCTCAGAGGGTCAGAAGAGAATGATTTTGGCTACCAAAGACAAGCACTGGAAAAACAGAAAAACACTGCTCGTAGTGATTCACGCCCAACACCAACTCAAAAACTTGAGTTTACAAGTCCAACTTTCTTGGAGAAAATGAAGCTAAAAAGAGTAATTTAGATACACTCATATATATAACTCGAGACTAAGCTACTTAAATATGGCGTACGCAGTTGCAAACAAGTACAGTCGCTTGACTATTTTAGTCGGAACTGGGCTGATCAAGGACTGGGTACTTCCTTGCATTTTTAACGATCTTGGTTAGTGCAGCTTGGCCAAGATCGAGGCCACAAACATCAGCGAGACGAATAAGATAAAGCAAAACATCGGAGAGCTCTTCTTCAAGGTGTTCCTTGTCATCAGAAGTCCAGTTTGGTAACCCTCTGGCCACCTCTCCTTTCCATTGGAATATTTCAGATAACTCCCCCACTTCTCCTACCTAAGCCAGATACAAGGAACAACATAAGATTAGATATCAAACAGAAAGATTGGTTGGTTTACAGGACTTACTAGTGCTAAGAGAAGGTTTCTGGGGCTGTGATATTGATCCCATCCTCTTACTTCAGCAAACTCTGCAAGCCTATCTCTGAGTTCTTGAAGGGACACATCCCTGACCTTTCTCGCGTATTGACAAGAACCCTCCATCACTTTTGCGGGAAGCTATGTCTGAGTAGTTAGTGAGTGAGTTCATGCAACCCCTGCTGCAAATATTTAAAGCCCACTTGTTAGAGGGCTATATAGGGGTAGCATAGTTTATTGCTTTTTTTTTTTGGATAATAGTTTTTTGTAGTCAAACTGTAAATTAAAATCTGCAGCTAGCCTGTTTGCAGCTTTGAGAATTGTGGTAATCAATATTTAAAAGAACATAAATTCGTAATAATTAAATCTGTAATTTCTTCCAGTTTGCCAAACCCACCATCTTTCTTGTCCTGACCATTATTTGCAGGAATTGGCAAAATTTACGAATTATGAGTATTTTCGTGGTTAGGGACTAAAGTTGAGAACTCGAACGGAATAAGATAGTGTATCTATAATAACATCTGGAGATGATGTGTTGCTGGCGACAGGGGGGGAGTATAGTGATAAACATCATATCACCTTAGTTTAGATCAGCATCATGCATTATCTGATGCACAACCTGATCATGTAATTTAGATGTTTATCATATAGAAAATGTAGCATCCAATATTAAAAATGTGTAACTCGCATTCCTTGCATTATATATGGTAGTGGAGGAGTACTCAAGTGTTGATTGCCAACAAAAATCATGTGAATTATGGCAAAGATGTCTCCGTCTTTTCGTGCCATGACTTGATATCACTTACTCTCCCACCTCCTGCCTCTGCAAAATCCTTAACAGGAATATGGTATGGGCGGCCAATTTTGGTCTGTCACACAATTCCCATATGTACTCACCTATATATTATTTTGGCTTCTTCATAGGATCTAGTTTCCTTAGTTCCTAGGGCAAGTTGGACTCATTCAACTCGAATAGAAGTGGTGAATTTTAGTCATATGAAATGTACTTGAAAGAAACCATGGAAACTTTTGTTCATTATGGACAAATAAGCATCATTGGTTATTGCTCAATCCCGGAAATTGCGATTCCAATCTGGACATATTTCGACATTCTAATCCCAACATATCTTTTGAGCTTGCAAAACATGTTGCCTACAATGATGATGATGTTGAGGTCGAGTAGATGTTGTCTTTGCCATGTAACATGAAAGTTTTTCATAAAATTCAATATCCAATTCTGTGTGATCAATTCTTTGAGCTATTTAACATAAAACTTGGAGGGCAAGTTGGCCTATAGTTTGTGTTCAATTTCGCCTTTACAAGACTGAGCCTCCCTAGATAAAAAGAAATAGTTTAATAACTATTTGAGAAAGTTACTCAAGAGAAAGGTTGCTTGAGAACTTTTTTTAATATAAATAAAATATAATAGAATAATCTTCAATATAAAAATTATTGAGTAATTTAGTACATAATTAATACAAAATTTTATTAATGCAAAATAAAAAATTCTATACTTCAATTGTTTACATTACTTTATTGTTTTGAAATCATCGGTATTTAATTTAATATTCTTATTTTTATGATCTTGTACATTGGAATAAGAATTTTTAGTTTATTGAATTAAAAAATACACATTTTGTTTGAAAAATGAATGTTTGGCAGCCTTTGAATGGTGAAAACCAGATGAATTGTTAAATAACATAAAAGAAATCAACATCTATTCATGAGGTCCCCCCAATCTTTTGGTTTGTTCATAACAATGATATTGATCAATCTTGACTTTATTTATCCACCAATTCAGCTGCACATGGTTACTGATCAAAAGTTGCATATCACCCACCCTTGTGAAGCCATGGGGCCCTGAAGCTCATCACTTGTATTCAATAAAGTAGCTAAATTCAATGGAGAGTAGAGACTAGAATATCCAAGCTTCGACAATTTGACAGGCAAGTATCTCGGAGTTTCTGATGGTAAATACTAAGTTAGAAACAACATAAATCCAAAATGTTTAACGGCATCCAACTTTTAACTACTCAAACATCAGCCACTTGGCACCTAAACACAACAGAGAAGTGCTTGCAGCCTTAGAATCAGTGATACGAAAATCGTACTGTACGGGTCGATATTGGGCATTACGTACTGTACCAGCCAGAAATCGGTACAAAGAGTGATGCTCCGGTACCGGATTCATGTACCGGTCTATACCGGGTTGTTTCGGTACCGTTCGATATCGCTGGCATTCATAATACCGGCTAATACCAGAAATTTTAAAATTTCCAGGGTATTTCTGCAAAAAAAATATTTCTTAAAACTCCTTGTTCTTCCCCCCAGGGTGGTATGTACCGTACCAGTCAGAAATGGTACAGAGAGTGATGCTCCAATGTCGAGTTCATGTACCGGATTGTTTCGGTTAGTACTGGCCAGTATCGCCAGAATTCAGAATACTAGCCATATTCCCCCTACTTGCTGCTATTCTTCTTCTTTCTCTCTCCATTTTCTCTCTCACAAGCTCACACTCTCACTCTCTCTTTTATACACAAAATCAAAGTAATTAAAAACCCCCAACCCCACACCACCAACCACC
>JANQAP020000216.1:1942807-1965449 GCA_026874005.2 Erythroxylum coriaceum | reverse complement strand
AATGTAAATCACATTACATAAACAATATACATGCATATATAAAAGAATACCTCATAATATATAAATAATAAGTCAGAGTGTCAGTACCAAAGTCATATATGACCATTGGCCTAGGGCACGCTACTAGCACTATTAACTTAGGTTCTTATATTTCCTTGTTTCGTACATCATATTTACGAGTCATATTACTTTTTTAAGGATGCAATGTATTGATGCATTGTTTTCTTCATCTAACAAAACAATGGAAGTTTCCGTTATACTCCTTTGGTAGATTTTATAACTAGGTGAGGTCCTTCTTTGGTCCATGGGATGCATGTATGATTCTTAAATTATGAACATCCATCATTTTCTTATATAGTACTTGGATGTTTAGATTCACAGGTTAAACTTTTGTTTTCTCAAAAGCAACTTACATAGGCTACTTCGTCCTACTGCTAACCTCTGCAAACCCTCTTCAATTCTTTGTCCTTTCAAATAATGCAGTTATCTCTTGCTACCTCGGATTAACTATTGAGCCATTTTCGGTTGAAGTTATAGAATGAATAGCTTGCTTCATTTTCTTAAAAGGTTCATCTTTGCACCATTTCTTTACTTGGGTTCCTGTTTGTAGAGACTTTGGTTCAAGATTCAAGAAAAATCTTAAGCTTTGCAAGATTTGGTTTGATATGGGAGAATATGGGTGGATGAGTAAGGTATACCTTCTAGACATTTTTTTGGGTGCTTATGTATTCACCATAAGGTTCCATCAAATCATATAATTAACTTACCTAATTTATAATTTATTTGTCTTCTTTCTATCTTTCAGGTGCCTTATTTTCAGATTAAGGAAAATAATTGGACTCTGAATGTAGACATGAACGGTCGATGGAATGTGAGGTTTGACTTGTAAGGAAATGTACTAGAGATGTTCTTTTGAAGTTGAGATTTGCAGCTGCAAAGTTTATGTTCTTTTTGTTTGACTTAGTCATGAATACTATAAGATGTCTAATATGTACTGGGTTGCACTTTTTGTGTATACAAAATACAGAGTATGGGATCGATGCAATTTGTTTGTTTGTTTGATTTTCTTCAGCAATGATCTACGTGACTTGTATTGATTGGTTACCACCAATTGCTATATTAGTCGTTCTAATAGCCATGTAATAACAGAGTTTTGTTTCTATCTTCTCTCTCTTTCTCTGATTTCGATTTGAATTAAGTTATTATATAATTAATTTATTAAAATTTATTATTATAATAATAAATTTATTAAAATTTATTATCATAATGTGAGTGATCTTAAAAAGATGCAAAAAGCAAATTGTAAACTTATTTTTTTACTAAAAAATGGTGGAATTTTTTTACGTAAAAAACTGTCTAAAAGTGAAAAATATCAACAGAAAAAAATCTAAAAGCTTACAGAAAGCGTCTAAAATAACATTTATGTGTCTAAGAAAATGTATTTTTCGACGCATCTATGTGTAAATAAATTTTCGATGCTTAGATGCATAAAAAATCTATATTTTTTTGACGCATTTATATGTCTAAGAAAACCATCAAAAATAGTTTTTATGACACTTGATTTTTTTATGCTTTATAAAGTGTCTTAAATTATTTTTAAGACGTAAAAAAGCATCTAAAAACTCCACCTTTTGTGTCATTAAACTCCATATTTTGTTGTAGTAGTTAAAGGTTAGCCTGATCACATGCATGAGGGAGACATGTGAGAGCTCTAAAGATTTAATGTGTGCTCAAATAGACAAATCATGACTAATGAAATGACATGAGTAAGCATTAGACCAGACTAGTATGCTATGCAAGACTTTAGGCTTAGCTGACTCATCATCCATTATGGATAGAGATTAAGGAGAGATCTTGGATGATGTGGCGGATAAGATCACAGTAGCTATACATTAGCTTTAAAAGATAAAGACTATATGAGAGGATCATTTGAAGATAGTAGAATTCTTTATAGATATAAATGTATCATTCCTAGTTAAATGTAATCTTATCTTGTTAGTTATGATGTAGCTAAATCGTATCAAATAGAGTTTTATTTGGATGGGAGTGTAATCTAATTAGTTAGTATGATGTAATCTGATAAGAATATAGGTGATTTAGTTGTCTTGTTCAATTAGGATTCTGAATTTTAACGTCAGAGGTGCCTATAAATAGTTTATTTAAGTCTTGCTCATACAGAGGAGAGATAGAGAGGAAGGAAACACATTGAGAGAAAACATTCCTTTGTATACTTTTCAAGAAGTAATAAATGTTGGTTTTTACCATAGCTCTTATGTGTTTATTATTGTCTATAATTGTTTAATACTTTCCACTACAAGAAAAGTAGGAATTAGCAATGGAAAATTACTGATAGAAACGAAATCGTTGCAAATTACCAATGGAAAATCAATTTCTATTGGTAACATTGACGGGAAAAATTTCGTTTAGTGATAGTAGTAATATCCGTCCGTAAATATGGAGAGAAATCATCCCAGCAAAATTTCTGACAAACTTTAGTGACGGTATAAAATTCCCGTCAGTAAAGAAGGTGGGATTTGTTGGCAGAAAAAAATTTTTTGAGTTTACCGACGGAAGAATTTTAGTCGGTAAATTTTCAAGGTAAACGTCGTCATTTCTTCGGCTTCAGCATTTTAAATAAAATAAAAACAATGTCGTTTGGTGTTAAAGACCCTCCCCCCTTTTTATATTGTTTTAAATCAAATTCTCTTAACGATATTCGTGTCGATTATCAAAATGAAAATTATAATTAGAATATTCTATAATATTCTATATGGTTTTACGGATAGTTTAAACCAAACAAGTCAGGATTGGTTTGGTCTAGCAATATTTTTAACATTACTCCTACAAAAAGTCCACATATTTCTATTTCAAAATAAACAATATTATTTTCTGATTTGCTTGCTTCAATATATTAAAAATATAACAAAACTATTAAACAAGTGTATTATATTTAATACAAAATATTCTTTTTCGCAGGCCCTATATTGTGTTGAAGAGTGTCGCTTATCCTTCTTCTTTGTAGTCTAGAGTTGTCCGTCCATCCAGGTAAGTCGTCCAACTCATGTCTACCATATGTATTGTTTTAATAATACGATTTTGATGCGTTTGGGTTTTGTGTGAATGCAAAAAAGGTTTTGATTTTGTGTTACTGTTTAGAATATTTTTATAATCATTGATAAGTTTTTATGTTCTTCTATAATAGTTTAAGTATTTACTGTATGTAAAATGAATTTGAGTTCTTATGGATGATATGAGGCATAACTAAGTTCCTAGGACGATAAATAGGTTGGAAACCCATGATACAGCTCTCGTGAGGATTATCGGTGAAAAATTCCACGAGTCTAGGAGTTACAACAAGAACTTGTTTTCTTGATTTACAGGTGTAAACAATGCCACGTATCATAATATTGAAATCAATTGTAGGTGATTAATTCAAACATAAATAATTCAACTTCAATGTGATTAATGCAAACTTAGTATTAACACAAGAAATTCATAGGTTAAAATATGCCACCAAAGAGACAACAAGATATGATGCGACCAAGGTTTAGACCACGATTTGAAGCCAGTTACTGTCTAGGTGAAGCATCACAGTCTTTAGTTGCAACCGAATCAGATGTTGTACCTCCAGCTACTACACTTGCAAATAAGGCATCACCTTCCATACCTGCTGCTACACCATCTACCACCCTATATCGACAGAGATATCAGGGGTACACGATGCGGATGAAGGAGGCAGCCTCCAACCTAGAGTTGAGTGAGTTGATGGAAGAACATACATCACAATTGTCAACAATCTGTAAGTTAAAATACATGAAACACCATATGTTTATAATTAATTTATAGGTTTAAATTTTAAAATGATATAAAATTAATTGTTTAATATTAGGTTAATTTCGTCTGGACTGTGTTCAAGAAACATAACATCCAAATTCAAGGAGAAGATTGATCTTGAGGGTTATATATAGAAGAATATCTCTCAGGCGACAAAGGATTTTTATTATTAAGAGTTTAAGGTACAAAAAATATATTTTTTTTATTTTTAATTGATTTTTATACATTATTTAAATAAATATTGTAGATTATAAGTACTTATCGTATGTTTTTTCTTTTTCTTCAGAAAGAATTTTTTTGGGATTCTGAATTTGACGCGGTCATTTATAAAGTATGGGAGAGATGAGCATGTACACGTTATCGAGACTTTGTTGGTACGATACATAAGACTTGTGTACGACCACCTTATATTTCTAAACAAATATGGAGCCGTTGGCAGCAGTATTGAACACCACCCAAGGCAATGTCCATTTTAGAGCGTAATTCTACCAATAGACGTGGAGGACTAGGGAGAGAGTCTTCCCATACATATTAGAGGATCTATTACCCACTACGAGCATGTAGAGAGACTTATAAGTATCTACATTCTACACTTATATTCTGATTTTTTTACTTTGATGTATTTCAATTTAATTTGATGTGTGAATTTTGGAATGAAAATATGTGTATTATGGATAATGATAATGTTATAAACGCCTGGTGTTATATATGACTGTGTTTTTGAATTACTTTCTTTATTCAACAAAGGGTAAATATCATAAAAATAGATAAAATTCTGCCGAAATTTTTGTAAATTGTTATTTACTTATAACATTTTATTTTGATGTAAGAAAAGTCTATAGACACGAAGCGTACACCCTGTCAGCTTTTTTTGCACACTCACACTAAGAAGTATGACGGTGTGACTTTCGTCAACACCCGATGTAGAGAATTAAATGTATGTGAAATTTATGCTTTAATATTAATGCTTAATAATTATCACTTATTAACATAAACATTGCCTTCTGATAGGACTAAATACAAGAAAGCATTCAACGACAATCTTAGCAATCTGAAGATGTTGATAGAGTCAAACCTATCTTCATGTAGTGGGTGGTAAGGACCGTTGTGAAAGAATATTCATCTTAGGTTCATTTGCAAACACATGTTATTCGCAATCCTCGACATCCTATACAGCAATATCTAGTAGGCTGTCCGCATTCAATGAAGTCTATGAGCTTCAGAACACAGTACAGGCACTGACAACTCAGTTGTAATAATCGATGGAGTACATAGCCTAGCTTCGTATTGAGGTGGATGAGTTGAAGGGAAATGACAACAACTCATTGCAAAATTCAGAGCAACCGCATTCTCCAAATGAATAGCGTAATTATAGTCACCAAATGAATAGTTGTTAAATATTTATTGTTGTACAATTAAGATAATTTTTTATCATCAATTAAGATAATTTTTACTTTATATCATCAATTAACTTTCTGTTTTAACAAATAAAATGTAGAAACAAATCAAAATATTATTAACAGATAATTGATAACTGTATAAATTATGCATCAATCATAAGATTATCAAATAAAATTAAATGTAGAGAAAAAATTTTAAAAAATAGTATCAGTCTATTTACCAACGGAAAACCAAAATCTGACGGTAAAATGTATTTTATTTACCGATGGACAACTAATTTCCGTCGAAGTAGTTGGTCGTGAATTTACCAATGGAGATGCCAAATTCGTCGATAAATATACCGATGGACAAATCCTCGTCCATTCGTTGCTAAATTTATCGATCGAAGCCAACGTTCTGTCGGAAAATTTATCGACAACACAAAATTAACGTCGCTAAATATAGCGACGGAAATAAATATCCGTCGGTAAATTAGCGACAGATAATCTGTGCTCCGTCGGCAATTATTACTTAAGACTGCTTCTCCGACGACTTGCTCCGTCAGTAAATTCCGTCGCAAAATTAGCTTACCAACGGAAAATCTACACTTTCCGTCAACAATGTCCATTGCTAAATCCTATTTTTCTTGTAGTGTTCGTAATATTCTTACTCGAGTGTGAGAGTTAAATACTACGAGGGTCGTGAGGTGTTCGAAAACAAAGTTTTGTTGGTTAATGATCACGTGAGAAAGCTAAGTCTTACTTAAACGGACATAAGTGAGATTATCGTGCAAAAGAGTAGAAGCGACTTCGGTATAAATTCTGTGTCTAGAAATTTTTATAACACCAATCCACGAACAATTGCAGCCAATCTTGGTTTGAATAGAAATCTGGTGTAGAGAGTTCCTTTACCAATGTTCGAGTAACTAAATAAACCATATGGAATAATTGCAATAACCAAATATTTATGTTATTTTTACTTGTTAAATTACTGCACACTATACTTGCAATTTTATTAAATATCTAAAAAGTAAATATAATGGAGACTACTTCAAATGTTTATTATTGAATACTATGATATTGGTATAATAAAGAAAACTTCTAATTTATCAATTAAATATAAACATTTAAAAGCAAATAAATTCTTGAAGAAGTAATTTAAATAATGGTTATATATAATATTTAAAAAATATAATGCATCTAATAGTTGTAATCATAATATAATTAATTAATTAATTTTAGCAAATTATTTACACTAATAATTTGTTAAATTTTATTAACAATTAACTTTATTTGAGGAAAATTTTGAATTTGGAAAATGGAAACAGCGTGTAAGAAAGGTTAGTTTTTGAAAAATTGATCCATCAGAAGTCATTACCCTTTATTCAGTTCTATTTGCAGATCCTGAAGCCATTGTTTATTTCATAAGCAACAATTGTTCGATGTTAATATCTACTGAAAATTACAAAATTGAGTCGTCCACTCTAGAATATAGTTAATAATTACTTGTATTCTAAAGCAACGAAACAGATGAGAATGTGATGGTGAAATTACTCGTGAAAGACTGGCCTGTGATGAAACGCAGAATCATCTGATTTGGAACATCCATGGCTCAAGATAGCATTTAATTTAGCAGTAGAGAAATATGTATAAAAATGGGTTTCTATATCTTCTGATACTGTCAATGATACAGTACCTCCTATATCAGAATTTGTATTCATCATTTAAGGTCTTTGAAAGGCGAGGATCGTTGCCATTCAGCACAAAAATACCAATGGCCTGAAAGTTACTTCCACACGCGCTTAGGATATTACAATTTGATATTGAGAAACTCAGATAGTGGCACACATTTTTTTGGTGAACTAGCAAATGTGATAATACTAGTCTCTTTCGATGAAGATTCCTGCCTCAGTGAAGCTAATGCAGCCCTTCTTCTCTTCTTCCGATCTCGCAACTGCTTTATCTGATCCTCGAGTGAAACTTTGGCTTTCTCAGCAGCTTCTGCTCTAGTTACAGCCTGTTCTGACCGAGTCCTGAGATCCATGATTTTCGTCATAGCAATTTGCAGCTCCTTCTTCAGTACTTCCACTTCATGCTCAATTTCGGAGGTTGAATGACTTTGATCCTCTCCTAAATATCGATCATCCTTTTCAGCTTTTCTAATCAATGAATCATATTCTTCAAGTGAGATTGTGATATTGCCATGATTTTTACCTTGTCTTTCAACTTCAACTTCTGACTCTTCTGCAATCTGAGAAGGGCTCTCATATTGAGGTTCCTCCAGGCTAACATTGTCAGACTCACCGATTACTTCATCTGCTACTTGTTTTGATCTTTGGTATCCCTTGTTGGATTCTTCTGTTTCAACTGCTGTTCCCTGAACTTCACGATGTGACCTTGATTTGGTCAGCACAGCTCTTGCTTCGACTGCCTTAGCTGCTGCATGTTGCGTTCCCCTTCTGTGGAGCTTAGATTTCAGCAATGCTGTCTCAACCTGTGCTTCATTATCTCGTTCCTTAATTTGGACCATTTCATTTTTTGTTTTCTTGAATTCAGTTGCCAGCATTTCGCCTTCAATTTTCAAGATTCTCGCCTCATCTTTTGCACCCTTTACCTCAAATTGTACGCGATTCTGTTCAGTTTTCAATGTCTCTATGTAAAATACCTGCTCAGAGTTTTCTTCTTCTTTGCTTTTAAGATCTGCTTTAAGCTGCTCCATGTCATTTCTTGCATCATACAGAGCTTTGTCAAGATTCATCTGCATGGAATCGATGAATAAAGATTTCTCCAGTAGTTGATTTTCCAAGTCTTCCACTTGCTTTTTCATTTCTTCTACCTGCTTTTCTGTTTGACATGCTCTTTTTGTTGCTAGCTCTGCCTTAGAATCTTTCTTTGATGAAGTTTCTACCTTCTCTTTTACCTCTGCGACATCAAGTTTTGACTTGAAAACGGTTTCGTTCAGCTCAGTGACATAATTTAAGAGCTGTTCAACCTTTTCCTTTTCCATGGCTGCAGCACTTTCCATCTCTTCTGCCTTTGTCAATGCCATCAGCTTCTCATCCCTTGCAGCAGCAAGTTCTGCTTCCATGCTCATGACCGCTGCCTGTGCGGACTTTAACTTGCATAGAACACAGGAAAGCTGCTCCCTTATCTCTTCAGTTCCTAACAGTTGATCGTCAAGCTCCTGCACCTTGGATTCAAGTTCACAGATCGTATATCTGGCTCCTGTCAACTCCTCTACGCAGGCATCTCTCTCGAGCTCCGAATTCTTCCGCAGTATGGAAAGCTCCTCGGCTGTTTTCTGGTAGTGTTCTAGACTAAGCTTTAGTTCCAGGTAATAAGCAGAGTCCTTTGCCTCCAACTGCAGCTTGAAATTGGTCAAATCCCTTAACAGATTATCAATATCCTTCCCTTTTCCCATTCCCTGGAGGCAAAGAAAGAAGAAATAGCATGATCACAACTAATGACTTGAAATCTTTCAGAATCCTGCTTTAGAAGTCCAAATAGGACATATTCTTTCTTAACCTTGCTAGGTCCTACTCATTTTTCTGTATCAATTATCAGGAACAATCATTTTCTGGAGGGACATGAATCAGCCTACCTGAGTCACTTTAATGTAAATCTTATTAAAAAGTTAAACACCAGGATCCACTTCTAATTCCGAACAACATTTCAGCAACAGAAAACTCGGATAAAAACTACATCAGCAGACATGTAATCTAAATGTTGAAGGATAAGATAAACGACTAAAATTTGATCCCAACCTGCAGTCTTATCTAGAGAACAGAAGCTTCCAAACGTAAAACCTATTTCCAAACATCTCACCTCCCTACTGTTACTACTGGTATGCCTACTAGGCTGTTGTTTCTTCTGATGATCACCTTGCTCGCCAAAGAGGGTCAGTGCAACTTGTACCGGTTCAATGGATCTGGAATCGATCTCACCCATATATTGTTGCGAAGAAGACAAACAAATTTCACCAAAGAGCCAATCTGCTACAGATACAAGTCACTTTTAACTTGCAACTATTATGGTGTGATATGGTTGTTAATTTGCATGCAACTAAAAGTACAGAAACATACCAATATCTATTTTCTGAAACTGACAATTGGAGAATTGGAGAAAGCTGGTAAGGGTAGAAGTGAAGCTTAGAGAGAGAAAAATGAAGAGTAGAAAGGTAACAAAATAAATTCCGGAAAGATATAAGAGGACCGGAAGTTGCATCTGCATGGCGATTGGCAACTAATATAAACACTTTTGTCTGCCGGAAAAAACAAGGTGGTGAGTTGTTAATGAAATTGGGGACTACGATGTTTTGCCACCAATTCCTCATCTTACAAAGCCATTGAAGTGCTCACTTTGAATGAATGGTATTCCATTTTTGATCAGTCACATGAAAGTTTTTAGGATGAGTCGTAGAATTGCAGTTGGAACGTTGCATTCCAACCACAATCGGCTGTTGCTTCCTTTACCACATAAACTCATGTACAAGTCCAACTCCAAACACTATTGTTTTTGTTGGAGTCGAATTCTCGGATACTTCAACAAATTTGTTTGGGATAGATTCCATTTGAGTTGAAGACACTTGCACTGTTGTTATATAGGAATAGCAAAACTATTGTGATTAATTTTCAAGTTTGAACTAAAGTTCTTGCCAACCATATTTTTTAATAAAATTATTTTAGTTATCGCTCATAATTTTACAAAATTATATAATGCACTTATACACAATTATATATTATTAACCATAAAATTCATTAGATTTTAAAATTAGATTCCAAGAAAGTATAATATCTTAATTAAAAATTTTGAAATATTAAATTACATATTCATTTTATATATAAACCATTTTATTCTTTTTTATGCAAGACAATTTCATTAATTTGTAAATTATTATTCGAAATTACAAAAGTTATTTTCTGGGCGATTTTCTCAAAACAGCATATTTTCACTTTTGTCATTAACTTAATAAATGTGTCAACGAAGAGTATATTTTGTTTAACCTAATTGGTGTTGAGAAGAATAATGCCAATGTATCATGACCAAGAGGATCAAATTTTAAGATTTACTGGCAGCATATTCATATTATCTTGAAGATTCTCCTTTGCTTTAGTTACTGCCAACTAGCCAACTATTGGGTTGTCATTAACATGTTAGAAAATTGGACACCGAAGTAGCACAACGGAAGCAAAACGAAAAATAGGATCGTCGGGGCAATTTAGAAAATGCTAATAGAAATATAGAGAAAGAAAAAAAATAGACAGCAAATTTAACGTGGTTCGGAAAAACATCTTCCTACGTCCACAGGCAACAATGAAGAAGCAATTCACTAATAACAAAATAAAGGTACAAATTAAAATAAATACAAAATATTTATCTCACACCCAGATCCCAATATACCCAAAAGCTCTGCCAAATTTCTAACTTTTCTCTCCATCAGAAGGTTTACAATTCTCTTGCAAAAATGAGACGTTTGATGGCCTATTTATAAGAAAAAAATTGATCCAAAGTCGGTGCCTGCTTTCCTCATTTTTGGTGGAAATTTCAAACTTTCTTTGTCAATTTTTAGGCATCGAAAAATTGGCTCCCAGCTCCTCCAAAAGTCAAAGACCAAGATTTTCGATCATGACTTCACAACTCTTCACCTTGATCGAAAATCTCTTGTATACTGGATAACAACACAAAATTGCCTTCTCCACAAAAATCCATAAAATTAATGGACACGCGAAAATACAAAAAATTCGGTTACAAACAGAATACAAACAAAACACACAAAAGGAAGTGTACCGAACACCAAATTTGCAGCAACGCTACGACCAGCAACCTGTAGCAACGGTGGCAACAATAGAAGAACCTCTTCTAAACACTCCACACTGGCACCAAGATGAAGTCACATGCTACCTCCTCCATCATAAGTGGATAGGTTCCACAAAATAGGCAGTATCCCATTCATGCCGGTCCCATCATAGTTCAGAAGACATCGGTGTCCTCTACATCACCCTGGGCAATTGTGGCTATAGCTCCACCTTCATCGAGCGACTCCTTAGCTTTGAGCTTTAGACATTGAGACTTCACGTGCCCTTTAAGCTTGCAGTAATGACATAAATAATTTTTAAAACGGTTACCATCTTTAAATCTGACGGACTTACCACGAGCAACCAGACTGTGGGAAGACTCTTCCAATGTTCGTGACGAATCTGCTTTGAATGACTCCTTAGATACCAAAGCAGCCTTTACATCCTCCAACTTGAGAATTGTGTTGCTATAACACATAGTTTCATGAAAATTCTCGTATGACGGAGGCAACAAACATAGCAACATCATAGCTCGTTCTTCGTCAGAGTACACAACTTCCATATTTTGTAAATCCAATATAACAGAATTGAATTTATCAATATGGACGAGATTGACTTACCTTCACTCATTGAGAGAGTAAACAAACGTTTCATAGCTAGGTATTTGGAAAATGACGTCTTTGAAATATACAAAGACTGTAGCTTGTCCCACAAACCCTTCACGGTCTTTTCATTCTTAACCTCACGAAGAACGTCCAGAACCAAACACAAATGTATGGCGGAAAGGGCCTTTTTATCCATTTGTACCTTTTGGGCATCCTCCATCGATTTCGGCAAAGAGTCTTTACCATCGAGCACGTTGTCCAAATCATATTGAGTCAATATGGCTCGCATATGAATCTGCCACATCGCAAAACTTATTTTGCGATCAAACTTCTCTATTTCCAATTTCATAGCCATGGATTCTCTAAATTGCAACGAAAACTTTGATACCACTTGCTAGAAAATTGGACACCGGAGTAGCACAACGGAAGCAAAACGAAAAATAGGATCGTCGAGGCAATTTAGAAAATGCTAATAGAAATATAGAGAAAGAAAAAAATAGACAGCAAATTTAACATGGATCGGAAAAATGTCTTCCTACGTCCATGGGCGACAATAAAGAAGCAATTCACTAATAACAAAATATTTATCCCACTATACCCAAAAGCTCTGCGAAATTTCTAACTTTTCTCTCTATCAGAAGGTTTACAATTCTCTTGCAAAAATGAGACGTTTGATGGCCTATTTATAAGAAAAAAGTTGATCCAAAGTCAGTGCTTGCTTTCCTCTTTTTTGGTGCAAATTTCAAATTGTCTTTGTCAATTGTTAGGCACCGAAAAATTGGCTCCTAGCTCCTCCAAAAGTCAAAGACCAAGATTTTCGGTCATGACTTCACAACGAAGAGTATATTTTGTTTAACCTAATTGGTGTTGAGAAGAATAATGCCAATGTATCATGACCAAGAGGATCAAATTTTGAGATTTACTGGCAGCATATTCATATTATCTTGAAGATTCTCCTTTGCTTTAGTTATTGGCAACTAGCCAACTATGGGGTTGTCATTAACAAGATATATGAAAACTAGTTACCAAAAAGATATGAAAGATACAACATTCTCTCAAGTGTATTGGGAAAAGTTCAACTAAATTTCAACCTTTTTTTAAAAAAAGTTAAGTCTATATTTAAATTTTAACATGACTCATAAAATAGATCATAATTCATAAATTTTTATTTTTCAAATCTTTTAATGATTATACAAAATAAAAATAATTTATTGACTCATAGATTAAAATAAAATAAATTTATAAAATTTAAAATAAAAATATAATTTCCTACAATAATATATTTAAGATGTTAATCATAATCTATAACAAAACTAAAGTAGATAAATAATTATAAAAAATCATAATGTTGGTAAATTTTAAATAATATAATTAATTATTTAACTTAAAATAAATATTGGACAACATCTATAAGTTAAAAATAATTGTAAATTATTTATAAAAATTTAATTCTTAAATTTTTACTTAATTTTTATATTCAAATTCTAACTATTAAAACTTAAACTTTCTAATTTTTAAGCTTAACCTAGCTATCAAGTATCGATCTTCTGACCGAATTAAGGTTTAATAAATTATTTTTTTGTTTGTATAAGCATTTTAAATTGTTAGTTTTTCTATATAATGTTTTAAAAATAATTCGCCGATACAAATACAATGGAGCCTAAAACGCATTTTAAATTATTACTTTTTTTCTGTATGCCGTTTTAGGCTTCAAAGTATCGGTCCTTACCCCTTTGTGTGGAAGCATTCGAGTTTTCTGACTCCTATTTGGAAAATAGGCCTAAACCACTCCTTTTGTATCTTCCTGGTTAACCTCTCCTATTTTCTGAAACCGCCAAGAAATGCCTTTTGTTATCAAATAACTACCAATATTTGAAATTTTGAAAGCCAAATAAATTTTACATATACTCTCAGAGTTGAATCACAAGAATACTAGAAATTTTAATATGAGTCGAGTGTAGGGCTTGTTAATAATAATTAGGTTTGAGTCAAACTTTTGTCAAAATGACTAAAACTAATTATTTAGTTAGTTGACCCTTACCATTTATTAACTCTTTAAGGTTTTCATTTTTAATCGAAGTGGACACTTTGACAAATAGTAATACAGCTTCAAGTTCAAAAACACGAAGTAACATCAAATATTTACGAGAACAAAGAACAACAGGTACATCTATAACCTCCATATATTAACAAGGGTAGCAAATTCTACTTTCTTTTTTGCTTTTAGTAATAGAGAACTCGTAGTTATTATTAATTGTATATATTAAATAAAATATTAAAAATGATAAAGTAAACACACGTAAAAGGAGGATGAATTTTGTGTGACTAAAAAAATTTTGCAAGTTACTATCAATTCAAGAAGTAATGACAGGAGCTTGTTTATAGTTAAAACAATAGGAGCTTGTCATGTGATAGGATCCTATTTAAATGAAAGAAGCCTGTCAAAAAAAAAGTCTTGTTAAAAACAATTTGAAACAGAAAGTGCTTGTTAAAACTAGAAAGAACCTCTTTGAGGTTGAAAACAGAAAGAGTCTGTTAAAAGTGAAGGAGCCTCTTGCTAAAATAAACACACACACAAAATATAATGCGAAAATATAAAAGTTAAGAGAGAAGAGAAGAAGGATGCAGTCGATTTATACTGATTTGGCTTACAACCTAAGCCTACGTCCAATCCCCAAGTATTCAACTTGAGTATTTTACTATAAAAACAAGTAGTAATTTGATGAGCCTCTCCAAGCTCACAAGTTAATATTTTTCAAGGTTCTCCAACCTTCCAAACTAGTAGTATTTAGCTAGCCTCTATAAGCTCTCAACATAAATGAATTTTTCTCGATATGAGCTACATTGATCTCTTTTAAAAATATTTTCACTTTCTAAAGCACAAGAGATTTTACAATGATATCACTTTCAAAAGAATTGATGCTATAACTATATTTCAAAAATCTGATCTGTGTTCGCAAAAGTAGTGACTCTTCCTTAAGTAGGCATTTCTTTAGCTAGCCGTTGCTTTACTGGCATCCTTAGTTAACTGGATGGAATTAAATATGAATAACTTCGATATCATCTTTGTCAAAAATCTTTCAGTAATCACGCAACTTAATATACAACCTTCATAGTTAGTAGGATCCTCTCGAATAAACCGTTCTTAATAAGGTAAGTTCATAAAGAAGGTTCCTGTAAGAAAAGAACTGTATTTCTTATTATTTTATTTCCTTTTAAGAATAAACCCGTTAGTAATAAATCTATTTTGAATTTTGAAATATTATATAGTTATCATCAAAATCGTTAAGAATAAACCTTGAGCTATCTCCCCCTTTTTGTTGATGACAAGCAATGATAGATATATTTTTCAAAATTAAAAAAAAAAATAGATGATTTCGAAAGACTCCTGAGACTTTTATATATTCAGACATGATTAGAAGAAGCCTGTCTCTTAATAAAGGAGCTTATCAATTTTGTATCACAAATTTTCACAGCAGAATCAGTCATAGATATAATAAGATAGCATCGAGAAATCATATCATATATATGTAAAGTCCACATAAGCTAAGCTCCCCCCCTTTGTCATTATCAAAACCAAAAAAAGATAGAGAAATGGGGAGAAAATAAAAAATTTGACACAGTCAGGAAGAATTTCTCTTAAGGAGAATTTGCAATTTAGGATTTGGTTTTGGAGGTTGTCAATTTGTTTGCGCATTTGATCGGTGTGCATTAGGATATGTTTTTATAGGTAATTGGCATGTGTTTTCTAGTATAATTGTTGTTTATTGTTCTAGTTTATGATTCATTTTGTATGTTTTCATTAAGCTTTATTTCCATTGTTGTTCTTGTGTGTTTGATGCTAATTGAGGGTAAGAATTGACTATTTTTGTGTAGAAAAGAAGAGGGAGCAGCTTGGAGGTTGAACAAAAGATCAAAGAAGAGAAGACAGGAAGAGTGCATCTGTGCCAAATTCCCACGGACACGGGAATCATAGAAGAAATGAGAAGTGCATCTGTGTGTAATTTCCACCTCGTGGGAATCGTGCAAATTCCCATAGACATGGAAATTGTAATCCGAGGCAATATGCGAGGCTTCATTAAACATAGGATTTTTGGACCATAAAAACATCATTAAGTCTCCATCTTCAGGGGAGACGACACCCACCTGTAGAAACACCATCCTTGAGTGAAGAACACATGTTTAGAACATTAAGGAAGGATTGAAGGCAAGAATCATCATCAAGATTGGGCAAAATAGCACATCAACTCCAAAATTCCAGATTTTGGAAAAGAAGAGAAAGAGTTTTTCTATTCAATTTTTTGTCATTTTAACCTCTTCTATTCTTTGAAAAAATGGGTTATTTGATTGTTGATGATGTTATGGAGACCATGTTAGGCTGATTTCATTTTAGGGATTTGCTTTTGAATTATTTTGTTAAAACTCCTATTTTATTGAATTGAAGACAACTGTCTTTGTTGGTTGTTGTTCTTAATTATCATCTTGCAACAAATCGAGAGAATTAATGAGATTAAATTCGTGTAGGATTTTACAACGAGAGTTGGCGACCTATAAACTAGCAATCATCATATTAATTGAATAGTTAGAAGAGAGATATCGATTAGTCAATTGATCACCTATAGGATAATTTAATAACTAGTTGAATCAGTAGAGTCATTGGGTAGGTTGAGAGATCATTCAATCGATTCCTGTTAATTCGATTTGGGACAAATAGTTACACCTTGAGAGAGGGTAATTAGTCCATTCGAAAATCTAGGGTGAGACACAATTCAATCAATAAAATAGGAGGGAGATAAAATAAGGAAAAAGTAATCTCTAGCATTTAGATTCTTGAATTCAGATTTTCTACAATTGCAGTATTGTCCATTGTTTACATTAATCTTTTAATTTTAATTTTATTTTCCAGATTATTTGCATTTAACAATTTCGTTTCTTAAACAAAGTTGTGTCTAAATTAAGCGGTGTTTAGGCATCAATCCTTGTGGGATCGATATCTGTTCTTTTTTACTACAAGTCACAACCTGTTCACTTGCGATTTTTGAGTGTAAAACAAGTAGATAGGTTTTAATTTCAACAAGCTTTTGGCGCTGTTTCTAGGGCTTGATTGTTGAGCATCGTGTCTAATTTAGATTACTTTGATTTAAGAGTTTTTGACACTTTTCCTTATATATTTACAGGTGCATGAATACAAGGACCACGCGAAGGACGAAAGAAGTTATTGAAGACGAATTCCCCAACATTAAGGAGCACGAAAGAGAAATAAGAAGGGCAAAGCGTCTAAATTTTTCAAATCAAGATATGGCTGAAGAAGGAGAGTAAGGAGGACCAGAGCGAACATTAATAGATTTCAAGAGGCCAGGGTTTAGTAGTCAAGGAGTGGCGAGATCGGTAATCCAAGCAAATAATTTTGAGATAAAGCCGATGCTACTCAACATTCTCCAAAACAGTGTGTAGTTCTACAGGCTATCCAATGAAGATCCAAATGCCCACATCGTAAACTTTTTAGAGATCTGTGACACATTCAGATTTAACAGAATGTTTGACAATGCGGTGAAGTTGCGACTATTTTCATTCATGTTAAAGGATCGGGCCAAAGTGTGGTACAATTCTTTGAATCTAGGCCAGATCAGGACTTGGGAGCAGCTCGCCCAAGCATTCCTCGCCAAATATTTTCTGTTAATGAAGACGATGAGGATTATCAAGGAGATAACAAATTTTTAGCAGAGCGACGAAGAATCTCTCTACGAAGCTTGGGAGAGATTTAAAAAACTTTAAAGAAGTTGTCTGCATCATAACCTCCCGAAGGAATTTTTGCTTCAAACATTTTATAATGGAATGAATCCAAGCACAAGGGGCACAATTGATGCAGTAACTGGAGGTTCACTGATGAGGAAGACGGTGGAAGCAGCTCATGATTTATTAGATGAGTTGGCAAGCAACAGTTGCATGTGGTTGAGCGAGAGGAGTAGACAAGGATAAAAGGAACAAAAAGGTATGATACCTATTGACTCAGTTACTGCCTTGTAGGCTCAAATCATAACTTTGACGAAGCAGTTAAACAACATGCAAGGAGTGTCCACCTCAGCAGTTAAGGCAATGCAAGCACAATGTTAGTTGTGTGGGGAGAATAACCACTGCTCAGTGGAATGTTGACTATTAGGAGTTAGCGGGACCAAACAGATAATCTATTTAGGCCAACCTAGCAAGGTAATAACCAATATTCGAATCCATATAATCTGGGTTGAAAAACCACCCGAACTTTTATTGAAGTAATAATAATATAGGTGGCGAACAAAGACCACAAGGATCGCCAGGATTCCAGCAAGATTGAATCGGAGCATTGGAAAGCAAAATGGATAAGATGATGGAGGTTTTGGGGTCCAAATTGGTAGGATAAGAAGAGAATCATAAAAGGATGTATGTAAGCCAGGAGGAAAATCAGAAGAGGATGGAAGCAAAATTTGATCAAATTTTGAAGAATCATGCATCATCCATCCACAATCTGGAAGTTTAGGTAGGCCAACTAGCTAACGCTTTATCTTCGCGTAATGCAGGTAGTCTACCAAGCAACACTGAGGTGAATTTGAAGGAAAGAATCATGGCCATTACTTGGATAGAGAAAGAAGAAAGAAACATAGGGAGAAAGATGGAAACAAGCAAGAGAAACAACAATGTTGGAAGTCCTTCCAAGTGGACTAGTAAGCGAGCCGATTAAGGAACTTTAGCTTGGACTTCCACATCAAAATTTTGCTCAGTGGAAGCCATCTTTAAGTGAAGTAGCTCGGAATTCTAAGGAAGGGGAGTTAAGCTAGATGACAGATATAACAAATCAACTCCAGACAAAGCTCATATTAAAGGGGTCATTGAAAGAATAGGTTATCAATCATATATCAGGAGAAAGTTTGCATGTAACACAGGAGAAAGAAGACCTAGGAGACATTTTCATTCCGTGTAGTATAAATCGAGTTAAGATAGATCGAGCATTTGCGGATTTAGGAGTAAGTATCAACATATTGCTATACTCATTCAGTCAGAAGTTAGGTCTAGAAGAGCCAGAGCCAACTAAGACATTAGTGAAAATGATTGACAGGACAGTGAATTTATCAAAGGGGATCATCAAGAATGTACAACTACACATTGATAAATTTGTCGTTCCCACGGATTTACATATTGGATATTAGTGAAGATGAGGAAACGCCGATAGTTCTTGGGCAACCATTTCTGGCTACTTCTCGTGCGATTATTGATGTTGATGGGGGCAAGTTAATACTAAGAGTAGGGAAGGAGCAGTTAATATTCAAGGTGTCCAAGAAGAATTATCATCCTACTCTACCCCCGACGGACATTAAGGAACCTAAACTCCAAGGAGGATGGGAAAATATTGAGGAGACCAAAAATGCATTCAGGAAGAAACGAACACGTAGGAGAAGGCGAAGAAAGGAAAACAATGATGAAGGTGGAGCCTAGAATAAGGTAGCCCCTGTACAAAGTTTGAAATCAGCTTATGCACCGCTATCATTTCGGTCATTTAAACTGCCATAAGTAAGAAGGAGAGTCGAGCCATCGACAGTAACAAAAGCATTGCATGGGAGGCAACCCATGAGAGTCAACTAGCTTTTGTTTGTTTTTGTTCAATTAATGGTTCATTTGAATTCTTTAGTTATTATCATGTTTGAATTGAATTTGATTGATGTTTGTGATGATTGTGATTAGATTTCAATTTGTTTTCTTTTCAAATTTCTTGTTGATGATATTATCTTGATGTGTTTGTAGGTTTTGGAAGAAGGTTTGAAATTGTGAGGATCAACAATTCTCACGTTCGTGGGAATTGTGGTGATTCCCATGGATGTGAGAAACCTCTCCAGAAAGTTTCTAGAGAGGAATCCCACGCTCGTGAGAATTATGGGGATTCCCACGCTCATAGGAATCCTATCCAGGAGGAAATTTAAAGTTCCCCCTTTTTCTTTTCTCATTCATTTTTCAAAATTTCACTCCCTCTCTCTCTAGAACATGATTTTCTCTCCTCCCACTCTCTAAAACTCTTCATTTTTCATCTAGATTCTTGGTATTTTCTTCATCGCTTTTCATTAATCTTACATTCCTTCATTCTTTTCATACATCAATCATTCAAAAACATAAGGATTTAGGTGGTATTTTTTTTCTCTCTCTAAAATACGAATTTCACTCTCTCTCTTTCGTTTTTGCAGATTTTCCTCTAACAATGGCTCTACCAAGGACGATGAGGGTTAGGCAACCGGTTGACTAGCCCCGCCTTCAAGTTTTCGGCGAAGGAAAACCCAACTTAGCGGCAACCTATCTGGCCCCGTTTCTGATTTACTAGGAAGAAGAAGGTGCGTGCTTTCGTGACTTTAGGAATAGAGCATTAGTTACTCCTAGGTATTTGGATTTTGAAATGTTAGAAAATATAGGAGTGAGATGCCGACTTGAACAATTAGCTGCAAACATATAGTGGAATAGATTTGTTTGGTGCGATGTCCCTATTTATGCCACCCTAAGTTTAGAATTTTTCACAATAGTTAGGTACAGCTCTAAAATGGATCTGTTTTAGTTTAGGTTAGGTGGAAATGTTTTTAAACTTGATTATTCTATCATGTGTGAATTGTTTAATTTGTCGAATGCAAAAATTTTAGATGGTCATGTGAATTTTGATGTCGATGCTTATTGGAACACTCTCACGGGTGAAGAACATTTTGATTCACGTAATGTACCAAATTCTCTAATCCGGAGTGCTAAGCATTTACTGTTATATAAATTTATGTGCTTGATAGTGTTTAATAAAACCAAAATCAATAAATGCTCAGCTAAAGAACTTTTCTTTTTATGGTGCATGGATAGAAAACTTAAAATCAAAACACCTTATAAAATTTTTCAATCACTAGTGAGTGTGATTAATAACAAGAAAACGTCTTTTAGGATGGCTCATATTGCTTCTGCTTTGGGTGTATTTTATAATATGAATATGGAGAATTTGCATATTACTCCCTACGACATGTTTGACATAGTCTATTTGAGACGCTATGAGATTGTGGAGGTCCAATCTATAGAACTTCGCAATCCTCAGACGTGTACTGTAGTGAGGAGCAGGAGGGGTGCCAGTGCAGTCGTAGACCAACCCTCCACATCGAGCATCGCTCCAGAGCCAGAGGAGGAGGCAGTAACGAAGGAACCGAGGGAACCAGCAGTGATTAACTGATATTAACCAATTCTCGACCAAATAGCATCAAACCATCAACAGATGACATCCCAACTCGATGAACTTGGCACACAAATGCGGAAGGTTCATAAGGAGCAACGAAACTTGAAGAGAAAGTTCCTCAACTTCTGTCAGAGGAACAATTTTGAAGCTCCTACACCATCACCATCACCACCATCATCGGAATAAGCTTTTCTTATCCCTTAAACTTTTAAATTTTGTTGTTTCTTGTGTGTTAGTGCATTTCATTTCATGTGTATTTGGTTTCATATTATTTGTTTGTGTGCTATGTCTTTTGTTTAGTTCTAATTTCTTTAATTTTGATTTGACTTCAGTATCTTAAGTTTGGGTTAATATCATTCGTTTGTTTCAATTTCTTTTGTTTGTGTTGTTTTCATTTTTATTTGGTTTAATGTCATTTTCAACCACTTGGGGTTGATTTGTCATATTGAGGACAATATGATATTTAAGTGTGGGGAGGTGACATCAACTTTCTTAATTGCATTTTTTTTACTTTGTGTTGAATAGGATGCATGTTTAGTCATATTATAGGTACTTTGTATTAGCAATGGAACAACATTTGAGTCACTCTGATAAATATTGCCATGAGATTCTGTCATGTTAATTGGAATTAGATTGAATGCATACTTGAACTCAGATTAGGCTACTTAAGTAGAAAGTTAACCACATAGAGTGATGAAAAGTAGTTAGTTACATAAGCTTAATCAAAAATCGACATTTGAACAATGAGGTAGTGTAGAGATGCATAATGAGTTTTCATTTGAGCTAAAGTGAGGATTGAGCCATATGACTCCATCTAGAGTCATTTCATTTCCTTGTTGAATGTACTTCCATAGGTTACTACCTTCAGAACTTGTTTTGAATCAGTTTGAGTCTACTGGATGCATGCTTAATAGAGATGATCGAGGCCCTTTTTCTTACTTTAACCCTTGGCTTAAACGAGCCACCTTTGCATAATCGCTTGCTACCCCTATTGAGCCTTAACCTTTTGTTTCTTGAAAACACCCAAAATTTTAACACTTTAAACCCCATTATCATACCCTTTCACAAGCTTAGTAAAGTATTAAGTAAAATATTAGTTGGGATTGTGTGAAATTTTTACAGAGACAAGTTGAGTATATTTCTGCCTGTGGACTACATTGTATATAGTGCTAGTTTTGATCCATAGTTCTTCCATGTATAAAGAAAAAGAAAGAAAAATGAAAAAACATGAAAAATGAAAAAGAAAAGAAAGAAAAGAAAAAGGAACAACAAGTGAATAGCATCAATAAGTACAGAATATTAGTTAAATTTATATGTCTCGTAGTTATGTTTTGTTATCCCATTTTATTCGTTTTGTACTTTACTTATGCTTGTGCTTAACCATCTTTCCCCTCTCTTGACCCACCTTAACCCTTACCACATTACAACCCTAAACAAGTCCTTTTGATTTATTTATGTATGCAATCATTGTAGAGGAGAATTGGTGTATTAGCAAGCCTATGGTAGTGTAGTTTCCTATAGTAAGTTTGAGCGAAACACTAACCCTTAAACGCTTGAGTGAAAAGAGTGAAAACTGTAAGGAAGATTCATTTGTGTATCTTTACTTATCTTTGAGTGATTGTGCTAATTATGAGTTTGCTTGTGTACACCAATGAAAAAAGTGGTAATGATATGTGCATTAACTTGATATTTGAGTTGGCTTGAATTTAAGGGATTGTATGTTTCGATCTTTGTGAAAATGAAGTAGTAGAATTGATTGGTTGTATTTATTTTGCTTGAGGACAAGCAAAGATTCAAGTGTGGGGATGTTGA